>OX453084.1:6511114-6834599 GCA_949699795.1 Spicauda simplicius
GAATTTTAATTATACTCGGGGCAAATGTGATATGGAATGTTTAATAACAAGGCGTTGCCTAGCAACCGCTGACAGTGGAATGCAACATTTTGTTATTTTATCAGCCGTCTTTTACCTATTATTAACTTTTATCTGTAACTTATAATAGGTTGCAAATTCCTTCATGGAATTAAGGTTGTAACATCATTCGTTACAGAATGACGATAATGGTAAACAAATTTGTCTGGTTTTAGCATATTATCTTGCGACATTCAATCATTGCACTAAAAGCGACCAACTGGTCGCTTTTAGTTAATCAACTCTTCTTAAATTAAATTACTTCGAGAAAAATTAATGCATAGTTTGGTTGAATATAGAATGTATTTGGATACAAATTCGTGCAAGTTGGTGATAACCTTACATAGAATTTTTTATGGTTTCAAAAAGTTAATGGATTGATATAAACATAAACAATTATCAAATGATAGAGTATAATCAGGGAAATAGTGCAGTAAGGCAGCTTTCTTAGTTTTTTTTGCAGTCCACATGATGGTAAGTAATCACTGCCCTTGGACATCTGTAAGCAACTTCATATAGAATTCTTTTCTGTCTTAATTCAATCACAAATTTGTTGCTACTCCCGAGGACTAATATGGTACCCGAGTAACCGAGCCGAGGACTAATAAATCGAAACGCAAGAACCGCTTCACGCTAAATATAGGTGTGGCGATGGTACGTCCCCGATCAAAATATAATTGTTCTACAACTTCGCTAATATTCCATCCATCAGCCCTTTGATGTCCACTGCTGGACGTAGGCCTCCCCTAAATGGCGCCACTCCAACCGATCCTGTGCCCTCTGAAACCAACGGTTTCCCGCTGTCTTCTTCAGGTCATCAGTCCACCTGGTAGGGAGGTGACCTGTACTCCTTTTGCCCAAACGTGGTCGCCACTCCCTTTCTTCCCCATCGGTTATCGGTCTTTCGAGCGATATGGCCGGCCCACTGCCACTTCAGCTTGCTGATTTTGAGAGCTATGTCGGTAACCTTCATTCGTCTACGGATTTCATCGTAGCGAATCATGTCTCGTAGCGAAATTTCGGGCAACCTCTCCATAGCACAATGAGCGACTCTGAGCCTTCGAATGAGGCTCAGAGTCGGTCAGCTAATATTATGTCCATTGAATTTAATACACCGATTTAAATATAATGAGGATTTTTAGATTAGTGTGGTTGATACTTACTGTGAATATTTTTATAGTAGCAACCTCTTCCCATGTCCTGACTAGCTGCTTGCAAAGATAATGAAGTCAATATTAAACATAGCCCCACGATACCACATAACCATATGACAACCATAATTATGATATACGTAGATGATGAATAAAAATTAACATTATATTAACAGTATTGTCTTCAACCTTTTATTTGAGTATCACGTAATCGAGATTATAGCAAGGAGAAATTCGTTAATTACGTGAGTAAATTAGGGCGGGAGCAAATCTGGTGTGCCCCCCACCTCCCCCCATACGTACCGGTGGTGAGCACGGTGGACGTGTGCGCGATCTCCTGGAACACGGCGTAGTTGGGCAGCAGGCAGTGCACGGAGACCCGGTGTGCCCCCCACCTCCCCCCGTACGTACCGGTGGTGAGCACGGTGGACGTGTGCGCGATCTCCTGGAACACGGCGTAGTTGGGCAGCAGGCAGTGCACGGAGACCCGGTGTGCCCCCCACCTCCCCCCGTACGTACCGGTGGTGAGCACGGTGGACGTGTGCGCGATCTCCTGGAACACGGCGTAGTTGGGCAGCAGGCAGTGCACGGAGACCCGGTGTGCCCCCCACCTCCCCCCGTACGTACCGGTGGTGAGCACGGTGGACGTGTGCGCGATCTCCTGGAACACGGCGTAGTTGGGCAGCAGGCAGTGCACGGAGACCCGGTGTGCCCCCCACCTCCCCCCGTACGTACCGGTGGTGAGCACGGTGGACGTGTGCGCGATCTCCTGGAACACGGCGTAGTTGGGCAGCAGGCAGTGCACGGAGACCCGGTGTGCCCCCCACCTCCCCCCGTACGTACCGGTGGTGAGCACGGTGGACGTGTGCGCGATCTCCTGGAACACGGCGTAGTTGGGCAGCAGGCAGTGCACGGAGACCCGGTGTGCCCCCCACCTCCCCCCGTACGTACCGGTGGTGAGCACGGTGGACGTGTGCGCGATCTCCTGGAACACGGCGTAGTTGGGCAGCAGGCAGTGCACGGAGACCCGGTGTGCCCCCCACCTCCCCCCGTACGTACCGGTGGTGAGCACGGTGGACGTGTGCGCGATCTCCTGGAACACGGCGTAGTTGGGCAGCAGGCAGTGCACGGAGACCCGGTGTGCCCCCCACCTCCCCCCGTACGTACCGGTGGTGAGCACGGTGGACGTGTGCGCGATCTCCTGGAACACGGCGTAGTTGGGCAGCAGGCAGTGCACGGAGACCCGGTGTGCCCCCCACCTCCCCCCGTACGTACCGGTGGTGAGCACGGTGGACGTGTGCGCGATCTCCTGGAACACGGCGTAGTTGGGCAGCAGGCAGTGCACGGAGATCTCGTCGGGCCCGCAGCGGATGTCCGCCTCTTGGCAGAGCAGCGCGAAACACGACATGGCCACTAGTACCACGTCCGTGTCGATTGACCATAGGCACATGAAGAACACCACCTGGTTATAAAAAAAACATGCGTGCGTACAAAGTACACATGTCAGAAGTGAAACTTCTTTGGCGAACTAATTTATAAATCTTGTTTATATTTATACAAATCTAAAACTTTAAATTTCCAAGATTAAGAGGAAGGGAAAAAGGCGTGATACGACGTTCGCTCTGTCTCACTTTTTCTCTCAATCTTTCTCACTCGCTTGCTCTCTACTCTCACTCCACGGCTAGTTGCTCATGCTACGTTCGCCCTGTCTTACTCTCTCTCTCAGTCGGTCTCGATCACTCTCTCTCTCTCTTTTCCGACACTTCCGTTGCATACCGGCGTGACGTTTCATCTGTAAAAATTTTACCCTCATGCGCCTAAAGAAGTTTCACTTCAAAAAATTAACTATAAGAACACACTAGATATGATAACAATTCTTGCGCGGAGCGAAAGAGTGTGTTTGCCGGATCACTTTTATATGAGGCGACCATTTTGGTCTTCGGGAGCAACAACAATGGGCGTCTTTGCCAAGAGTCCCCACACTGACACGTGCCAGGCGTATCGGTATGGACAGTGGACAGGTGTTAACGATCCCACAGGACGAGAGAATAGTGCCACTCAAGAGTGAATAGTGAAGTCATCTTCATATACCTCAGGGTGTGTAGAAATGACAGACAAGGTTTGAAGGTGGTAGAACCAGTGTAGTCCGACCGGGGAAGTACCACCGCCACACCTATTTCCAGCGTGAAGCATTTCTTGCGTTTCAATGTAAGAGTGTGGTTGCCGGCACACTTTTATATGAGGCGACCATCATAGTCCTCGGGAGTAGCAACGCATCTGTTATTGACTTCAGATAGAACTCATGTTCTGTGCGAAATTGATTACAGATGTCCATGGGCGGCAGTGACCACTTACCATCAGGTGGACTGCAAGCTCGTTTGCTACTTCAGTCCGATAAAAAAAACTCAAACATGCGCCAGACGTGTCGGTATGAGCAGTGTGTGTTGATCTCTCAGAGGGAGACGCTGCTATCCTACTCAGGGCTGGCCCTCAGTCAATTCCTAAATACACAAGACGAGAAAACGGCGTCGAATCTCCATATTCCTAACATTATGTATCTTTTGATTTTTTACATATATATCCCTCATGTATTGTATTAAGTATAAGTACTGTATAAGTAAGCGTGACAGTATGAGCAGTGATAGCCTAATGGTTGAAACTTGCCCTCTCAATCGGGAGATCCGAGGTTCAAACCCAGGCACGCACCACTGATTCATGTGCGTATTATATATTAATTATCATTGCTTTTCGGTGAAGGACAACATCGTGAGAAAATCTACACACCCGAGAGTTCTTTATAAAAAAAAAGTTCTCGGAGGTATGTGAAGTCCACCAATTCGCACTTGGCCAGCGCGGTGGACTATGGCCTAAACTCTCTCATTCTGAGAGAAGACCCGTGCCCAGCAGTGAGACAATAATGGGTTGACGACGACGACTGTATAAGAATTGTATCCCTCAAAGTGTGTATCATTAAAAAAAAACACACGCTTTCTACACTCACAGCCCCACAGTAGGATTTTCTCATGTGTCGTGGGTACCATGGACACACACATGACGAATACAGAAACATCCAGACCCAGAACAGGAATCTAAACTCATCATCCAGATACCTGTCTGGCCGGGAATCGAACCCGGGACCCATTGCGCGTCAGACCGGTATAACCGCTGCATCACGCACCTCGAGCTTGATATGCGCCTGCTTGCATATGGGCACGTGGCAGCCGACGTTCGCGTACTCCTTGTGGCCCGCCAGGAACTGGTTGCGGCAGGTCAGCACGTCGCGCAGCCAGCGGAGCACCTCCCGGTAGTTGCCGATCTGCCGCTGGATCAGCTTCTGGCTTATGTTGTACAGGACCTGCGAGCTGGAAGGGAATTTGGTCGATTGGTAGTGATGTTTTATTGCACGATTTTGGTTCAAAGAATTAATTGAAGATAAAAGCTCTCTTTTTTATCTGACTGAAATAGCAAACGAGTATGCAGTCCACCTGATGGTAAGAGGTCATTGCCACCCTGCGACATTAGCATTTTTTGGGAAGTACCGCCGCCACACCTATTTCTAGCGTGAAGCATTTCTTTCGCTAGAAGGGTGTGGTTGCCGGCACACTTTCACATGAGGCGACAATCATAGTCCTCGAGAGTAGCAACGCATACGTGATTGACTTCAAGTGGAACCAATGTTCTGTATATAGTTGATTACATATAGTTGATTACATATTATGTCCATGAGCGGCAGTGACCACTTACCATCAGGTGGACTGCATGCTCGTTTGCTACTTCAGTCAGATACAAACCTGATGTCCCAGAAGGTGTTCAGCGGCGCCTCAGGGTTCCACATGTGCACCCTGTCCGGGCGATGCAACGCTAGCAACGCGTCCATCGCCTCCTGAGCTATCTCGCCCATGCCCGTGTGGTGGACCAGGGAGACCAGGCCGTTGATCAGCTCGGTGGTGGAAGACTGGATCTCCACGCCTGAGCGGCCTGGGTTCTGGGATATTAAAAAAAAACATGATTAAAAGGAGGTGAATTGCATATTACATTTTGCTCAGTGTAGGGGTCTTCGGGTCTACTCCATATAAAACGATTTTGTTCTTGTTAGAGCGTATAATTACTTTTAAACATATTAATTACAAAATTGGTGTGCATTCGTTTAGAGACGTTGTCGAAGAGGATAAAAAGGAACAGACAATAAAATACATCGAACGTCCACAGATTATTAGCGCACAACTTTTGTAACTACAGTACAATCACTAAGAGATGGCGCTAGTAGTAGCCTACTTAAACAAATTTTAAGAATTAATAAAAACGCACATAAAGCCTCTTACTGTCTTTCTTGGCAAAAACTTTTTAAACTCAAAAGGATGAACAGAAAATGGCCCATACCAACAAATCTCCTTTGTAGTGTTTTAGCATATCGTCGCTTATCAGACAATACCGCATACTTCATTTGAATGACTTTAAAGAGTAAAATAAAATGACTAGACAAATAATTCAATTCAAGGTTAGTAGAGTAAATTTCTGTTTAAAAAATCGGTTGACTGTAAAGTCGGTTTACTGACGATAGTTAGACGTGACAATGTCATAAGAAAATACTGATGGAATGGTTGCATTTTCAAAAGAAAATTTTAATTTTGTTTGTTTGATATTTTTTATGGATAATAAGAGAAGGAGGTAAGTGGCAATCATAATGAAATTGATCAAGTTACATTTATTTATTCTTACTCGACGAAAACATGTAAATGTATTATTGTATAGCAGCTGTCCACGCGGACGCATCGCTCACTCAAGTAGGAGAGAGACAGATGTCGAACGCAGCTGAACGCGGAGGCCGACTGTGCCTCTTTGTCGCTGGTTCCGCGCTCTCGCTTGCACTTCAAGCCTTAAATGGAACGCCTCAGAACGAGTTAACGCCGCATGAGTCATGTTTTTTGGAGCGTGCAGCAGGCTCCATCGAATCATAAGACGTTGTCGAAAAATAAGTGTTTGTAAATGATCAGTGATGATAAGACGTTGAATCCTAATGTTTATATTAATTACTCAGGATTTTTTTTTATCCGTGTTATTGCTAAAAAAACCGGCCAATTTTTTACTTGAGCGGTGCTATTCGATAAGCTACATGTACTTCAGGAACGTTTTTTATTAGACTGAAGTACAAACGAGCATGCAGCGACCACTTACCATCACTGCATGCACGGCATGCAGTGATGGTAAGTGGTCACTGCCGCTCATGGACATCTGTAATCAACTACATACAGAACATGGGTTCTATCGGAAGTCAATCACAGATGCATTGCTACTCCTGAGGTCTACGATGGTCGCCTCATATGAAAGTTGCCGGCAACCACACCCTTCTATCGAAACGCAAGAAATCCTTCACGCTAGAAATAGGTGTGGTGGTGGTACTTCCCCGGTCGAACTACACTGGTTCTACCACCTGGTAAACGTATACGTGTATATGTACTTACGCTCAACATAAGCATCGGGTCAGCATGTATCAACTTGACCAAGAGCAGCAGGAGATTCCTGTACGCTTGCATCTCCTCTGTCTTGTTGAACTTGGTCTGCACCTCCTTGGACTTCAGCGACAGGGAGATCATGCGGAGCGGCGTGTGGACTATGTAACCCTGGAATGGGGGAGGGGGGGGGGTTAGGTTAGCTCCTTTGTGACGGAACACGACGAATCGTCACACATTACAAGGGCGGGCTGTGACGTCACATGTTTTTGTAACCTGATTGAAGTTGCAAACGAGCTTGTACTCCACCCAATGGCAAGAGGTTATTTGAAGTGCGTTCCATTAGATGTTCGTAAAGTACACGCTCTCGGCCGCATTTCTTCCCGTTCCACTAGCTTTTGAGCTTTACTGACGTATTCTCTCCTAGAACAATCACTTCGACCCACCTTATTACGAGTAGATGGGTAGTCGTGAGCGTAGCGTGGACGTAAGTCATGACGTCACTCACGACGTATTCGCCGCGACCACAACGACCGCGCTCGTCTTGTGAAACGACGTTTTGGGCGTTTACGGCGTTGTGAGCGCACCCTATGAGGGCGGGCTGTGACGTTACATGTTTTTTTGTAACCAGATTGAAGTAGCAAACGAACTTGTACTCCACCCAATGGCGAGAGGTAACTTGGACATATCGACTGAAAAATTATCAATTTACAGTATGAAGCTTTCTTGATAGAAATAATAGATTGTAATAGCTATTTAGAAACATATTAGATAAGTTCCTAAATAGCTATTACAATGATTTTCCTTAGGTCGTTTTTCTTGGCGTAAGTTTCATACTGTAGATTGGTATTTTTTCATATATGATTTTGTTCTAGGAACCCGTGGATATGTAAGCAACTTCATACAACACAGGGATTCTATCGGAAGTTTATCACAGTTGCGTTGCTTCTCACGCGGAGTAAGCCCTCTTACGCACTAGCGGTTAACCGTAGGTTTTTTTTAATAATTAAGTAACAAACCAGCATGTCCACTTGATGGTAAGTGATTACTGCCGCCCTGCGACATCTGTAAGCAACTTCATATAGAACATAGGTTCTATCTGAAGTCAATCACAGATGCACTGCCACTCCCGAGGACTATGATGGTCGCCTCGAATAAAAGTGCGCCGGCAACCACACCCTTCCATCGAAACGCAAGAAATGCTTCACGTTAGAAATAAGAGTGGCGGTGGTCGAACCACACTGGTTCTACCACTGTGGGTATGTACCGTTTGTATGGTCTACTGTAGACTACGTACATTACATTGCGAACAGATTGACTTTAGATGGAACCATGTTCTGTATGAAGTTGCTCACAGATGTCCATACGGTAGTGACCACTTACCAGGTGGACTGCATGTTCATTTGCTACTTCAGTCAGATAAAAAAACGGAGTTTCACAAATAGACCGACATACCTGTGTAGCTTTGTTCAGGGTATCAGTAAACATGGCCCTTAGCTCCGCTGCCCTTGGGTACAGCAGTTCTATCTGAGGCCACCACGGCAACCGAGGTTGTTTTATTATCCTGTAACCAAAAGGAGACACAAAGAATAATTAATTTGAAGACAAATTAAACTGGTACTGAAAACTTAAATTACGCTTTCTATATATGTGTCTGTTTTACAGAACATAACCTTAAGTAGAATTACCCACAAACATTGCAAGCGGTAGAACCAGTGTAGTTCGCTCGGGAAGTACCACCGCCACACCTATTTCTAGTGTGAAGCAACACACGCTAAGACCCACAAGTCTGTCTATCACTCCTTTTTCCCGTAGGGTAACGCTTCATAGGTTCTTCTCGTACATGGGCTCGTACCAGCTTAAGCCCCTCGATGTTCTTTTGAACAGCCATCAGTCGAAGTGCATACTAATTTGGTATACTAATAACATAATAAATAATAGTTAAAAAAAACTAAAAAACACGCTTTTTATAGAAAACCGAACTACGGAACTAAAAAATAGAAAATAAATTTAAATGAATTTAAATTAAGAAAATAGTGTTAAAAATTTCAATGAATACAAATTAATAATAGTGTGAATTGTAAAGTGCTTTTTAAGATATTATCGAAATAATAATAATCACTCTACTCATATCTGTCAATAAAATATCTATAACCATTGACACCATGCACCCCACGCTTTTTTTAAATAATTTTTTTTTTTATTCACACTATTATTAATTTATATTCATTGAAATTTTTAACACTATTTTCTTAATTTAAATTCATTTAAATTTATTTTCTATTTTTTAGTTCGGTTTTCTATAAAAAGCGTGTTTTTTAGTTTTTTTTTAACTATTATCTATTTTCTACTTTTTAGTTTGGATTATTTATAATAGCTCGTTTTTTTAAATTTTAAACTATTGCAAATTATGAATATGAAAAATATATAAATTAACAAAAATCATATTATGCAAATTAAAAAATGGAATAATTTTATCAAATTAGTGTATTGTCATCGGTCCTCAATAAATCTACAAAGTTTGAACGAAATCTGGCCGTTTAAAGTGGGTCAAAATCGCGCCCAAAGAAGTCGGTTACAAACATACAAACAAACATACAGGTGAAGCTAATAAAAAGCCACGCACCTGAGCAGCGAGCTGACGATCACGTAGTGGTAGGAGATGTGCGTGTGCAGGGAGAGGCACACCTTTACCGCGTCGTTGGTGTGCGGCGTGATGCGGAACAGGGAGACCAGGCAGTCCGTCATCAGCTCCAGCTCCGGCAGCCCCGACAGCACCCCGCTGCGGATGTACGACTTCGCCGGGTTGAATAGCAGCGACTGGAATGGACAACGATCATAATTCAATACAAACTTGCAAGTTCGCTAAAAATGAAACTGTATGGTGTAATAAAAAAGAACAAAGGACTGCTGGAAGAAATTTCACTAGAAATAAGCAGTACCTAACACTTAACGATATAAACTTTATGTATGTTTGCTTATTCTGTGTGCATTAATAAATAAATATATAAAGAGCGTTTTAACGAAGAAAGTCATGAAAGAAACGAAGGAAGAAAAAAGTAATTAAGAAAACGAAAAAAATACTAAATATCATTTAGGCAATTTTTGGACGAGAATTTCAACGGACTCTGTTATGATTCTGTTATAGCAGCAGTGTACGAAAGGACTTACTCGAGAACTCTTGGGTAACTATACTAATATATAAAGCTGAAGAGTTTGTTTGTTTGTTTGTTTGAACGCGCTAATCTCAGGAACTACTGGTTCGAATTTAAAAATTCTTTTTGTATTGAATAGAACATTTATCGAGGAAGGCTTTAGGCTATATAACATCACGCTGCAACTATTAGGAGCGAATAAATAATGGAAAATGTGAAAAAAACGGGGAAAATTATTCATTCTTGAGGGCTTGCGTCGCGTGCCACGCGGACGAAGTCGCGGGCACAGCTAGTGCTTAATAAAATAGTTAGATTTTGAGCTCCGTAGCGAACAGGTTTTTTTCTCTCTCTTACTCTCTCTAACTCTTAGGAATTATAGGCTACGAAGTCGTCCCTGTAGTTCCGGGATCACAATAGGACAACGGTATCGCCTGCCTGTTGTAAGAGGCGACTTAAAGACCCCAGAAAGGACGACGGTATGTGTGTTCGCATATCGTCGTAAAGACCAGACGGAGCGGTGGGCCCAGCCGGTCATCTGGAAGGAGCCCGATGGGGCAACGCGCTCAGAGGATTCCGGTTGCGATCCTTTGGAGATCCCGGAGTCCGCTTTGTAGCACCGAGGACGGCCACCGGGGAGGTTTTAGTGCAGTAAAAATCCCACAAAACCCTGAGTCGCTCCCACGGCGTCGGGTACCTTTTGAAGGTTTCCCCTCGAGAACAATAAATAATAATAACAGCGCCACCTATCCCCAACCATACCCACCTTAAGGTCATTGATGGTCGCCTTGACCAGCGCGAAGGTCACGTTCCCAGAGTCAGCGATGTTGATATAAGTAGACGCCTTGCACAGCTTCACGCAGCTCACCACCGCCGCTTCGGTCATCTGCTTCGAGTTGTTTTGGGGACCTGTTAAGTGAAAACTTTAGAGCGTGTCCACATTACGTCGGGGCGTTAACGCGGAACAGTGAGGTAACGTGGCACGGTACGCTAACATGACGAGCAAATTTACGTTAACGTCACGTAAAAATGCACGTCACGTAAAAATGCACGTCGCGTAAAAATGCACGTCGCGTAAAAATACACGTCACGTAAAAATGCACGTCACGTAAAAATGCACGTCACGTAAAAATGCACGTCACGTAAAAATGTACGTCACGTAACAATGCACGTCACGTAAAAATGTACGTCACGTAACAATGCACGTCACGTAAAAATGCACGTCACGTAAAAATGCACGTCACGTAAAAATGTACGTCACGTAACAATGCACGTCACGTAAAAATGCACGTCACGACGCAGCAACGGTGCGCGTATTCTGCTTCTGCTATTGTTGAAGTTATGCTTCTAGTTCGTGTCAGGGAAAAATGACGAGAGAGCATTTTGAGAGTAAATAAAACTATGCGCGCGCACACCGTCACGAAAAACAGACACACTGAAGTTAGCTATAGTTCACATTTTAGTTTTATCTATTGTTAGTGTCGTCTTTTGTATCGTTCCTCAAGGATTTTAAGATCTTGGATTTCTCATGGCTCTCCAGAATTGCACCTGCACCGAATCCTCAAATATTTTGTGTACATTGCCAGAAGACCTCCCGATAATATGGAGAAACTGATGGTGACAGGCAAAATTGAGGGCAAGTCAGTAAACCGACTTTACAGACAACCGATGGGCAATAAGAAATCAATAGAAAAATGTTTTTTTTTGTATTTGAATGAAGTAGCAAACGAGCATGCAGTCCACCTAATGGTAAGTGCTCATTGCCGCCCGTGGACACCTGTAAACAACTTCAAATAGAACATGGGTTCTATCTGAAGTCAATCACAGACGCGTTGCTACTCCCGAGGACTATGATGGTCGCCTCATATAAAAGTGTGCCGGCAACCACACCCTTCTATCGAAACGCAAGAAATGCTTCACGCTAGAAATAGGTGTGGCGGTGGTACTTCCTCGGTCGAACTACACTGGTTCTACCACCTGTTATCATCAAAATATGCAAATATACTTACTGAGTCCCCTCTTAACAGAGTCGATGAATATTTTCTTCTTCGTATGTCGCGGGCTGCAGGGCGCTCCACTATCCGCATTCACAATCTCTTCTAGCACTTTCTGTTAATAAAAACAAGTCACATTCTCAAAATTATTATAACAAAAATACCCAAATGATACAAACGATCATATTCCTTCAGTTTTAATTTATTGTTACATATTTAGTGATGTTTCTAAAAAAGTACCATCCTTCTAACGTAGTTGGGTGTTTTTTTACACAGGTATTTTTTTTATCTGAGTGAAGTAGCAAACGACCATGCAGTCCGCCTGATGGTAAGTGGTCACTGCCACCTATGGAAATCTGTAAACCACTTCATACAGAACATGGGTTCTACCTAAAGTCAATCACAGATGCGTTGCGTCCCAAGGACAATACTTATTTTGAAATATTGACTAACAAGTGTGGAGAGGTTGAAAACTATGTGTTAATTATATTTTTAGATTTTTATTGTACGAAATATTTTTCATGTACGTGTACGTAGAATGTACTTCTTTGGCCAACCTCTTCGCATGTTTATTTTCTACTACATTCTTACCAAAAAGCTGCTTTAGCGCTTAAAAACTTACGGGGTTCAAAATAAGTAGCATGATCTGCAGCGGCCACATGGCGACCCTCGACTTCTTGTTGTCCGAAAAGTTGTCTTGCAGAATGTCGAATAATGTGTCGCAGCACTTACTGAGTTCGTCGTTAGGCCGGCATTGAACTTCTGCGAATTCCTGAAGAAAGAAACGGAGTTTAGTAGATAGAGAATTCACTATACATAAACACACTGTCTACACTCACAGCCCCACAGCAGAATTTTCTCCTGTGACGTGGGTGCCATGGACATACAAAGACAGATACACAAACACCCAGACTCAGAACAGAGATCTAAATTCACATACAGAAACCTGCCTGGCCGGGAATCGAACCCAGAACCCAATTACAGAATTTAATTATGCATAGACGCACATATACGGTACCTACGCGAACACACACACACACACACACGCAACACACACACACTCCTCACTATTTATACCAGCTCTTCTATTTGTACCCGTAGTTTATCCTCATTTTATTATCGTACGATTGTATAACCAGATTGTCAATGATGTTATTTATTCCTAATACAATCTCTTTCCTTTTGGTGCTCGGGTAAAACCAAAGAGAGAGAGAGAGAGACACACACACACGCACACATACGCACGTACGCTTATACGCACACACAAATACGTATACACACACCAGCACGTACGCGCCTGCACGTGCGCACACACACACACACACACAGAGATAAATTGTTATTGATAACTTTTTTATAATTTTATTCGTATTGTTGTTTATTATTGCAATTAAATTATTGAATAATAATTCTGAGGTCATCATTACCTTTTCAGGTTCCGAAAACGCTCACCACATACATTTTTGGCATAATATTAGCGGTATAAAGAACCGCTTTGTTCTGTTTTGAAGGCTGTGGAATAAGATACATAAGAGCTGGCAGTGCCAGTTACCGACCAGTGTCCACTGGTCGGTAACTGGCACTGCATGCTCGTTTGCTACTTCGACCTTATAAATTCAACTTACTTGTGGATAGGTATCCATCCAATTCCAGACGGCTTTCTCGAGGGACGAAACTAGTACTACGTGGGCTGATTTCCTTAACAATTTAAACTTTTGTATTGATTCTGAAACAAATAATGATGTGTAGTAGTTACCCGAATTCCATCGTAATTAATTAAAAACTACACTTGACTATTGGATTTAATAAATAACATTATTTGAGGAGTGATAGCCTAATGGTTGGATACACGCTTTCACACACTAGTGGCTGTTCGATAAGGGAACATAAGAAAAAGACGGGATCGCACAACAATTAATATATTGGGCAAAATTATATAAATTAAGGCGCGGTTAATATCGGCGATCTAATTACGACTGCTTCTCGAATGCAAGTGAATACTGCCCTCCGGTGGTGTTGGCGCGGTACTATAAGCGCCAACAGTGGGTACCATTGACACACACAAACACACAGTCCTAGAACATGAATCTAAAGTCATCATTTAGAAACCTGCCGGGAATCGAACTCGGCACCCGCCATTCTGAGAGAAGACCCGTACCATTTGTTTAGATAACTCACCTTGTAAAAGCCGTATAAGCCTCAATATATCAACGTTGACGTGTTGTATCAACTCTATATCTGTATAATCGGGGTTTTCTTCTGAGCTTGAGGATAGTTCCTGAAACAGATATTAGCTTTGATTAATTTGATTTGTGTTATATGAAAGTAGAAATTGATCATGCAGTCCACCTGATAGTAAGTGGCCACAGAAATGAATAGTTGTATAGGCCTTACAAGTTGTCCGTTACCATTTTTTTTCTCACTCTATCACCGGATCGGAACACGATCTCAACATCGATCCGGCAAGAAACTCAGCGAGTTTGTCTTTTTTGTTATTTCATATCTCATTTTTTGACATGGACATCTGTAATCAACCCGAGATTACATCCGAGTCTTACCTAAGGTTAGGTTAGGTTAGTCTTTATCAGTTCTGGAATCAGAATAGGGCTTTTTGTTTTCGAGGGGGAAACCTTCAAAAGGTACCCGACGCCGTGGGAGCGACGCAGGGTTATGTGGGATTTTTACCGCACTAAAACCCCCCCTTGACCGTCCTCGGCGCTATAAAGTAACGGACTCCGGAAACTCGAAAACAGACAGACAAACAGAATAGGGCTATGGTACCCTCTGTCTGTCGTAAGAGGCGACTAAAAGGGGCTTCCGGGGTTGCGGGCGGCTAGAGTGGGAGCTTGAACCGTCCAGCCAAGCGACCCCGGGTAGAACGACGACATGTGTGGCCACATGGTGTCATAAACACCAAGAGGCGCAGTGTGTACAATGCTCACTGGGAAGAGCCCGAAGGGGGCATCGCGCTCGGTGGACTCCAGTTGTGTTTCTTTGGAGATCCCGGAGTCCTCTTTTTAGCGCTGAGGACGGCCACCGGGGGAGTTTTAGTGCGGTAAGAATTCCACATAACCCGCGCCGCTCCCACGGCATCGGGCACCTTTTGAAGGTTTCCCACTCGTATACAAAAAAAAGGTTAGTCTTAGTCTTACCTGAGGTTAGCCACAGATGATGCTACCGAAGTTGGAACGCCTCGCATAAGTATGTCTCCCTTACCACACCCTTCAGACCAGCTGTACTACACTGTTGCTAAGCAGAAACATATGGCAGTGGTGTTTCCAGAGTCGAATCACAAAAGCTCCTTAAAATATGTATTCCACTTTGATCGCCTAAGCTAGGCTAACTACAATGGAAAGCTGGTTTTTGCTAGTTGACCAAAGTCGAATACACCCCATAAAAGGTCCCTTTTGCGGAAGTTATGTTTCAGTTGAGGTCACGGTTACTGTATAACCAGCAGTACTCAAAAAAAACTGATGCAAACAGATGGCGCAGAATCTTTTTACTTTTGCGGACTACATCCGTGAATAGACATTTTTACACGCGAATACAAGATATATTGACTCGCGAATACTGGAAACGGGGATCAGGCCCGCTGCTACCTGCTTGTGCGCCCGCGTGCAATACCGATCATGCCGCCCTATGTCTAAAATAGGCTTATTTTTTTTAATTAATTGGATAGACATGCAAATGACCAACGATTTTGATTTAGCCCTAAGGATTATCTACAACAAATTAAATGACAGTTTCGATAAATATATACCTCTGAAGTTGCGTAAACTTGATAAATCCAGATATGCATATCCGACACGGTGGTGTACGCCGCAAATAATTAAAAATATAAAATTAGTAGGAGGCGATGCGGCTACGATGAGTTTTGCCGAAACAGAGCAATACTCAAGGCGGATATTGCTATCGTTCATGACCGGTATCAAGAGCACATCCAGAGGAATCTCGGTTCTGACCCCAAAGCATTCTCTAGTTTTGTAAGGTCCAAGAACCGTAACTCGGGAGGTTAGTGAGATATGGGCGTACTACTTCAAATCAAGAATGTGCGAATGAATTAGTTCGGTGCTTCCATTCCATGTTCAGCCGTTCATGGGACGATGGGCAACCTGCTGTATCTGATAACGCGACTGGTGCCAGCGGTGGATACGGGAAGGTAGGTGGATGTCGCCTACTTTGATTTCTGGATGGCGTTCGACACTATGGATAATGATGACATCATGCTTGCAAAGCTGGCCGGCGCAGGTTGCACGCCACATACGCTGCCCTTATTCCCCAGCTATCTGCGAGACACATACACCACAGGCGTCAACTGTGATAGGCGCCTTTCGGACCATTATGAGACAATATCAAGCGTCAGTCAAGATAGTAATTTGAGCGCAATCCAGTTTATTATCATGATTGATGATGTACCGGCGGTATTTCAAGATTCTACGTGCCCATTGCTGATGACCTAAAGTTAGTCCACTAAGTTAAGTTAAGCACGGAAGACTACCGCAGATTAAAATGTCCCTTGACGTTGACGGTGTTGTCGACTGGAGTCGCAAGAACAGACTGGGCTTTAACGTCGTCCCTGCTCTCTTTCAGTTGCGCCCGCGCTCCCCAAAGTTTTTTTCTATTACATGGGGAACGAGCCACTGCGGCGCGTAAGAGAACTGAAGAGCCTGGGCGGTCAATTAACCTCTGATATCCATTTCCAATTAGATGCTTTGCGCACCTTATATTAAACCTTAGTGAGGAGTTATATGAAGTTTTGTATCCTGCCTTATTTATAATACCTAAGCATGGACACTGGACACAACGACTTGTGCGACCAAGCACAGGGCACGCCGCAATCGCGGCGGCAAGACCCGTCAAGGAGGCGTGGCTTGAGAGACGCTTCAGAGCCCTCACCTTTCGCCTGACGCAGGTGCTCACCGGGCATGGTTGCTTCCGATGGATACCTGTGTCGCCTAGTTATAGAGGCCACGGCCCGGTGCCACCATTGTATCGAGTTGAAGACGTGGTACCACGCTCTAGTCGAGTGTAAGATGTGGAACGAGGAACACCGTCTCTTCTGCGAGGAGGAATTGGGGAGCGCAGGCTTTCGTTGCCGACACTAATCAACGCTATGGTCGGCAGCGAGAGTGCACGGGATGTAGCCGCTTTCTTCGGCGAGAGGGCGAGAGGGGAGCCCACGGCGTACGCCTCTCAGTCCTAAAAAAAAAAGAGGTATTGCGTCCGGAGCAACAATGACCTCCGGCCCCCATAAGCGCTGGCCTGGGACGGCGGGCGTTGGACCGCCTTGCCGCCCATACAGGAGCAGGCAATAGATGGCGATATCACATGCTCATCGATCTCAGAGTCAGGCAGGGGAGACAAGGTTTTCTATCAAATACGGGCCGGCCGCGGAGGGCGGCCAAGCTACCGGGGGTGCAGTGAAAAGAATGTGCAAGCGCTGTCGAAGGGACACCGTCATTGATTTAGTCGATATACGGTCGAGACCGGACCACAACACGTCCTCTCCGTTGCTCATCGGAGAGAAGCCTATGAAAGGTTCCTTGATGTAAAAAAAAGATTGGACACGGTAAACTGGAGACACGACTGAGTTAGCCCTGGCAAAGTGCCCGTTAGGTTACTGCGAGGTGAATTCGACAGTCGGGTTTATTGGTTTTTTATGCTACAGCATAGTTGGGGTGGCTACGTATTATGACACACATTGCATGACGAGTCACTCTATTTGCCGCCCCTTTGGACGTGCCGCCCGCATGCAGTGCACGCCTTGCACGCCCGCTTGCGGCGGGCCTGACGGACATACAAAAACCCCGAATAAGCTTTTAGTGTATAACAAAAACATACCTGTAATCGCGCGCTGATTCTGTTGAAGACAGCGTTGAAGAAGTTAAGACTGAGAGCGAATAGCACTTTACTTGCGAGCTGCCTGAGTAGGGCGTTGTTTGCGTTTGTCTCGTTGCGCATATCTGGAACAAATATTGATACTTTTAAAGCAGTTTTTGTCAATCTCGATGATACGACCCTCTTAGTATATAAAAAATTGCCTCAGAAGTACCGAATCGGAATCTCATTTGTTCTTGTATCACTTAGTAAATATGAGAGAAAGGAAATTTTCAAACTATAATATTTTGTAAGTTTTTACTAATGCATACTCGTTTGCTACTTCAGACAGATAAAAAAAAACGTAGTGCCATATCTCATCAAACTCACCAATAAACTGGCAGACCTCTCGCAGCAGTATCTTCACGTTCATCGCCTCGTCGTACTTGGCGGTGTCCTTGGGCTGCGAGCTGAGGCAGATCTCCAGCGTGTCCAGAACTATCACCAGGCTGTCGTGGTAGCCCTTCTCCAGCTCGGTTTGCGGTCGGTTGACACAGGTGGTCAGCTGTGGTTGGTATTGCTGGCAGTACTGGGGACATTTTAAAATATATGTTATTTAAGGGCACTTTCACATCAGGTCGCAAGTGGCGCGGCCGCAGCGCGTCAGCCGCGCGACTGCAACGGATGCTTTCTTATTATTGAAATAAATATTCAGATTTTTTTAAATTATTATTTTCTTTATAAAAGTACAGCGCGCCACCCTAATCAAAAAAATACTCTCGGATATATTCTTAAAAAGAAAGGATTCTCTGCCATTGCGCGGTTGACGCGCTGCGGCCGCGCTGCGACCTAATGTGAAAGCGCTCTAAAGTAGCAAACAATCATGCAATCCACGTGACGGCAACTTCTGCCTATGATATATACTTCTGTACAGGCAGTCCTCGTACTTACGGCGTGTTCTGCAAACACGCGACGTAAATCGAAACGACCTAAGTCGAGACGTATTTTTTTATTTACATGTAATACTCTAGAGTTACGTCCCGCGCGGCCCCAAAATTAAAATAAAAACTCAATTTATAACAAATATTTGCTACATTTATTCATTGATATGCCCAAAGTTGGGTACTTACATAATTATTAGGTCTTTACAATGGTCTCCAATTGTTCGATAAGGGAACATAAGAAAAAGACGGGTTCGCACGACAATGAATATATGAGGCAAATTACATAAATTGAGGCGCGGTTAATATCGGCGATCTAATTACGACTGCTTCACGAGTGCAAGTGGTGACAGCGACGGATAAGCCTCACTACTGCCCTCTGGTGGTGGTGGCGCGGTAGTATAAGCGCCAACTACAATGGTCATTCAACTTTAGCCACAATGTGGTATGCAAATTTAGTTGTTAAAATATTAAATTAATTATTACAAATATTAGACACATATTATAGCCCTGACAAATAGAAATATAAGTTATAATAAAAACATTTACACTAATCCTAGAATTGTTTGGTAGATTGCAACTTATGATACTGATAGACCATGCAATTTAATAGTTATGATTTTTTTAAGATGAGGATTTGGTTTGGCTAAAAAGTTGCAAATTTCTACATAAAAATTCACTTTCCTGCATCAATATATATATTTTTTTTTTATTTCACTGAAGTAGCAAACGAGCATGCAGTCCACCTGATGGTAAGTGGTCACTGCCGCCCATGGACATCTGTAATCAACTTCATACAGAACATGCGTTCTATCTGAAGTCAATCACAGATGTGTTGCTACTCCCGAGGACTAAGATGGTCGCCTCATATAAATATGTTAAATCTTAGCCCATCTATGAAGTAAGAAAGTAGGTAAGTGTAAGTAAGAAGTGTTTGAATGACTTACCAGCTCATTCACACGCTGCAGAATCTTAGTCAGGCCGGAGATGACCAGGGAAAACCGGTGCCGACTGATCTGCACCAGACATGCCTTGCATTGCTCTTCATTGATCCGGGAGTGCAGGTTTTGAGCACCGGTCTTGTAGGGCAGCTGGGGAAAAAATCATATTATAAATACAAGGTGGTAGAACAATCATTCAACTGGGGAAGTACCACTGCCACACCTATTTCTAGCATGAAGCAGTTATTGCGTTTCACTGGAAGGGTGTGGAGTGGCTAAACATCTGCGATTGACTTTAGATAGGACCCATGTTCCATATCGTCGCTTAACTTCTAACACCGCATAACACAAAAAATACCAATTTTGAGTTAATGAAATAATGGTATCTTAAAATAATATAGGAACATGTTACATTTTCATAAAAAATATTATTTTAATATGAGTATATTAATATTTTAAATGCAATATATTATTGATAGTTGTAGAATTAAAAATAACTATTTGAGACAGTTTATTTGCTCTCCTGTAAATTTCCTAATTTTAAGATCCATGGTGTTAGAACTTAAACGACAATATGAAGTTGCTTACAGATGTTGCAGGCAGTGACCACTTACCATCAGGTGGATTGCATGCTTGTTCCCTACTTCAATTCGATAAAAAAAAAGAGTCAGCCTAGGACTTGTGCACCATATTTACTCATGCCTTGTGATAATAATTAAAATTGCTCTCTTCCATGATATACTTATTACTTAAAGGTAGAACCATGGAAATATCAAGCAGAGGTAAGGCCTCCCCCTTACCTCTCCTTAGCACAGACAAGTAAAGAATTTCTTTAAAAAACAGACTTTCTTATTTTATTTGTGTGACAATTTCAGGATTTCTATTATGAATCCTCTGCTGAGAAAAGGTTCAGGACAATTTTAAGGTACCAACTGATTCTTTTATGTTTTTTTCTACTGCTACAGTTGACGAGTTTGCCACATTCATGGGTAAAACCAGATGGAATTCACCTCTAGTAGGATTCAAGAATTACTTTGCACTGAATATAAATGTCCATGAATAATCTATGTGGATTGGATAGAAAAAAATATCAAACTGTCCAAGTGGAATGTGATATTGAAGTATTTGAATTTACTCTTTATAGAAAAATTATAAAGTTCATAAAAGTAGTTACACATAAATGTAAGCTTAATTTAGTACCTTTTTTCTTTTTCGGAATATCATCTAAGGTAAGTAAAATACATCGCAAATCTTAAATTTGATCCCGATAGAAAGATTTTAATTGTAAGGAATTAAATTGTTACGTGTAGCAGAATTTTAAGACGTAGCTTCTATTTAAATGGCGAAATCTCATGGAATACGCCGGATGCCGAAATACGTGGGCGAGAGGACTTAAGATTATGTTCACCATTCATGTTTATTAATTTATCTAATTGGGGATAATTCCCAAATTAACAACTACAAAAATCTATTTTAAAAGCCACTAGGAATAAAATACAATCGATATTTATTACGAGAAAAATGCCAAAGCAGTCAACATCATAACAAAACATTGTAGGTATAGGTATGTTACGATTTATTGATTTTTGTGTAGGCGACGGAATTTCTTCGCTATTACACCGAATTTTATAAAAAAAATGTAAACCCACACCCTATTCTTCACATTTTAACGCAACCTAGAGTAAATTTATATAAAAATCACAATATCCATTTCGCGTGCATAAATATAAATAAACATCGATCATGGGTGGGTGTACTGTGAGATATTTTACTGTTATAATCACGAAAAGATACTCACTTGCTCCTCAAATCTGGCTATCAACGAATTCGCCCACTCTCCTGGCTTCTGAGTGCCCATTTTGTGTAAAATATTTTGTATGTTTACGTAAATAAAATATTTAAATCAAATAATTTGCGCGATCCCATTTCTCACCGTTCACTTCAATCGATCACTATCTTATTTTTTAAATTTGATTCAAGTTCAAGTTCTTTCATGGCTTTTTGACCTGAACTCCAGTTTTTTGAGTCTAGCTACCGATTTAATTTGATACGAAAAAAATATTATTTCTTTAAAATATTTTTTTCGTATCAAATTAAATCGGTGTTTTAGTTGCTAACGATTAAAACAACCTAGAATTGGCATTATTTTGCGCTCACGCAATGCAATTTGATTGCCGATTTATTCAATTAATTCATGAAATTAGTGTGAAATTGTGAACCAAAGAACAAAGAATAGTGGAAAAGGCAGAGTCCATATATATGGCATCTGCTCTAGCCAACTAAACACAAATTAATTATTCAAGGTCCGAGACGAAAACGTTTTATCATGCCGCCCCAAAGACATTTAATTAATAAATCTACGATACATAATCCGTGATCTCAATCCATTTCGTAGCAGATTTTTCTGGTTTTGCTACAATTTTTTTGTTTTTGGTGCCATCAAAGCGCGTTGCTCGGAGCGCAACGCTTTTTATCTAGTTTTTCCGAGTAAATATGCGTCTCCATTCAGTGGGACATCCCAAGAACCAATTTTTTTACCCGACCCCGTCAGAAGCAGCGTAATGCTTAAAAATTCCTGAAATTCTTCGCTAAGATTATTTTACTTGCATGTTGAAGCATTGAGCACGAGGTGACGATTTTCTGTTTTTCACAATTACGAGATTTAACTTCTTTGAAATCTAAGCCATGACAAATTGATTGTGAAAAATACACATAGCCTTTATATTCTTTGCATTACAGTATGAGTAATAGACGTAATAGTAGTATTTTCTTTTTATTTAATTCAAACTGATGAATTATATCGAGATAGGAGCAAGTAGAACCAATTATGATTTAAGATTAATAACATCACGAATTGATACATTTTAAAAATGTATCGAGTACTCACGAATTGCGGTTTTTAAATTCCTTTTGCTGGTATTTAGACCCTAGGACCCTACTTGTTACCTACGGATCGTGGAGAGTTTCACTTTCACCGTGACTACGGTTTAAACAACTAGGTAGAAATATCGGTAAAAATAATTCAAAACTCACAATTCGTGAGAACAAAATTCCTATTAAAGAACAAAGAGACATATTTCTTTTTTGAAAACTTAATGAGAAAGAAAAATAGATTTCTTTGAACTCGTTTATTTAACAGTAGTGGCAATATGCGTCCGCAATCTGACATGTCATGACAACTAAGATTGACATCTGTTTTTTGTTTAGCGGAAAGCGTAGCGCAAAGTAGGTTTTCTTATCGGAAATTCTGTGTTTTTTCATATCTTTCCTTGTTTGAGGTGCTAAATCGATTACTTTGCAACTATGATGGTAAGTTGATGAACTATTAACTTATTTCCTATCAATTAACAATCTTTTAAATAATTTTTGGGGGCGTAGTCACTAATCGTTATTTCGCGTCATTTATTCAATTAATATTTTACTATAATTTTACCCTATCTATGCGGTTGCTAGGCGTTGCATTGCAAGTTAATAATTATAGCGATTCAATTACCACTCTTGTATTTCAAGTTATTTTGCATTATTAGGATTTATGACGTGGATTCTCCAAACTATTTGTTTTGTTTTACCAAGGTTGTATCTAGTTAAGAGGTCGTTTACCTAAAGTGCATTTTCTTTTAATTATTACGACAATAACAAACTTCATATAAGTAAATTATAGCTAATTTATTCAGGGTGAATATTTAAATGTGAAGTCTAATTCGATATGGTATGGCGAAAATGCCGAAAGCAGTGACGCTTACGAATTCCATTTCATAGAAGTGATAACGGCATAGTTAGATGTTAAGAATTTTTTACCTAATCTGTAAATGAGTAAGTTTGAAATGAACACCTTTAATCATTTTTACGAGTATGAGAAAATACAGTTTAATATTATTGTTAGTTTAGTAAATAAAAATTAAATTAGCTAGTATTATAATGTAAAAAAATCTGCTCACTATTCGAAATGTTTTCAAAGCTATTTATTAAAGGAACTTCATTATGTTTGCTCTTTTATAGTACAAAATTGTCTCTGTATAAATCATTGGATAATAGACAAAATGGTTATGTGGGATTTATACCGCACTAACCCCCCCCCCCCCCCCCCCCCCGTGTTATATATTTCCAAAATACCAGCAGAATAAGAATTCATGTCGAAAGAATTATGCAAAGATTAAGAATATACAGAGTTCTTGCATAAGCACTTGTCATTCAATATTTAACATACCCCCTTTAGTTGAGTTTACAAGATGGCGCTACTGTCGTGCACATTCCCAATACGTCAAGCTATGTATACATGCATTAAAGAAATGGACATACCAAATACCATACCAAACATATGTCCAGAAAACATTACCTATTTCGGAGATACTTAGGTAAAAATAAGTAAATACAATGTTTTGATGCTTAATTATACATAATAGGTAGATACTTATCTCATGTTACAGGACTGTGTGGAAGAGACCAACCATGATCCCCTGTCAGCTCCACAGGTGTCTTCTCCGTCAACCGGAGAACCAAAGACGGAGAAGAAGAAGCCTAGTGAGAATGTCTCCTTGGCTGACAACAGCTTACTGGTAAGACTTAGGCAGGGGCAGCTTACTGTCAATTGGGCTATGCTCCGTTGCTACTGTATCTAAATACAGGAATGTGAATTTATCATATTTGAAAAGGAAGGTGGTAAAAAAAAACATGATTCCACTGAGGAGATACCACCTCATACTATTTTTAGTGTTAAGCAATTCTTACATTTCATCAGAAGGGTGTGTTTGATAGCTTTATTATTAACGAAAAAACTCAAAATTTACGTTTTACGAGTTTATATCCTAGTTCGTACACTTTATGCATCATCAGTATTTGTTAAAACATATATACATTTGTTCGAAATGAAGGGTCACTATAATAATTTCATGAGTAGACATGCTGAAAAATTAAGTTTGCCTCAATCTAAATCAAGTAAGCATCAAAACAACTGTTATCAAATGTGTATCAAAATTTATAATAAACTGCCAAATGTTATAAAGAAATTGAATTTAAATAGATTTAAAAAAGAATTGAAAAAATGGTTATATATGATAAGTATTTAAAAACACTTGTCAAATTTAACCATTCATACAATCATAGAAAATAAAGACATTTTATTTCATAATATTAGTATGATCATTATCCCCTTGACTATTTACGACTTGTGATCTCTCCACCAGGTTGACATATCGGATGCCCTGAGCGAGAAAGAGAAAGTGAAGTTCACAGTCCACACAAAGACCACTCTGCCAGAGTTCCAGAAGTCGGAGTTCCTGGTGGTGAGGCAACATGAGGAGTTTGTGTGGCTGCATGACCGGTATGAGGAGAACGAGGAGTATGCTGGGTATATTGTGAGTGTCTCTCAATCAATAAATTTATATTTTTTTACAGTGAAAAAAAAAACATTGTGAGGAAACTTACGCACAGGAGAGTTCTTTTAAAAAAGTTAGTCAGCTTCAAAAGTTTGTGTAGTCTACCAAGTTTAGTTTACAGCTCGCTCATTTAGAGAGAAGACCCATGCCCAGCAGTGGGACAGTAATGGGTTGACAGTGTGACATCTCTCTATCTTATGTTGTTAATAATTTGCGAATGTTTGTGAGGATGTATTTGTCCTTGTTACTCTAGTTCACTTATAAAATAAATAGAGCAAGCATTGTGAGCCAAGATGGTAAAACTCTAGAAATGGGGGTCTGAGGTTCGAATTTTTCGTTCGTTCTAATTTGTTAGATCTACCTAATTCTATCTATGCATTCAAAAAACCTTTAATGAACATTTTCTTTTTTATGAAAATCCATCAGGTCTCCGAAAGGTATTAAAATCTAAAGTTATTATACTAGTATAAATGCGGGTGAAACCACAGGTATTACTAGTCAAGAATAATCAAAATTGGATAGTCAAGGTGTAGAATCTCTTGCCAGATGCTATACCTAAGCTGCTTGCAGCTTGTATATTTCCCTGGACTAATATACAAAAGCAGAGCAGTGATAGCCTAATGTTTGAAACTTGCCCTCACAATCGGGAGGTCCGAGGTTCAAACCCAGGCACGCATCACTTATTTATGTGCGTATTAGAAATTAATTATCATTGCATTTCGGTAAAGGACAATATCGTGAGGAAACCTACACACCTGAGATTTCTATGAAAAAAAAAGGTCTAGGAGGTGTGTGAAGTCCACCAATTCGCACTTGGCCACCGCGGTGGACTATAGCCTAAAACTCTCTCATTCCGAGAGAATAATGGGTTGTACCCAAGATATAAAGTGTGCAACTTAATATCGGGTATCATATCAATATGATTGTTTGTTTCTCTTTGTAGATCCCACCAGCGCCCCCGCGTCCAGACTTCGACGCGTCCCGGGAGAAGCTGCAGCGTCTGGGCGAGGGGGAAGGGGCTCTGACGCGCGAGGAGTTCCTCAAGATGAAGGAGGAGTTAGAGGAGTGAGTTGGATTTGTACAGAGGTTACTCTTAGGCGATAGAAGTGTAGTTTGATCAGGGAACTGCCGCATTTGTTTCTAGCATGAAGCACTCCCGCCCATGGACATATCAACTATATACATCATAGGCGTTCCATCTGAAAGCAATCAACAGATGCGTTGCAAGTCCAGAGGACTATGATGGTCGCCCCATGTGAAAGTGTGCAGGCAACCACATCCATCTATCGAAACGCAAGAAATGCTTCACGCTAGAAATAGGTATGGCAGTGGTACTTCCCCGGTCCACACATTCTTCCACAGGTTCTACCACATTGAAAAATATAATACCCAATTGTTTCTCCCGTTCCCAGCGAGTATCTAGCAACGTTCAAGAAGACGGTGGCGATGCACGAAGTGTTCCTGCAGCGTCTGGCCGCGCACCCCGTGTTCCGGGGGGACGCTCATCTGCGAGTCTTCCTAGAGTACGAACAGGATCTCTGCGCGAAGCCACGGGGCAAGATGGACTTGATTGGAGGCCTGGTGAGTACTTGGTGATGGTGGTTGAGTATCTATATGCAGTGTCTGGCCGCGAACCCTGTGTTCCGGGGGGACGTTCACCTGCGAGTCTTTCTGGAGTACGAGCAGGATCTCTGCGCGTAGGCAAGGGAGAAGATGAACCTGATTGGGGTCCTGGTGAGTATTGAGTGATATTGGTGGTTGAGTATATGTATTGGATGGAAAATGTATTTCAAAAAAAGTTTTTACTTACCATGAGGTGACCTGCATGCTTGTTTTTATTTCCTGCTACTAAATATAATGCTGTTCAGTTTCCAAATTCATGTAGGATATCAGATAAATAACGTTGACATACTTCAGTTTGTGCGAGTAAGAGGATGATATAAGACTGTTTAAAATATTTTCGAAACAGCTGATTTAATAAAGTACTTTAGTGCTCCAAATGTAAGACGATGTTTACGGTTTTCCGTCTTACCACAACAATCCTTTATTTACCTATATGAATTATTATGCAATAATACATATCTTATATTAACACTATAATAATTATAATAATTATAACACTATAATAGAAATAATTAAGATTACTAATTTACACAAAAATTAATATCATTGATCTAATAAGCAGACTAATGTTCTACTCTAAGAACGTTAACAGAAAAAACACCCGCCAGTCCGTCGGCCGGGTTTTATAGAGCCCTTCCGTCCCCCACTCTTACAGATAACATTATAAAGCGTTGTTGAAGTCTCTCAGTAGATGGCAGTAATTCCATAAAATTCTTTCGTTCAGTTGACGGCGCTAACGTTGCTTTACTCACAGATAGATGGCGGTGTTTACACCCGAATTATTTTGATTGCTAACAGTGGTTAATAAGTTTAACAAGGAGACCTTCAGATATCGTGGATTGTGGGTGAACAAAAACCATCAAATATTATGGTCAAGTGGAACCTTGATAAAAAGATATTAAGGGCCAAAGTTTCATAAGTAATTCATATGATTGGTAAATTGATGATGATTGATGGGTCTCTAGACTTAAATCACCTCACTTTGTATAGTTTAAAAAAATCAATTGCTTCTGAACAACACACATAAACAAAAATCTTGATTAATTTTGATCTTACTTTTTATCTACTATTGTTTGTGCATGCGGTGTTTGCCTTAATAGGTTATATACTTAGTTTTTAAATAGGTTAAGTCGAATTTGTAAAATTAGTGTTGTAACCACTGGCATACCTTTTTTAATAAATAATAAATAAAAAAAATAAATTGGAATTTATGTCGCAACCTAGCCGTAGCCAATGTATTTGCTGCAGGTCAGCTACGGAATGTATGGTCTCGGGTTTGAGATTTAATAACTGTTTTTTTATCACCTCACAGACAAATATTACAATCCCCAATCCACACGTAGGATCTGCTGGTACTATACTACTGTTATTAAGTTTAATATTAAGATAAGAATTTTCAATTCAGGTTCGTTCGATGACAACAACTACGGACGAGATCTACCTCGGCGCGACTGTACGGGACGTGAATGATTTCTTCGAGCAGGAGACTGCTTTCCTGCAGGAATACTACTCGCATTTGAAGGAGGCTGTCGCTAAGGTGGACCGGATGACGTCCAAGCATAAGGGTGAGTGAATTTGGTCATTTTTTTTTATTTCTGGAGGTTTTTCTTTTAAAGTTATATAATAAACTATCTCGCCATTTAACACGAATTACAAAAGACCACACATGACACATGTGCCAGAAAAATGAAACTAGATATTAGTAGAAAAATTATTATATTAATATGTGAAGCAAAAATTTGTGACGGATTTTTAAGTAATATGCTGCGGACGGATTAGTATGAAATTTTGCACGGTTATAGTGGACGTAGAGAAGGAGTGCAGAATGTTAATATTTTTTTCAAATAATGCATTTTTCATACATAAAATCAACTAAAAACACATTACACACACTGCCTTGCATTTGTCACAAACACATATGTACTTAGTAAATGAAAATGAAAAGACACAACGTCAAGAATGTCAGATGACATTTGATTTTTAATTTAAATTACGGTCGAATTTCGGCCAATGCTACGGGTGACTAGTACTATTAAATGTATGACGAATTCTTAAGTGTATTCGTAGCGCAGTTTTAAAGATCTAAGCATACATAAGAACAGAAAGCGGCACGCGACTTCGTTTTATACTATGTAGTGATTAAGAGTATGTAAGTGCCATACATTTAGAACGTCTTAACTAAAAACTTAATTGAAATTGACTGAATAAAGGCTAATTACTTTGCAACATGTATAAAAACTTCGATAGCATCATTCAGAATACTAGTGGCGCCTTGTCAAGAACAAGATGCTGTAGGTCGCTACAAAAGATTGTGTTACATTATAATGGATTGCGATGAATTTGCAGATGTGGCAGACGCTCACATCAAGTTATCGTCTTGCATCACTCAGCTGGCGACGCGGGAGCAGCCCGCCACTGAAAGGTTCCTTACGCGAGCGGCGGATACATTTGATAAATGCCGGGTAATATATATATTTTATCAAATTTTATTATTATAAATAATCAATTTGGACATTTTGACAATCGAAAATTTGGACTCCTATATAGCCATTTCGTCTCCAGACGTTTAAATCCAGCCCCAAATTTCACGTTTTATTTCAAAAATGAAGTGCACTTCTTAACGTTACTTAATATCAATTTTTTTGTATAGAAAATCGAGGGCCGCATGGCGTCCGACCAAGACTTGAAGTTGGCGGATACTCTCCGCTACTACATGCGGGACGCGCACGCCGCGAAGGCCGTGCTCGTGAGGAGGCTCAGGTAATGGGGACAGTGGGGAGTGTCTTTATAGAGGAGACCGAGGCATGGCGTCCAACCAAGACTGAAGTTGGCGGATACTCTCCGCTACTATATACGGGACGCGCACGCCGCGAAGGCCGTGCTCGTGAGGAGGCTCAGGTAATGGGGACAGTGGGGAGTGTCTTTATAGAGGAGACCGAGGCATGGCGTCCGACCAAGACTTGAAGTTCGACCAAGACTTGAAGTTAGCGGAGAGTCCGCTACTACATGCGGGACGCGCACGCCGCGAAAGCCGTGCTCGTGAGGAGGCTCAGGTAACGGGGACAGTGGGGATACATCTATATAAATCATACCGAGGATCTGACGAGGACCTACAGCTGGAACGTGCGGGGATAACGGAGAATATGACTTTATATGGGAGAGTGAAAGTCAAACGACGATTTTTGGCACATGCTCGTGAGGTGGCTCGGGTAATGGGCAGAATGACGTAAAGGAGACCGAGGGTCGGTTGAGGACCTGTAGTTCTTTTTTTGTCGGCCTGAAGTAGCAAACGAGCATGCAGTCCACCTGATGGTAAGCTCATGGACATCTGTAATCAAATTCATACAGAACATGGGTTCTATCTGAAGTCAATCACAGATGCGTTGCTGCTCCCGAAGACTGATGGTCGCCTCGTATAAAAGTGTGCCGGCAACCACACCCTTCCATCGAAATGCAAGAAATGTTTCACGCTAGAAATACGTGTGGCAGTGGTACTCGTACCTCCCCGGTCGACCTACGCTTCTATCACCTTTTTTTTGTTCTTGAGGAGGAAACCTTTAAAAGGCACCCGACGCGTTGGGAGCGACGCAGATTTATGTGGGATTTTTACCGTACTAAATCGTCCTCGGCGCTATAATGAGGACCCCGGGATCTCCAAAGCAACCGGAATCCTCTGAGCGCGTTGCCCCATCGGACTCCTCCCAGATGGGCGGCTGGGCTCAATGCCCCGTCTGGCTGGACTGTTCGAGCTCCCACTATACCGCTTTTAGTCACCTCTTACGACAGGCAGGGATGCCGTAGCCCTATTCTGTTCCTGGAATTACAGGGACGACGCTTCTGCCACCTGGTTCTTTAAGTAATATTAATGTTACCATGCAATATTGTCATAATTCCAGATGCCTAGCAGCGTATGAGGCAGCCAACAGGAACCTGGAGAGAGCCCGGGCCAAGAACAAGGACGTACATGCTGTAAGTATTTATTTATTTTACATAATCTTACTTGACTAAGATACTCATTCACATTTGATTCACATCGGTAGAAATCACATCTATGTGCCACATAACTGATCAGAGTTAACACTTGTTCGTTTTAACACTTCTGGAATTGTAATGCGTCATACACACAAACTTATTTTTTTTTAATTATTTGACGGAGGGGGTGGTTCTTTTTCGCTCATCGTATCAGGATAACCTACTGTGGGCTCTGTTAGGGAATGTCAGCACGAGAATAAATTGCAGACTTGATTTTAACACACAGTATATTGCCGAATTAAACTTGTTCTAAATTAAGTAGGCAAGTAATCGTAGCACGAAGAACGCGAGATGATTTTAGAGTCGTCTGCTTCGGCCGACCGTCCACGATAGACTGAGGTGTCGGCCATTAAACTGGTACAACCCTAACTTCATCGAACGCCACTAGATGGCGCTGGCGTTCCGGTGTTGCCACAATACCGCCATTTCCGACATATAATTAGGCAAGATTTTGGAAACTGCAAATCATTATTTATGACATGCCATTAGTGAGTGTTGATAAAAAAATGTTAAAAGAGTTCACAAAAAAAAAATGTTAAATGTTCAACGAGTAACCGAACTAGATTTTTAAATTAAGTTATTTTTAAAATTTTCTATTAATATCAATTTTATTATATTCACATTACCGACACGAGGTTAACACCATTGTCCATTTCATGAACACAATATATGTATAATAATTCGTATAATTTCAAATAATACCACCGAGTTTCTTGTTTTAACGCTCGCACAGCCGATGGAGGTCCAAGAGGTAACGCACGCTTTACGCTAATGTATAAGTTCAATATAATTCAGATTAATTATATGATATATGATTTATATTTATACGGAACATAATCAGATAGTAATCGACGGACTCGCTTCTTATATTTTTATCATGTTTTTTTTCTATCGATTTATATATTGCTCCTTGTCCCGCCCCTTTTCTCCTCCGCCCCCCTTTCACCCCGCCCCTTTCTCCCTTGCCTCATTAGTCCCCCGCCTCTTTTCTCCCCCGCCCCCCTGAGAAAGATCGTCCCTCTTTGTTTTTTATCTTTCGCGTTATATATCTATGACGCGAATCACTTGCGCATTCTCCCAATCGCTTTTTTTAGTTTAGCTCTCTCGCTTTTCCTCTCCCTCGTTTTCTCTCTCTATCTCTCTCTCTCTCTTGCTTTATTTAACCCCTCCCTCTATATCTTGCTCTCTTACCCCCTCTCTCTCTGTATGTTGCTCTCTTTATCCCTTCCCTCTCTGTCTCTTATATCTCTCTGTCTCTTGTGAACGTATTAAAGAGACAGAGACAGAGAGAGAAGGAATAAAGAGAGCAAGATACAGAGAGAGGGGATAAGAGAATACGTTCCTTTAATAACAGCAATCTAACAAAAACTAAGAAGTCCCCAAAATGCGAGCATGTTATTTCCCTGTTATATTGTCGTACACTCACCGTGCGTCATGTGTACCAGGCGGAGCAGGCCCAGTCGGACGCGTGCGCCCGCTTCGAGCAGCTGTCCGCACGCGCGCGGGAGGAATTACTGGACTTCCGTACGCGTCGCGTCGCTGCCTTCAGGAAGAGGTTGGACCGTTTTTTTTACTAGATCATTTTATTTTAATTTAGTAGCAAACAGGACTGTATATGATAGTAAATTGTCACAGTTTATGTATTTATTTAATCGTTATTGACTATAAAAGAAAACAAGGAACAAAAGGCGGATTTATCAATCGGGCACAGCTACTGGCACAGTTTACTAATAAATATTTATGTTTAATCTTTCAGCTTGATCGATTTGGCGGAGTTGGAAATCAAACACGCCCGATCTCAACAGGAACTCTTCAGAAAATCCCTGCAAATTCTTCGGGAATGCCAGTAGGAGAACGGATTATGGCAACACTGAACCCTGGCAACAATGTACATACATAGTCCCTTTTGAAGGGGAAAATATTATTCCAAATTTGTCAGATTATGTGTTAAGGAATGCATATGTTATTTAAGTGATAATAAAGAATGTAAAAGCTCTTTATTCGCGGTTATAAATCGTGTGTTCTATATGCGCAGATGCGGAAATTGAAGACGTCGAATCTTTTCACTTGTACGGACTATATCCACGAATAAACAAATTGAAGTGAAACTTCTTTATCGGGGTTGGAAAAAAATTTTGTGTAACATTTTTTCGTTACGCGCCATTTTTTCTGTTACGCGCCATCTTTTTTTTCCGTTACGCGCCATCTTTTTCTTATCCCTACCACGCGTGATATTAGATAGATTATTATAGATTAGATTATTAGATAAAGTTTAATAAAAGCCTTTTATTAAACTTTATCTAATTTAACTTTATTTAACCAATTTCTGTAAAGTTGCACATAGTAAATTATTTTTTGAAAAATAACGTCATAAAGAAGTTTCACTTCTTACGAGTGTACGCTAGTACACGCACACATTTTTTTTAACCCGCGTATACTGAAGACGGAAATGCGGAAACCGTGAATAAGGAGCTTTGACTATATATAATTGGACTTACTTTTGCAAAAAGGAACAAACAAGTTTTCCTCATATATTATTAAAAATGTTGATGGCTTTTAATAATATCATGTTGTAACCTAAAATTATACAATATACAAAATTTTGACAAAAATGGCTTTTTCTCAAAATTGTCGTTTTGTGGGTTGATTCTGTTTTGCATAAGTAGGTCCAATTTTAGATGTCGCAATGTCTTAGTAAAGTTATTTGAAAATGTTGCTGTGTTGTGGTCTGAAGCCAAGGTGTCATCTGACCACTTACCATCAGGTGGACTAAATTTTCTTTTACTTTACTTGGTCATTGTGAAATAAAATTAATATATAAGCAATAAAAAGGGTAATATATATGTCTAGATGAAGTATTGAACGAGTTATAAAGTTATAATAACTAAAGTTGGTTTAACTAACGGTAATATACCGTAAGAAAATTCAAAAATAACATATCCTAAGTTATTTTTTTTATCTGACTGAAGTAGCAAACGAGCATGCAGTCCACCTGATGGTAAGTGGTCACTGCCGCCCATGAACATCTGTAATCAGAACACGGGTTCCAACTGAAGTCAATAACAGATGCTTTGCTACTCCCGAGGACTGTGGTTGCCTTTTGTGGAATTGTGCCGGCAACCACACCCTTCCATCGAAACGCAAGAAATGCTTCACGCTAGAAATAGGTGTGGCGGTGGTACTTCCCCGGTCGAACTACACTGGTTCTACCACAGTATCATAGTCCTCGGGAGTAGCAACGCATTGGTGATTGACTTCAGATGTAACCCATGTTCTGTATGTAGTTGCTTACAGATGTCGAAGGGCGGCAGTGACCACTTACCATCAAGTGGACTGCATGCTCGTTTGCTACTTTAGTCAGATACAAAAAAGACAGTTTGAGAAGATTTTTGAAAAGTTTTCACACAAAACGAGTTTAAGAACCTCTGATCTAGACATATGTATTGCGTTTAAACACATATTACTTAGTAAATAAAGAGATTCGCTTGAAATTGCTACAAGAGCCTTTGCTCTGCTAGAAGGCTGTTTGTTTTCTCTATTTTGTATGTAGCTCAACTATTTTAAACATAATCTTTTATGTATATGTCTTTTATGCATTGAATCTAAGTTTTAAATTCGGTAAGCGTGAATTTTTGCATTCGTTTAGAAAGATATCAATAAATATTAGGCGTTATTTATAAATGATGTTTATATTCATTTATGTTTTAAGATTCAGAAGGTTCCGGGTTCGATTCTGCGCGAGACAGTTATCAGATTGATCAATTAAGATTCTTGTTTTGATTCTGGCTGTGTATTTGTCTGTGTGTGTCTATAGTACCCACGACACAAGAAAATCGGGGGCTTTTAAAAGAAGAAAAACACGTTCTTATGTCTTACTACTGGGCACTTCGTCTCACATTAGGAAGGCCTGGGGCATCCACTACGCTACTTCATGTGAATTGGTGGTGAGAGATTTGGGATATCGGACCTTTAGAAATACAATGATGTAATAAGTGCAATAAATTGTCTCGTTTCTCGTCGACCCATTACTGTCCCACTGCTGGGCACGGGTCTTCTCTCAGAATGAGAGAGTTTAGGCCATAGTCCACCGCGCTGGCCAAGTGCCTATTAGTGGAAATGTAGAACGTATGCGGTTTGACTGGGGAGGTACCACTGTTACACCAGTTTCTAGCAAAAAGCCGTGTGCCTTGTGCCAGGTTGAATGGCGTGGTTGCTGGCATATTTTTGAAGGTAGAACCAGTGTTTTTCGACCGGAGAAGTACCACCGCCACACCAATTTCTGGCGTGAAGCAGTTCTTGCGTTTCGATGGAAGGGTGAGGTTGCCGGCACACTTTCATATGAGGCGGCCATCATAGTCCTCGGGAGTAGCGACGCATATGTGATTGACTTCAAACAGCTTTTTTATCTAACTGAAGTAGCAGACGAGCATGCAGTCCACCTGACGGTAAGTGGTCACTGACGCCTGTGGACGTCTGCTGTCAACTTTATATCACTGAATAGGTGTGGCGGTGGTACTTATCGGTCGAACAACACTGGTTCTACCACCTTCAAACTCACGTTCTGTAATAAGTTGCCTACAGATGTCCTTGGGCCATAGTACTTACCGTTAGGAGGCCTGCACGCTCGTTTGCTACTTCAATCTTTTATTCTAAGATGGCGGCATATGACTAAGATGGTCTTCGCAAATAAAAGTGAGCCCGCGAACACACCCTTCCACCTCGTCCAAGAATTGCTTCACGCTAGGGATAGGTGATGCATTCCACAGAATATTCTTGTTAATGTTGGATTAAGAGGTAATTGAGGAAAACACCTCTGATTCAAATGCATTTCAAGCTATTGCATAGCTTTTATTGCGAGCTTTGAGCGCGGCGACCGAATCGAAAAATTCCGTAACGAAAAATACCTAACACTCCTCCTACCATGTAGCGCGGCCGAGCGTTCTCTTAACGTGTATGTATATGGTACGACAGAACGAAGCTCGCACGGATCGAGACAAGGTCCTAGGAAATCGGACGAATATGTAAGCAGCTATTTGTCGGAAAGTATTTAGCATCAAAGAAAAACACTTGGTTATATAACAAAGAAATAAAATACTGCATACTTAAATAAATAATTATAATTGCATAAGTTGATAAAAATTGCTATGCTTTTCCGCGGCAGTCCCCGAGTGTCGCACGTTTTTTTTATCCGATTGAAGTAGCCACGTTCATGTTCTAGGTGGTAGAACCAGTGTAGTTCGACCGGGGAAGTACCACCGCCACACCTATTTCTAGCGTGAAGCATTTCTTGCGTTTCGATGGAAGGTGTGGTTGCCGGCACACTTTTACATGAGGCGACCATCATAGTCCTCGGGAGCGGCAACGCATCTGTGATTGACTTCAGATGGAACTCATGTTCTGTATGAAGTTGATAACAGATGTCCATGGGCAGCAGTGACCACTTACCATCAGGTGTCCTGCATGACTTCACAACGAACATAGGTTCTATCTAAAGTCAATCACAGATGCGTTGCTACTCCCGAGGAGGACTATGTTGGTCGCCTCATATAAAAGTGTGCATTTATTTCGAGTGCATGGCATTTGTATTTATGTCATCGTTATTCTAAAGGTGCAATATTTATCAAAATCTTTTAAATAGTAACTATTAATCTAAATAACAATTTGTTAATATCATATCGTTTGTGTCAAAAAATTATGAATAATATATTGTTTTATTAAAGATACTAAATTGATAAAAGTCGTCGTCACAGAAAGGGATCGAAACTCAATATTTCAATAAATTGAACCAAATACTTCAAATTACTTTTAATAACATAGTCCAGGGGTCGACAAACTGTAGCTCGCGAGCCACATGCGACTCTTTGGATGTGCAGCTGCGGCTCTTAGGTTTTACAAATATTTATGAGAGTACATTTTATTGTTGGCCACAAAATGTGGCTCTTTAATAACAGAATTTTGTTAAATTGGTATTTTTGAGTCTTTCGACTAAAAAGGTTGCTGACCCCTGACATAGTCTATTGTCTAGCGATTCAAAAGAAGAACGTAAATGTTACGTCTCGTTAATAACCGCATGCTTTAAGAAAGTCCAGAATTCGAACACAATCTTGTCTTTCTAGAAAAAGCAAAATTTTAATTAGGTTCCTTATTTTCACCGTGCCGGGTGTATTATTATAATCTTGTTTAAGAATGCTTATGTGCTAAATTTGGTGTTTATTTTAAATGTATGGATACACTTGTTTTGGCTATGCAATTGATGTTATAATGTATGTATAAATAAGATGTCTATGTAATTTTAAGGAAATATACGAATTATATGATATTGTCATCGTTTTTGTTTTATTTCAAAGTAGGATAACGGTATAACACGTAACGTTATGAAATATAACTAGCTTGATAATGAGTATACTTGAAGCAATAGGAGCAGTGATAGCCTTATGGTTGAAACTTGCCCTTTCGATCGGGAGGTCCGAGGTTCAAACCCAGGCACGCACCATTTTATTTGCGTATTAGAATTTAATTATCACTGCTTTTCGGTGAAGGAAAACATCGTGAGGAAACCTACACACCCGAAAGTTCGTTAAAAAAAGTTCTCGGAGGTGTTTGAATTCTACCAATCCGCACTTTGGCAGCGCGGTGGAGTATGGCCTAAACTTTCAATCTGAGAGAAGACCCGTGCCCAGCATTGGGTCAATAATGGGTTGAAGAGAGATACTTGAATCGAAAACTTAGGACCCGTTTTTAACAACATTATCGCAGACGAAGTAGTACTAAATTAAACACAGTTATAGTTTATGTAGAGAAGGAATACGCAATGCTAATATTTTTTTCAAATAATGCAACAACAAACGGAAAATCACATTACACACATGACAAAGGAGGTGCGGTGTGGTGACGAAGGAGGTGCGGTGAGGAGAGGAGAGGTGCGATGATTGACGTGGCAGAGCTGCCATTATTGAAAAAGAATTGAGAATAAAATGTTGGTTAAAAGTATTTTTCTGGTATCATAATTTAAAGCGATAAAAAACACTATGAGTCACACTTTCCATTGGACGTTCACAAAATTCACGCTCACGACCGCAGTTTATCCCGTTCCACTAGCTTGTCACATCACTCATGACGTCATGACTTTCGTCCACGCGACGCTTACGACGACCCATCTAACAAGGGGGGTCGAAGTGATCGTTCCAGTAGAGATTATGTCAGCGACTGGTATATTATTACTATTTAAAGCCAAATCATTCATAAAGAAATCGTTACACAAACAAAAAAAGCGACTGATTCCTTTAAACAGTCATTTTTGTTTTAATAATTTAAAAATTTTACTTGTTCGTGCACTGCGACGAGAAAGTCCAATCCTTGATGGATTAGATCCTTGATTTTCACTGCTGTCTATAGCCACTACGCATGGCAAGCGTGTCGGTATGGACACTGGGTGTTGTCTCAAAACAACTTCAAACAATCATGTTCTATCTGAAGTGAATTACAGATGCGTTACTGTTCCCGAGGACTATGGTGGTCGCCTCATATAAAGGTGTACCGGCAAACATATTTTCCATCGAAACGCAAGAAAATGCTTGACGCTAGAAATAGGTGTGGCGGTGGTCCTTCCCCGGTCGAATTACACTGGTTCTACCACCTACAAGGTGCTGACCAGTTTCTGAATGCTATCTATCAGTACCTTCCTACACAGCGTGGGTTCATTCCGCCCGGGGAGGAAAAAAAATGTTGGTGACAAGAAAGGTCCTACCCTACTTACTTTACCTTTCTGCAACTTGAGAACCAAAAAATAAGTCGTCAAATGCAAATTGCCGGGCCGAGACGGAAATTGAATTTCCTAACCAAAAGTACAATAGTATTATGATATATAATTGTGTTTTTGGTTAGGAAACTCAATTTAAATCAATATCATTATAAACGGGCTGCATATTGTTGTGTTTTGTATGCAAAACAACAATTTGTCGCCCTAAAACCATGCCGCCCGGCGCGGTACGTTTCTCCGCTGCCCTTAGATGCTACGCCACTGCTTAAAACACTTCATTTCACTTCAGAAACGACACCATCTGCCATTCGTTTTTAAATGGTTAAAAAAAGTACGTGCTCGGCATTCAAACTTTTTAAATTCACGCAGAGGGCAACAGATATGAACTGTTTAATGAAAACACAATTTTAAATACATACTTTATTGCTATGACTAGAAAATTATCATTCGTGAGTCTGATCAAAACCATACAGAAGGGTGACCCTACAGAAGTGTTCTCTTTTAAAATGTAAGTTACAAGAAATTCTAATTTCTTCATTGACAATATTTCGACCCAGTTTGAGTTTGGTTTAATTTTAAGACAAACTAAACGTAGAGTATCGCTCGGATCCAAGTTGAATTCACCGTTCAACCATTTAGGAATTTTGGTATTTCTAACAAAACAACGGTTATATAATATCCACCAAAATGTGCCGCCCTGAGCCATAGTCTCGAAAAGATACACCCTTGGGGTAGATAAAATGTACTAATAATAATAGTCCATTAGTGCTGGTCAACTGTGTCTCACCACTACCGCCGTTTTATGGTCACGATCCATGGGTCGAAATATCAGTAAAGAAATTATAAAATCGCTTGTGGTAGCCGTCACATTTTAAAATTGATCAATTCCGCCATAACATTAATCTAGAATCAATGCCTAATATCAATTCACAGTCTTAAAATTGATATATTTACAAATTCATTTTACATTACAACGGGCCCCTAGAACAAAATCGTATATGAAAGATTACCAATTTACAGTATGAAACTTAGTAGTTTTGTGGACATACAAACATTGATTACTTAGGTACGCCAAGAAGGACAATCTATGGAAAATCACTGTACCGAATAGCTATTTAGGAACTTATTAAACAAGTTCCAAAATAGCTTTTACAATCAACTATTACAATCAACAAAGCTAATATTATTTTTTTATATACGATTTTGTTCTATTGGCCCGTTCATTAGTTTGTTATAAACACACTTAGTAGATAAAACTAGCGAATATAATATACTGTTAAGAACTTCACCTACTGATACTTACTGAGTACTATTCAATTCCATACCATAATATGAGTTATTTACATCCGTAAATTATATATTAACGACTCCCACAGCGAAGCAGAATGATGAATTTAGTATTTCTGTTTCGGGTCTGGGTGTTTGTATATTCGTCTTTGTGCGTTATCCATATTAATATTATAAATGTGAAAGTGTGTTTGTTTGTTCCTCTTTCACGTCGCCACATAGCCATTATACGATATGGTCTATATGTTGGGAGATAGTTAGGAGGACGGAAAGTGACGTAGGCTACTTTTTACGGCGCTCTCTCATTCCCATGAGAATATCTATGTTTTGTTAGTTGCTAGCAACTTCCTTATTTAGTAGTTCCATGTTGTTAATAGATGGCGTTAGTAAAATTCACTTGCAAGTTCTGAATCACGCTATCAAATGCTAATGTTAATTCCCATTGACCATGCAGGCGAAGCCGCGGATAAGGGCTAGTACATACAAGATAAAACAATGAAAATACAACACCTAAACACAGAATAGGAAGCTAAATTCATTTTTAACACGTCTGTCGTGGGAACCGCTATGCCACGCGGGCGATTTTTAAACAAATTTAATATAAGTCACACTTTAAAACAGTATTCATTATTATAGTAGGTATTTCATTACTTACAGCAAAAAATCTTAAGCTGAGTATGGATGCCTGTAACTCACCCGTAAGTTATAGTTAACACAGTCCATTTGGTGTTAAAATACCATGCAATTTGTACATACATTGTCAAAATAAAATATAGAACTAGTTTATGATCATGCAATCCATCTGAGTGTAAGTGATCCCTGCCGCCTTTAGACATCTTTTACCAACTTCATACAGAACAGTTCTCAGCTTGAAGTTGTTCACAGATGTTGTTGCTTAACAAGAGTTTAGTAGCAATCAGCATTATGTCCACCTGATTGTAAGTGGTCATTGTAAGTGGCCATGAGCGAACTAAGATAAGAGAATGGGAGCATACATCTAGAACAACCAAAATCCATGAACTGTTTCACGTCATCAATAGATGTTGCGTTGGACCTCCCAGGTCAAACCATACTTTCAAGTTCGACCGGGAATGTACCACTGCCACATCTAGTTTGACAGGACGTCTTATAATTCGATGGAGCCGGCTGCACGCGCAAAAAAACATGACTCATGCGTTACCTCGCTCTGAGGCGTTCCATTTAAGGCTTGAAGTGCAAGCGAGAGCGCGTAGCGAGCGACAAAGAGGCACAATCGGTCTCCGCGTTCAGCTGCGTTCGACATCTGTCTCTCTCCTACTTGAGTGAGCGATGCGTCCGCGTGGACAGCGTACATACAATTGTAACTTGATCAATTCCATTGTGATTTCCATTTACCCCCTTCTCTATATCCATACTAAATATCTATCTAACAAAAAAAAATGTGTGCGTGTACTAGCGTACACTCGTAAGAAGTGAAACTTCTTTATGACGTTATTTTTCAAAGAATAATTTACTATATGCAACTTTACAGAAATTGGTTAAATAAAGTTAAATTAGATAAAGTTTAATAAAAGGCTTTTATTAAACTTTATCTAATAATCTAATCTATCTAATATCACGCGTGGTAGGGATAAGAAAAAGATGGCGTGTAACGGAAAAAAAAGATGGCGCGTAACCATAATGAAGTTTCACTTCAAAAAATGTGTTGAAAAATGCAACCATTCCATCAGTATTTTCTTATGACGTTGTCACGTTCAACTATCGTCAGTAAATCGACTTTACAGACAACCGAGTTTTTTACTATAAAACCCTTCTACTAAAGAGTGTGATTGCAGGCTTACTGTTATATGAGGCGACTGTCTTAGTCCTACGGAGTAGCAATGCATCTGTCATTGACTTCAGATGTGTTCTATCTGATCTGAAGTTGTTATACTTAACACTTTCACGGACCGAACGTTATTGTACGTAATTTGAGATTTGATAAGGCACAACGTACGATGACGTTCAAATATAAAATATTATTTACGGCAGAACGTTTATTCCTGATGAACTTTCAAGTTAAAGACTTATTGAATGTACCTTGTGTCCCACCAAGTAAAATACTAGTGACGTCATTACAGAATCGTAACAATAATCACGATTCTGTCATGAAGTCTTAAAAACGTATGATATCATTGCACACTATGTATTTATACGACATGTATGGAGAGTAACTTTGTCATTCTAGAACACAAGCGGTACAGTCCGCGAAATTGTTAATATAACGACTTACCATCAGATAAACTGCATGGTCGTCTGCTACTTCAATGTTATAAAAATAAACGCTGGAAATAGGTGTGGCTGTGATAACTTCTCTGTCTTGAGCCAGTATGTCAAATAAAAAGCGACAGTATTTTTCCTATAACTACCCTCTATTCCCCGCATTAAACAAGTCAATGGTAGCTTTACTGACGGTGTTGCTATAATTCTGTATATGACCTTCATGTATGGTAGAAATTTCGCCTGCGCTGTGTTGAAACCCGTTGCGAACAGGGGGCACTTTTCTACCATTTGTTAGGAGTAGGCTCCCGTTGGAAGGCTCTGGAATGTCTGAAAAGAATATTACGTCTATTTTAAACAAGTTACAATTATTTCATATAACAAAAAAGTGTGTACTTATGTACACGCGTTAGAAGTTATCCTTCTTTGGCGTACTAAGATAAAAATCTTTTTTAAAAAAACGAAGCTCGCACGGATCGAGACGAGCTGCTCGGAAATCGGACGAATATATAAGCAACTCTTAGTGAGAAAGTATGTAGTATCAAAGAAAAAAGCTTTAATTAATGTCAATGAAAAAAATACTGCATATACAAATAAATAATTATAATTGAATAAGTTGATAAAAATGCCATGCATTACCGCGGCAGTCCCCGAGTGCCGCACGTTTTTTTATAAATTACAAATAGGAAACAAGCTTGTCCACCGGATGGTAAGTGGCCACTGCCGCCCAAAACATCTCTGAACTAGATTAATCACAGATCTGTTATTACCCTTGAGGGTTGAGATGGAACGCGGGTAGATAGGTATGTTTCTTTTACCACACCTTTGAAACCGAAACACAGCAACGCTTTAAACTGCTTTTGACGACCCGCGTGGAGGAGCGGTTACCATACCGGTCTGACGCGTAATTGGTCCCAGGTTCGAATCTCGGCCAGACAGGTATCTGAATGATGAGTTTAGAGTCATGTTGTGGGTCCGGGCGTTTGTGTATTCATCTTGTGTGTGTCCTCACGACATAGGAGAAAATCCTAGTGTGGGGGCTATGAGTGTAGAAAGCGTGTTTACAATAAACCTGCTATTATCAGGCAAAATATGGTAAAGCAGTGTTGCTTCCGGAGTCGACCCAAAAAGTATTATTTTACAATTACAATGTATCAACTACGTACCGTTATTATCTGTCTTCGCCTTAAGCTGCATAGCAACGACGCAAGGCCCTTTAGCCAATGACCAAGTGGGCACACTATCTCTTTTAATAGGCTCCAACATATTCCGTCTCGGCCTTAATGCCGGCAATTCACTGGAATCACTTTCCGTGCTTTCTTTTTTTATTAACTTCTGGGAACTTTCGATTGGCAACACTGGTGCGTCATTATTTGACAGATCATCGCGCGCTTTTTCGATTTTTGACATTTGGCTTTCAACGGTGAATATTTCTTTATCGTTATCCTTAGAGATATAAGGGTTTATATCATCAGAGGTGTTTGTATCTGTGCTATCTTGTTGGATAAGGCCGTTTCGGGATCTGAAGGAATCGATTCGTTTTGGGACGCCATTTAATTTTGGTGTCTCGTTCTCTAAGGACAGAGGAGGCGCGGTCGCCATGTACTGGTTGTACATGTTGCCTATTAATTCTTCTGTTCTCCTGTGAAATAATTAAAAATAATAATAATATACTTTATTGTACCCAAAAAGAATACAAAGAAAAATAATAAAAAGAAAATAACAATTTTAAAATACAAAAGGCGGTTTTATCGCTAAGCATCGATTTCTTTTAGGGTGCGGAGTAAGAGCGCGGGTGTAAATTGAAAGAAAAGGTAAGGTGTAAATATCAGATTAAGGATCAGCGTTAGGTACAGGTTGATAAAAAAAAAATGAAAAATAATAATAATAATTCTAGGAATTAAAGATAACAATAAAAATAATTACATTAAAGATTAAAGATAATTACAGAAAAAGAAGGAAACAAAAACGCACGGAAAGACAAAAAACAGACTTAGAACAGTAAATAATTAATTAATATTGTAAAAGTGATATACAAGTTCGGATTTAAGGAAAGGGCATTTGGGACAACTGCTCCGGGATACTGAAGAGCGGCAACCACTTACAAGTTTGGATTTTTTTTATGATTTAGCTAGAAAACGTAACAGGATGCAAGTTTGAAATTTTCTTATTCAGATTTAGCAAGAAAACATTACATAACAGGAACATGTATGCTAAATATTATATTACCTTATTTTTGCAAACATTTCGATGGACGTAAAATAATGAACTTGCTAGAATAAATTATATTTACCGAAAAACTCGACTGGAATATTTATATTATTTGGAAAATATGTGGGGGTGGAGCTCAACATCTTCAAACTTTTTTATTTGACTCAGTTTCATTTAGTTTTTATACATAGCGCCTGCGATCAGAGCAAAACGGGGAGGGACGATATTTTTAAATCAACATATTTTTTGTAATACCTACTGAATATTATTTACCTTTTACTATTTATGCTTTTATTTATTTCTAAATGTTTATTCATAATTGTTTTATTCGGACCCTACTTATTCTTTTATTTATAGCTTTACTATAACTCCGCACCGTGAGGTTGTCTTGAAGAAATTGCTGATTAGCGATAAGACCAGGCGGTCTTTGTATTGTTTTAAAAACTGTATTTTCTATAATTGTGTTTGTTTTTGTTTTGGGTACAATAAAGTGTATTATTATTATAATTATCACGAGTTCAAAACAAACAGAAACTTTACACAATAATTATTTTAGCAGAAACAAAGAAAATAAGTTAAAACAGCAACATAATGAGCCGGTTGCTTTTTTTGGCAAATGTGTAGTTACTGTTGGCCCTAGTGGCCTTTACAGCTTCACAGAGTTTTTTAAGGCGAGCCTGAAGCTCTAGCCGGGACAAGAAGACTTTGGGCTGGAAGGGAGGGATAGCTTTGGTCCCCGTTTCCGGTTTCCTCGACCTTTCTCCTTCACTAGAGGGAGGAACGGTTACGGACCCGGCTAATGCCGACGTCCTGGCCTTCCACCTCTGGTTAAATAGGGATTGCGGCTGACCTAAGGGCAGAGCTGGTTGCATTGAGGGCTCGCCTTTTTATAAGTTTTGTACTTGCATTGTGGGGATACACATTATATTATTATTTGTCACGCGGGTAGGTTCTCGATTCTTTTAACCAATCGTATTTCAGTAAGGGTAATTGGCAAAGATGGCGACAAAATAAATAGTCAAGACAACGACTTTTATTTTGGTTATTTTTAATATTAAATAAATAAAATTAATGAAAATTTAATTGCTATTTCATAATATTTGCAATCATTGTTTTAATTAATAACAAGAATTCATGAAGTAGTGACACCACTCAGATTTTGCGATACCATCCGTGGGTTTACTCCTTTTTATGACATGTATGGATATCCCTACTTATAATATTTGGTTTTTGAGTTGTTTGACCATAGGTAATTTTCGTTACTTACCTAGTAAGTGGTATTATTACCGTCTGCCCCGCGCCATTGCTAGGGTGGTAGGCGGTGGGACCAAATCCGTCTAAGGCAGCGTTACCTGTAACCTGAAAATTTCAAAATACATAACTATAAAATATAGCTAAACATATCTACACTGCATAGAGTAAAAGCTCTTTTCAAATCAAATCAAATCTCTTTATTTGTGAACATAGGTCTAACAGGTATTGAAATAATTATATAAGGTGCGCTATATTCGACCCATTGGGGTATACAAATAAAATAAATTATAAGTCCTATTAAAAAATATTAAAGAGTATCATTATCATTATTTACAATTCAATAAATTACAATTCATTAAATTATTATTAAATATCATATAAGTCATATTTCGGCGTCGGTAAGATATTCATGAATTGTGTAATAACATTTATCAATTAACAAAGATTTTAATTCGGTTTTAAACTCGATCATATTTGTTATATTTCGAAGCACTTCTGGGACCTTATTATAGATTTTAGGTGCCATACCAAATATACTATTATTAAGTAAAGCTGTTTTGAATATTTATTCGGCGGTTGCGGCGGAGGCTATTTTTTATGAGATCAAAAACTACAACTATTCTACTTTGTATCATTTTTAGGACTCCGCAGTCCGTCTGTCTGTCACTAAGCTTAATTTCATGAACTGTTATAGAAAACTGAAAATTTCAACTGCCTAGCAGTTGAAATTTTCACTGATGATGTATTTCTTTTGCTGCTATGACAACAAATACAAACAACTAAAAACAGAATTAAATTAATAGTTATGGGTTCCCCCATAACTATTAATTTAATTCTGTTTTTAGTTCTAATAGAACAAACGTAGACTTAGTAGTAAACGTAGTTTTTAGACGTTTTGTACGTATGGTGACCATCATATGTAAACCTACCTCCATTACACCAATCTGTGTCGTCCTTACATGATAAGGAAAGTTCTTATTTGCGAACACCGGCAACGTTAACAGCTGGAAAGCAAAAAAGAAAATATAATTTGTCTTTGTAATACCTTATACATATAAAGGAAGAGCGGGGTATCCTGGCACAGGTAAATATTTACTTAAAAGGATGCCTCAACTGTAGTTTCTAAGATGTAACCATTTTATGAGAAATAAACTATTTTCTATTTTCTATATAGGTAGTCGAAAATAGAATCTCCATTTTATGAAGTTAGTTATAAGATCATTTGGACTGAATGCTCAATTGTTACTATATGTTTGTGAAAATGTGTTTTATGTCAAGATACATTTTCCAGGTGGTAGAAACAGTGTAGTTTGACTTTGAAGGTACTACAGCCCCACTTATTTATAGCGTAAAGTAGTTCTTGCGTTTCGATGGAAGGGTGTGGTTGCCGGCACACTTTATATGAGCCTACCATCTTAGTCATCGGGATTGACACGTTGCCAATTTGACATTAATTTTATATAGAAACCGTGTTCTATATGAAGTTGCATACAGATGTCCATGGACGGTCTCTCGTCAACCCATTATTGTCCCACTGCTGGGCACGGGTCTTCTCTCAGAATGAGAGAGTTTTAGGTCATAGGCCTCCGCGCTGGCCAAGTGCGAATTGGTGGACATTGGCGATAGTGATCACTTATCATCAGGTTGACTGCATGCTCGTTTGCTACTTCATTCTTATAAAAAATTAAAATTTCAAAAACGAAAATCGTGAATATCTCGGAAACTAGTGGTCGGATCCGGGCGAATGAGGTGTAATGCTGAAAGGTCTCGGTGAGACGCAACTATTGATACTAAATTTGGAACAATCCGTTCACGGACCGCGAAAATATTAAGTATTTAATAAAATAAGATGTAATTCTTACCAAAAACATGATATGTCCGCTAAAGGTGATAAACAACAAAACTGCTATCACTACACTTTCCCTCACCCACTTATCTGAAAATAAAATGTATTAATCACTACACAGTATAAAACAAAATCGCTTTCGCCGTCTGTCCGCCGCTTAGATCTTTAAAACTAGACTACGGATTTTGATGCAGTTTTTTTTAATAGATAGAGTGAATCGGGACGAAGGTTTTTATGTATAATACATACATGACAATTTTAGATTTTTGACTATTAGGCGGAACGAAGTTCGCTGTGTCACATAGTATTGTATAACTTTAATAACAGAAGAAGACACGTTATTACGTTAAATGTGCCCTTAGTATTCTAAGTTGGTAGAACCAGTGTAGTTCGACCGGGAAAGTACCACCGCCACAACTACCTATTTCTAGCGTGAAGCATTTCTTGCGTTTCGATGGAAGGGTGTGGTTGCCAGCACACTTTCACATGAGGCGATCATCATAGTCCTCGGAAGTAGCAACGCATCTGAGATTGACTTCAGATGGAACCTATGTTCTTTATGAAGTGGATAACAGATGTCGCAGGGCGGCAGTAACCACTTACCTACCATCAGGTGGACTGCATGCTCGTTTGCTACTTCAGTCATATAAAAAAAGTATGAATTTACGACTTTTCCGCAAACAATCAGTTTTATTGTTTTCGCTCATACAATACACATGGTTTGAATGGGTACCTTCCCGTTTTAAGCATACACGTAGCGTGAAGCAGTTCTTGTATTTCGGTGGATAGGTCCAGTTGCCGGTTCACATTAATATGAGGTGAGTATCTTACTCCACGCAGGGTTGCCATGTTAGGGCTTTTTTCCCCTAAATTTAGGGGATAAAAATCAGGATGGGGTTTTTAAGAGGTGTTCTATTTTTAGGGGTATTAGTGGTTTTTATAACTTCAACAAACAGGTGTTTTTAAAGGGAAATCTCCCGTCAGGCTGCATAATTATGCCTGACGACAAAAAAGTTATGCACTACACCCAATGACCTTCTTTTTCGTCGTCAGGGAAAACCTACGACCTGATTCAGAAATACGGGAGGTTGCCAGGAATTACAATTCATACAGGATTTTAGGTTTTTTTTTCTGGGGGCTTTAGGGTAATACATTTTTGAGAGTTGGTAACCCTGACTCCACGAGAGTCAATGCATCTGAGATTGACTTTAAATAGAACCCTTGTTCTGTATGAGATTGCTTACAGATGTTCACGGGCGGTACTGTCCACTTATCATCAGATGGACTCTTCTTTTGCTTTTTTTATTGGATATGAAAAACAACTGTGTGTGTGTGTTTGTTTTTTACTTCAATTTCATACAAACTCAGGTAAGTCAACTAGAGAGAGTGATACATAATAATAATACTCTTTATTGTCGTCGTCGTCGTCGTCAACCCATTACTGTCCCACTGCTGGGCATGGGTCCTCTTTCGGAATGAGATAGTTTAGGCCATAGTCCAACGCGCTGGCCAAGTGCGAATTGGTGGACTTCACACACCTCCGAGAACTTTTTTTTTTAAAGAACTCTCGGGTGTGTAGGTTTCCTCACGATGTTTTCCTTCACCGAAAAGCAGTGATAATTAATGTATAATACGCACATAAATCAGTGGTGCGTGCCTAGGTTTGAACCTCGGACCTCCCGATCGGGAGGTCAAGTTTTAACCATTAGGCTATCACTGCTTATTGTACCCACTCTTTATTGTACCCAGAAAATATAGATAACAAAAAACATACAAAATAAAAACAATACAAAAGGCAGTCTTATCGCTAAACAGCGATTTCTTCCAGACAACCTAAAGGTATGGAGTTAAAGTGGTAAATATGAGAATAGGTTAGGTGCATGCAAGTTTTAGTTAGAAGATTTACAATATAGAGCTAAGGAATAATTTAACGATAGCAATGAAGCGATAGGAGGAGGAAAGCATACGATAAAAAGACGGAATACAATAGAAGATTATATTTAAAGAAGAGGTGGTAGAACCAGTGTAGTTCGACCGGGGAGGTACCACCGCCACGCCTATTTCTAGCGTGAAGCATTTCGTGCGTTTCGATAGAAGGGTGTGGTTGCCGGTACACTTTTATATGAGGCGACCATCTTAGTCCTCGGGAGTAGCAACACGTCTGTGATTGACTTCAGATAGAACCCATGTTCTGTATGAAGTTGATTACAGATGTCCATGGGCGGCAGTGACCACTTACCATCAGGTGGACTGCATGCTCGTTTGCTACTTCAGTGAAAAAAAAAGAAAGGTAAGTTAGAGCTGAAGGTAATAAGATTGAACTAGATTTTTAAAGGAGTATAAAGATTGTGTGTACATACCAATATAAGAATTCGCCGTGAGTATGAACAGGGGTCCAGCGAAGAACCACAGCGTACCACAGATGAAAAACGGACAGTAGAACATATTCTGAAATAGTTAAGAGGTCATCTGTTAATTATATGTGACGGAGGGGGTGGTTCTTTTTCGCTCATCGTATCAGGATAACCTACTGTGGGCTCTGATAGGGAATGTTAGCACGAGAATAAATTGCAGACTTGATTTTAACACACAGTATATTGCCGAATTAAACTTGTTACAATCACTGAATTAATCAAACTAAATTAAGTAGGCAAGTAATCGTAGCACTAAGAACGCGGGATGATTTTAGAGTCGTCTGCTTCGGCCGACCGTCAACGATAGACTGAGGTGTCGGCCATTAAACTGGTACAACCCTAACTTCATCGAACGCCACTAGATGGCGCTGGCGTTCCGGTGTTGCCACAATACCGCCATTTCCGACATATATATATATACAGGGTATTGAGAATACTTCCATAGTGTGATTCAGAAATACTAGTGGCGCCATCTCTCGATAAGTTGGGGAGTTCGCTATAATTACAGATTCATGTGCGACAGTGTCCATTTACCATTAGTTCAATGAAGGTGGTAGACCCAGTGTAGTTCGACCGGGGAAGTACCACCGCCACACATATTTCTAGCGTGAAGCATTTCTTGCGTTTCGATGGAAGGGTGTGGTTGCCGTACACTTTTATATGAGGTGACCATCATTGTCCTCAGGAGTAGCAACGCATCTGTGATCGACTTCAGATAGAACCCATGTTCTGTTTAAAGTGACTCACAGATGTCCATGGGCAGCAGTGACCACTTACCATCAGGTGGACTGCATGTTCGTATGCTACTTCAATCAGATAAAACAAAACTACCGCCATATCTCTTTCTGCCTAATATTCATTATAATCATTCGTGTGTGGCAATGGCCACTTACCATCAGGTGGACTGCATGCTCGTTTAATATATTATAAAAAACCTATAACGATTAGAGTAAAGGAATGTTACCTTCTCAGGATATTTCCTAACAGTGAAGAAGGTGGAGTACGCGAAGGCACACCAGCCAGCGATCCGGAGAACTATTATCCCGTAGCCAGCAGGACTTTCGTACAGGTATAGCACTTCACCGGGATCGAAGGCCTGGAATAAAATGAATGCTTATTCGAGGAAATAACATTGCAGCCATCATCTATTTATGGGATGTATATCGAGTATGGATCTGTTGAACGGGTCCTCGCGGTTGAGTTTTTAAAAAAGAAATTTAAAAGGGAACTGGAAATATTACTTTTAATTTATGAGAAAAATGCGTGACCTCACGACTATAATTACCGGCTGGACTGACATGAAGGAACTGAGAGCTCTCTTCAAACGGGCTCATTATATACGGTAGCAAATGATGATGCAGCAAATAGTAGACTGCATCACAGCAGCAATGCATGCATAGATGGGGTGTAACAGATCGACCGGGACGGTACTACTTCCAAATGTATTTCTATCGCCAAACAGTTCTTGCTAGTCACTGCTGCCCATCCCCTAAATGTAGTGTCTCTTACGACAGCCACAGAATCAGAAGGCATAACATAAACAAACAAATATACTTAGGTTGAAACTTTCGCTCTCGATTGTGAGGTCCGAGGTTCAAAACCAGGCACGCACCACTGATATTTCTAAAATTATGTGCGTATTAGAAATTAATTATCACTGCTTTTCTGTGAATGAAAACATTGTGAGGAAACCTACACACCAGAAAGTTCTTTGAAAAAAAAAGTACTTGTGTGTCTCACCAATTCGCACTTGGCCAGCGCGGTGGACTATGAACTATAACTCTCTCATTCTGAGAGAAGACCCGTGCCCAGCAATGGGGCAGTAGTGGATTGACAACAAAGTTAGCTGCAAATATATTGGCTCAATGTTTTTTTCGAAATGCGTAGTGACTGTTTGTCCTCTTTGCTGTTACAACTTCGCCGGTTTTTGGTGAAAAGCTTGAGACTCCATCGGGACAACACTATGGCCCCGGAAGGGAAGGAGGGAGGGCTTAGGTCCGCGTTGCGGAATTCCGATAGCTTACCTCTTTGCTAGAATGGATGGTCGCAAACAGGGCTTGATTAACCCTTAGGCTAATTAAGCTGCAACCTAGGGCGCGAGGGTGCGTTGATATCGTGTTTTCGCATGCACTATGAATCTAGCATCATCTACCCTACACATTTTAACTAGACCGAGATAAAACACTAACACACCGGAGGATGTAGATTTGGCGACGTTTTTTTTGCTCGACAAGCTGTAGTTAATACTTTCAGGCCGCCTGTAACACACCTGGTGGGGACGCGTCCTTATAATTACCCTAGAGCGGTAAGAATTCTTGACCAGTTGCTGGTCGCAAACCCAACTGTTGCAGGAGTACTGGCTATACGCCTCTTGTTATATTGGGGCGCTCAATGCTGACACTTAAATTAATTTGACCACACTTAGACACAACGCTTTGGCGGCGGGAGATGTCACGCCAGGCTAGGTGATCATGTCTGAGGAGCGGCCGAGCTCCGACAGTCGTTGTTCGGAACTTGTATATATGCGGGGTATTGAGAACACTTCGATAGCGTGTTTCAGAATACTAGTAGCGCCATCTCTTGATGAGTAACGGGAGGTCGCCACAACGCCATCTACCGTCACATACCTTAGCCTGATAAATGAACAGCACGATGTAGGTGACCACGTAGCAGCACATGAAGACGGTCAACTTGATCGTGAAGGCGACCTTCAGGCGGCCTCGCGTGATGGTGTACCCCTTCGCCATGAGGATCAGAAGCAAGAGGAACGTCATCTCGGACACACCGCACAGGAATTCCCCTGGAAGTAAAAGAAAAAACACAAATGTGCCTGCAATTTACACAAGGCAGAAATAACACTTAAACTTTTTTCGTATATGCCATATACCAAATTTGAGCCCTTATTTAAACTACGAAGTAAAATTGTTAGTGTGATTAAGATAGCAGTATAGCACCATATATTAGTACTGTGCTACAACTAGGGATTGCAATCCGGAAAACAGGATCCGGTAATCCGGCGGATCCGGCACAAATTTACACAAACCGGATCCGGTACCAATTCACCACCGGATCCGGACCACCACCGGATCCGGACATTGTATATTTTAACAAAGATTTCACATTACAAAAATAATTACTGTTAGAAATCGATCCTCTTTTTTACACTGTTTTAACCGTTCGATTAATATCGCCGGATCCGGTCGGATCCGGCCGGATTGAGAAAAAAACGGCCGGATCCGGCCGGATTGAAAATGAGGCCGGATTGCAATCCCTAGCTACAACTGCTTTCGTTACGCGTTTTCGTGTCAGCGTGTTTTCAATCGTAATGATTGTAAAGAAGTTTTACTTAAAAATCATTTAGTTTCTTGCTTCGTTATACCATTTCAATTTTATATTTAATATTTACAGAAAAAGTGCTTTAGCCGGCCAAAATATGTAACCAAAGACTCGGCGGTAATTACTTAACACTAGTTCACCCGGCGAACTTCGTTCCGCCTAAAAGTAAAAAATCTAAAATTATCAGTGTTTCTCCACTATATTTTACATACTAACCTTCCTGTTGAATCACTATCTATTAAAAAAAACTGCATTATAATCCGTAGCGTAGTTTTAAAGATATAAGTATATATAGGGACAGACAGCGCGAAACGACTTTGTTTTATACTATGTAGTGACAGTTATAAAATAATGTTTAAACCTACCTCCTCATAACATATCTCCTACTCTTCCGTACATTTACGTTAAATCTTTATGACGGAGGGGGTGGTTATTTTTCGCTAATCGTATCAGGATAACCTACTGTGCGCTCTGATAGGGAATGTTAGCACGAGAATAAATTGCAGACTTGATTTTAACACACAGTATATTGCCGACTTAAACTTGTTACAATCACTGAATTAATCAAACTAAATTAAGTAGGCAAGTAATCGTAGCACTAAGAACGCGGGATGATTTTAGAGTCGTCTGCTTTGGCCGACCGTCAACGATAGACTGAGGTGTCGGCCATTAAACTGGTACAACCCTAACTTCATCGAACGCCACTAGATGGCGCTGGCGTTCCGGTGTTGCCACAATACCGCCATTTCCGACATATATATCAAGAGTACTATATCAAAATATATTAAAACGTTTGAGGTAACTTGTACTCCTCGTAGTAGAACAGCGAGCGCCTGTAGTGCCGCCCCCGCGTGCTGCGACGCCGCAGACACTAGGAGCAGCTTGTATGTATTGCTGATATTCAGTAGCTAGGCTTCCGACTACACTACTGACCTAACCTAACCTCACCTGCACTCTTTGCGACGCTACTGGGCACTCCAGTGAGTGCGCAGCGTATGGCAGCGAGCGCCTGTAATGCAGACACTAGGAACAGCTTGTACGTATTGCTTGTATGCAGTAGCTAGGCTACCGATTGCACCGCTAACCTAACCTAACCTCACCTGTACTCCTCGCGACACTATTGGGCACTCCAGTGAGTGCGCAGCGTATGGCAGCGAGCGCCTGTAATGCAGACACTAGGAACAGCTTGTACGTATTGCTTGTATGCAGTAGCTAGGCTACCGATTGCACCGCTAACCTAACCTAACCTCACCTGTACTCCTCGCGACACTATTGGGCACTCCAGTGAGCGCGCAGCGTATGGCAGCGAGCGCCTGTAGTGCCGCCCCCGCGTGCTGCGACGCCGCGGACACTAGGAACAGCTTGTACGTGGCGTGCAGTAGCTGTCGAGCGCGTAACTCTACGCTGCACATCACTACCGCTATCAATACTATGACGTACGCGAATGTGTATGTCAGGAGGATTGGTAGCACGTCTGAAAAAAAAAACAAATAAATAGGTATATGGTCGTTTTTGTAGACGATAATTCATAAGTTTTTAATATGGGATAGCCCAGCCTTGATAATTTTTGAAGAAAACATTATCATGATAATATTATAAAGGCGAAAGTTTGTGCGTGTGTATGTTTGTTACTTCTTCACATCTAAACGGCTGGGGACATTTTCATAAAATTTGGTACGGAGTTAGCTGACACTCTAGATTAACATATGAGCTACTTTTTACAGTTGGAAAATATCTTACACATACGGGACAATCGATACATCGATTTTGTTAACGCGGGTGATGCTGCGGGGTTCAGTTCAGTAGAATGAAACCCATTGAAAAGGAAAGAAAATGTGACAAAACTTAAAGGAAAAATAAATTACTGGTGATCTAGGTCGGGAAGTGTGAGGGGGGGGGGAGGTATTAAGGGTAAATAAGTGTTTATTTAGATTTTCGGCAAAACTACAAGTCTTATGAAAAATGTTGAAAGACAAAGTTATAAGTAATAAACAGATTTTTAACTTTTGTATTCGCACTTTTTTCACATAACCTCAAAATTTATTTGAAAAATTAAAAAAAAAAACAAGTTTTTGGTTTTTTATTTTTATCTTTTACAAAATAATTTTGTTTGTAACGAAATTTTGTAAAACTAACCTTTTAATATTCCAAATCACTGTAATTTTTTGGATTTGATATATTATTTTTTTGACAAAATATATATATTGACAAAATATCGAAAAAATAACCTAAATTCTAATCGAAAATATCTGATTTTTTTGAAATCGGAGGGCTCTTTATTTTTTTTTAATCTCTACTTTTTAATGGTGTAATAAAAATATACATTGCTATGGTAAATATTTTCAGAAAATGCAAAAAACACAAGACAAAATCAAATTAATAATTCCTTGAGTTGTATTATTAAGGCTCATTGCAATAGGCAATACCCGCATTAGCTCCCAATTTATATTTTTTTAATTGTGCCGTTTTCGAAATGTTTACCTATATAGTAACATAAATTATACTCACAAAACTCGTCTGCTGAGAAATGTTCGTGCCAAAAGTCGCCATCAGGGCCGTTCGTCATCAAAAATTTATATTTCACATCCAAACCCTGAAACCAAAACTATTATAAGCGTACATATTAAGCAATTCTATCTAGTGTGTAGTATTAATCTGTATCAAATATCTTCTAGTGAAAACGGGTTTAGGTAAGCCTGGTTTATGGCCAATTAAATTTTTAAACAAAAAAATGTTAGACCCTATGAATGGGATAGGCCTAGTTGAACAAACCACTAACGCTCCCTGGCGGAGCGAAATCGACTCGTGTTGTGACAGGAAACGATAAATTTCTCAGTTTTGCCACCAAACAAACCATTTTCATTCTGAGAGTTCAAGCAACGACTTCGAAATTCTCGTCCATCCATTATTGTCCCACTGCTACGCACGTGTCTTTTCTTAGAATGAGACAGTTTTACGCTACAGTCTACCACGCCAACCAAGTGGGAATCGGTATACTTCACGCACCATAAGAACTTTTTTAAAGAACACTCAGGAGTGTAGATTTGCTCACAATCATCGCTCTCTCTCTCTGTCTCTTTGTGTGTGTGTCTTCATTACAGCAGTGATAATCAATTTTCTAATACGCACATAATTTTAGAAAAATCAGTGCTATGTGCCTGTGATTGGAATCACGGATCCTCGATTGAGAGCCCCAGTTTCAATTATTAGGCTATCACTGTTCCAAACCAAATTGTTAGATGTCTTTAACGGGCACCCTGTAGTTCCGGGACCAGAATAGGGCTACGGCATCCCCTGCCTGTCGTAAGAGGCGAATAAAAGGGGCTTCCGGGGTTGCGGGCGGCTAGAGTGGGAGCTCGAACCGTTCAGTCAGGTGATCCCGGGAGGGACGGCGGTATGTGTGGTCGCATACCGTCGTAAAGACTAGACGGAGCGGTGGGCCCAGCCGCCCATCTGGGAGGAGCCCGATGGGGCAACGCGCTCGGAGGATTCCGGTTGAAGTCGTTTCGAGATCCGGGAGTCCTCCTTTTTAGCGTCGAGAACGGCCACCAGGGGGTTTTAGTGCGGTAGATGTCTTTAACGGGGAAAGAGGGAAAGAGTCGATAAATCCGTTACATTGCTAGTTTTTCCCTCTATATTATCTGTAAAATTTCCCATTAAGTCAATAACCAACCTTAAGACTATCACAGTTACTGATAGCCAGGAACCACCAGCGCTCCCTGGCGGATTATTGTCCCACTTCTGGGCAAGGATTTTCTCTCAGAATGAGAGTTTTAGGCTACAGTTCACCGCGCTGGCCAAGAGCGAATTGGTGGACTTCGCACACCTCCGAGAACTTCCTTTTTTTTAAAGCAATCTCGGGTGTGTAGTTTTCCTCCCGATGTTTTTGTTCACCGAAAAGCAGTGATAATTAAATTTTAATACGCACATAATTATAGGAAAATCTTTGGTACGTGTCTGTGATTGGAATCTCGGACCTTCGATTGAGAATCCAACCGCTAAGCTATCACTGTTCCAAGTCAAAAATCAGTTACATTGCAAATTTCTTTGCTTATACTGTCTGTAAAATGTTCCAGCAAGTGCTTAAACAAACCTTAGGACTATCACAGTTACTAATAGCCAGAAACCACCAGCGCTCCCTAGCGGAGCGGAATCGCCTCGTGTTGTGACAGGAAACGATGAATTTCTCAGTGTTGCCACCACCCAAGCCATTTTCATTCTGAGAGTTCAAGCGACGACGCCGGAAACGCTCGTATAATTCTATTGAACGCTTTATTTTGTGCTGTGGAAAAGATCTATGATTATTAAATAATCGGTTATTTCCGCTTCGATCATTTCTACCAGGGTAATTAAAACTCACACGCTTTCCTACACTCATAGCCCCACACTAGGATTTTCTCCTGTGTCGTGGGTACCAAGGACACACACAAGACGAATACACAAACACCCCGACCTAGAACATGAATCTTAACTCATATACAGATACCTGTCTGCCCGGGAATCGAACCCAGAACCCATTGCGCGTCAGACCGGTATGGTAACCGCTCCACCACTTAAAATATAATGACACGTGACAATGATTATGACACATCAAATCAAGATATATTGAGTGCGTTCCATTAGACTTCCCGAAAAGCGGGACCGAGCCTATCCCGCGTAGGCATTTAATTTTGACTAAAAAATCGGGAAGTTCCGCTAAAATCGGGACGTCTGGCAACCCTGGCATGGCCAACCTCTGGTATGGCTCTGATTTTATATTAGGCATGATTATATTTTATGGGGTTGCTTACAGATGTCCGTCAGAAGTCGGCAGTGGCGACTTGTCATCAAGTGGATTGCATGCTCGTATATAACTTAAAAAAAAACTATTAAAAAAGAGATTTTAATAAAACGATGTAATAAATTATATTGTTATGTAAAAAAATATTTTTCAATTATAGCGTTTTTTTATCTGACTAACATACCAAAGAAGTGTGCAGTCCACATTATGGTAAGTGGTTACTGTCACCCTGCGACATCTGTAATCAACTTCATATAGAACATGGGTTTAATCTGAAGTCAATCACAGATACTCTGAAGGACTATGATGGTCGTCTCATGTAATAGTGTACCGGCAATTATACCCTTCCATCGAAACGCAAGAAATGCTTCATGCTAGAAATAGGTGTGGCGGTGGTACTTCCTCAGTCGAACTACACTGGTTCTACCACCTCGTCAGTTCTAATGTTAGGTCCTCTTCGCAGCGTCGAGGTCGGCCACCGAGGGGGTTTTAGTGCGGTAAGAATCCCACATAACCCGCGTCGCTCCCACGACGTCGGGTACTTTTTGAAAGTTTCCCCCTCGAAAACAAAAAAAAAAAAGGTAGAATCTAAACATTTAATACTTACACTTTTATTATTATTATCAAACAAAAGCTCAACGTCTTTTAAATTTTCCAAAAAACTACTATTGCTCTCCGGACCGATGTTCTCCCACAGCTCGTCTGGCAACTCCGTGGTAGAAAAGTCAAAATCGGTCGGTAATAATTCATACCAAGTGGTAGCATTTGTGTCTGAGACGGTAGATTTTGGTTTCGGGGTTGTCTTCAAAAATTGGTCGTAGTACGACGGATCGGAGGGTAGGTCGTTTTTGGTGGTGTTTGAGCTGTTTTTGGATTTGGTTGCGATATTTTTTGTCGTTTGCGGCGGTGGGGTTGATGTGCTGTAAGGATAAAATATGATTAGTTTGACTAATTGTTATTGATTTATTGTTGTTCCACGCGATGGAGCAGTAAGTCTTGTCTGGGGTAAGATGTACCTACACGGGCAGGCGTTTCCACTTACATTTTAATATGTGACGGTTACTCACGATATGCGGTTTTTGAATTTCTTTTTTCCGATATTTTGACCTAATTGCTTGGACCGTGGTCACGGCCAAATTATATACCAAACGGCGATTATGTTACGTATTAAAATGAATAAATTCCGCGATAACTTTAGTCCAAATTCATTCGTTCCCACTTAGTCCTCAAAAGTAGTATCAGTAATACAGATCTTATCTTTGGTTGATTCTAGAATCCAGGCGTCCATTGGCGGTAATCATCAGTTCCCATCAGCGGACTGCAATCTTGTTTGCTACCTCTATATAAAAATCGTTCCTTTCCAGATGCTTTAATGGAATAATCCCATTTGGTTAGCTACTAACATGTTCTCTGTTTTACATAATCTACAATCTTAATTATATAAAAAAAAAAATGACTTGGACGCATAATTATTTGTGTATAGTCAATGACAATTAATCTATTCAATATAATGTAATCCTATGAAAATCTAATGAAATTTAATATAATTCTATCAATGTAATTCAAGATAATATATATACTTTGTATGCCACTATGTGGCAAATGTGAGTCTCAAATTTCTAAAATGTACCAACATCAACTGTAAACCACATTTATACAAATAAAGTTATTATTATTATTATTCCAAAGGATCAACATTCGAACGATTTAGAGAATGTATCAAATCTTGTTTAGTTTTGGGGATCTGTATCCAGCAGTAAGACTTTTCAAGGACTATTTCAAATAGTCCTTGAAAAGTTTGAAAAACCATTTACAGATTGACAAATAAGCAGATGGGCCAACATGATTTTGTCATGAGGGAATTTGAAAGCATTTACCTTTTCCCCGCCGGCAATTCCTTATTCGCCTTAGTGAGGATGCAGCCAGAGTATTCAGTATCCGGGTACCAATGAGACAGCTTTATTATTTGGTTCTGTCCCGCCTTATTGAGCACAGCTTCCCGTTCTTTGCACGACTGAAAACATTTTATATCAAATGAAGTATTTTTGGTCTTCGTCAACCCATTATTGTCCCACAGCTGGGCACGGGTCTTCTCACGGAATGAGAGAGGTATAGGCCATAGCCCACCTCGCTAGCCAAGTGCGGATTGGTGGACTTCACACACCTCCGAGAACTTCTTTTTTAAGGCACTCTCGGGTGTGTAGGTTTCCTCACGATGTTTTCCTTCACCGAAAAGCAGTCATAATTAATTTCTAATACGCACATAAATAAGTGGTGCGTGCCTGGGTTTGAACCTCGGACCTCCCGATCGAGAGGGCAAGTTTCAACCATTAGGCTATCAATGCTCATATCACTCGTTTTGAAGACCAAAACGAGTGCGGTGATTTGATTTGTAATCAACCTTTCCGATGAACTAGAGAATCAAAATTAGAAAAAAATATCTTAGATTTGGATGACATTATGGAAAATCAATCGATTTACAATCACAAGATTACAAATCATAGACGGTTTTTGGTTATTTTTATCCACTTACTACTTTTTAGGTCGCCATTAAAACAAATACAATACAACATTTATATAAATGTCTGCGTGTCTGTACGTAACATATATTTGGAAAAAAATACTGACTGAAATTGGAACTGCTGAATTTCATTAAAACATTTTTATTGTAAATCTTGAGGTAGCACAATGATAATAGTAATAACGACTTTATTACCTCAAAAATACAATATACATTTTTGAAGTGAAACTTCTTTATCGAGATTGTTGAAGTGAAACTTCTTTATCGGGGTTGGAAAAAAATTTAGTGTAACATTTTTTCGTTACGCGCCATCTTTTTCTGTTACGCGCCATCTTTTTCTGTTACACGCCATCTTTTTTTTCCGTTACGCGCCATCTTTTTCTTATCCTTACCACGCGTGATATTAGATAGATTATTATAGATTAGATTATTAGATAAAGTTTAATAAAAGCCTTTTATTAAACTTTATCTAATTTAACTTTATTTAACCAATTTTTGTAGAGTTGCATATAGTAAATTATTTTTTGAAAAATAACGTCATAAAGAAGTTTCATTTCTTACGAGTGTACGCTAGTACACGCACACATTTTTTTTTGTATATAATAAAATAGACACACAGAATCGTAGAGACTAAAGGAGGTAGCATTTATTCTTTACTTTATAACAATCCATCTTCTCTATCAAAAGTTACTGCAATTTGTTATGTTACAGTGTTTAAACGCGGATAAAACCATAGTACATAGCTTGTCTTTAAATAAAAACATAAACTCCTTACCTTACTACTATGATAGACGGCAGGCCATTGACTTTCATCATCATAGTAGAGAAGAAGGTTGGGTGTCCCCATATCCCTCTCAAATTCTATCAGATATTCAAACTGACCTTCTAGGGATAAAAAGCAGAAACGAGCCAGAAACGCCCAGTTCTGAAAACCATACAATTACGAGTTTAATAGGAGCTGTACAAAATATTTTCATTTATTAGAAATAATCTTCGTTTATACACGATTAGTTGACCCGACGAACTTCGTTCCGGCTTAAAGTCAAAAATCAAAAATTAGCAGTGTTCCTTCTCTATATTATGCATTTATTAAACATATAAACATTCCTTTTGAATCACTATATCTATTAAAAAAACTACATTATAATCCGTAGCGTAGTTTTAAAGATCTAAGCATACCTACATAGGGGCAGACAGTGGGAAGCGACTTTGTTTTCTACTATGTAGTGAGTAGCAAACGAGCATGCAGTCCACCTGATGGTAGGTGGTCACTGACGCCCATGAATGTCTGTTTACAACTTTATATAGAAATGGCGTTCAATCAGAAGTCATTAATAGATGCGTTGCTACTCACGAGGACGAAAATGTTCGCCTCATATAATAGAGCTGGCGACCCTTCCAATGAACCGCACGAAATGTTTCACGTTAGAAATAGATGTACCTCCCCGGTCAAACCATACTCTTTTTTTTCTGACGGAAGTAGCAAACGAGCATACAGTCCACCTGATAGTAAGTGGTCGCTGCCGCTCATGGACATCTGCGAGCAACTTCATACAGAACATGGGTTCCGTCCGAAGTCAATCACAGATGCGTTGCTAGTCCAAAAGACAATGATGGTCGCCTGAAATAAAAGTGTGCCGGCAACCACATCCTACCCTATTTTTACCTGTAAGTGGCCACTGCCGACATTTGTAATCAACATCATACAGAACAGGGCTTCTATCTGAAGTCACTTGCAAACGCGCTGTTACTTCCGAGGGATAAGATGCTAGCGTCACATAAAAAAAATAACGTAAAGGTGGTAGAACCAGTGTAGTTCGACCGGGGTAGTACTACCGCCACACCTATTTCTAGCGTGAAGCAGTTCTTACGCGAGATGGAAGGGTGTGGTTGCCGGCACACTTTCACATGAGGCGACCATCATAGTCCTCGGGAGTAGCAACGCATCTGTGATAGACTTCGTATTGAACCCATATTCAATGTACAGTTGCTTAGTTGTTACAGATGTCTATGGGCGGCAATGACCATTACCATCAGGTGGTCAACATGCTCTTTTGTTATGACAATCTTATAAAAAAAATATATAAGGAGGTATAAGACAAATTGTCTCAGTTTCTTTAGTACTTAAATTACAATATGATTAAACACACTTTCTACACTCATAGCCCCACACTAGGATTTCCTTCTTTGTCGTGGGTACCATGGACACACACAAGACGAATACACAAACACCCAGACCCAGAACATGAATCTAAATTCATCATTCAGATCTGGCCGGGAATCGAACCCGGGACTAATTGCGCGTCAGACCGGTATGGTAACCGCTCCGCCACGCGGGTCCATCGGATTAACGATGCCAGGAACAAAATCGTTATCATAACACTTACCTCCTTTGTATCCACCCTCCCTTGTACCCACTTCCCGTGGGCTCCTAGCAACGCTCCCGACAACCAAAACAGGACCAAACCCAGGGAAACCATATTGGTTGATTAATCAATTTGTACCTAGAAACAATGCATAGAATAGAATACTCTTTATTGTACAGTATAAACACATATAAAAATAACATACAAAGTAGATCTGTAATATGCAATAGGCGGTGGTATCGCTAGGCAGCGATCTCTTCCAGACAACCTATGCATGGGATTGGTAAAAAGAAGTACTTACATTAATTTCTGAATAGGTTTTTATACGCATGGGCGTATGTAAAGGGGGGGGGGGGGGACAGAATTACGATTCATTATTACCTCTAATTTGCAAATGAAATTACCTTTCATTTGTTGACGTTTTTTTGGGGAATTTTGAAGCCTTCTTATTCCAGACACTCCTCCCCCCTCTTAGCAAAAAATAATAAAAACATGCCAAAAAATAATAAGAAACATAACATGAAAGACTAGCATGCTAAACATACGTATTAATATTCGTACGAGCTCAGCTTTAAAACGGCTAAATCGATTATAAATGGGTTTCCACGCATTGATAAATAATTTTGTAATGAGTGGTATGCATCATTATTTATTTACTTGGAAAAAATGGTAGAAATATACATATAAAATCTTTTAGGTGTATGATATACGTGATGTTATTTATAAAAAAATGGTTTTAATGTATCTATAACAAAATCTATTTTTGTGGGAATTATAATATATGGTTTTAATTGGTAAGGTGGCCGAATTTAATACTTAATCATCAACTGTTTTTAGAAATTACCTAAAAAGTACAATAATCTGATGAAGGCTATACATAGTTAAAATAACATTCACTTATTTATTTCTGAAGTATAGAATTGAGTAATGAGTGAGTATAAAATTGAGTAATAATGTAAGTGAGGTACCTACTTATCATATTGAAATGAAGATCTATAATTACTCTGTGGTTATGATAACTTACCTAAATATTCATTCGACACACTTCCTAAAATTAACATAAATGTTATAAATATACTTTCTATTTTTTATAAAGTTTAGTGCAAGGTAGTGTTTTGAAAAATTAAACTTGTTGTGACCACCCGTTGTTATGGAGACGCGTCTAGTTTTCCCATTCCGTTTTTCATTGCTAACAGACTTCCAAAAAGGAGGGGTTATCAATTCGTCTGTTTTTTTTTATTTTATTTTTTTAAATAAATTACTGTATGGTTTGATTGTGTTTATGTTTTATTGTCAACCCATTTTAAATATATGCACAAGGAAAAGTAAAGTTGTTGATTACCTTATAACTAAAAACCTGAGTATCTAAAGTAAACTTTTTTACTTTACTGACTTAGAGGGTACCTAATGTTTTTCTAACGTGTGTATTTATGTTTGTATGTACATATATGGAGGGTGGCCTATATCAGTCATGGTAGCGTTCACTAGTGGGCGTAAGAATTACAGGCTAGGAGATAATTACGATACTGATTATTTTCATAATAATGAGCAAACGAGCATGCATTCCACCCGATGGTAAGTAGTCACTGCCATCCTGCGACATCTGTAAGCAACTATAACGCTGTAAGACACCAGAAAAATATTTTTAACCATTTACAACAAACATGTAACATTTTATTTTCAATTCTTTTTCAATAATGACAGCTCTGCCACGTCAATCATCGCACCTCTCCTCTCCTCACCCCCTCGCCTCACTGCACCTCCTTCGTCACCACACCGCACCTCCTTTGTCACCGCACCACGCCACATTAAAACATCTCATCACTGCTGCGTTACACAACGTCATATACAACATGGGTTCTATCTGAAGTCAATCCACAGATGCGTTGCTACTCCTGAAGACTAGGATAGTCGCCTCATATAAAAATATGTGTGCCGGCAACCACACCCTTACATCGAAACGCAAGAAATGCTTCACGCTAGAAATAGGTGTGGCGGTGGTACTTACCCCGGTCGAATCAGTATAGTTCGACCGGAGTTCATAATTTTTAAAGGCGGTAGTTTTAAAAATTTTAGTCACTATCACACTTAATGAAATTAATATTCGGAATAACGTGTAACTGGCATCAACAAGACCAACACTCCGCTTAGCGGTGTAAGCGGCAGCACGTCCAACAAAGTAATCCCACAACCGGTCACGTGACGCCTACGCCTACCCGCTCAGTGTTGCTTTTAGAGGAGGCAGGTGCTACCCTCACTTGTCTATGATGATAGTTTGTGTCGTCGTCAACCCATTATTGTCCCACTGCTGGACACGGGTCTTCACTCAGAATAAGAGAGTTTTAGGCCATAGACCACCGCGCTGGCCAAGTGCGAATTGATGGACTTCACACACCTCCGAGAACTTTTTTTTTAAAGAACTCTCGGGTGTGTAGGTTTCCTCACGATGTTTTCCTTCACCGAAAAGCAGTGATAATTAATTTCTGTTACGCACATAAATCAATGGTGCGTGCTTGGGTTTGAACCTCAGACCTTCAAATTGAGAGGGCAAGTTTCAACCATTAGGCTATCACTGCTGCTCAATATTGTTTTTTTTTGGTTTCACTTGATATCCACAAATAGTTATGGCAACATAAATACATCCCTTCTAATTTTCAGTTCACAGACGCCATTAAAAACACATTATTTGTCATTATAATGATATGTCATATTTTACAATCCGTCAAGCCGTTTCGGCTGCTCGAAACACATCATTTATTTTTATTTATTTATTTAATTTTTTAAACACCTTAAGCTAAGGGTTACAAGGGTAAACTTAATGCCTAATGGCATTCTCTGCCAGTCAACCCTGGGCGATAGCGATAATTTGTAGTATATCAAAAAGTAAGTATAAACTATTAATTAAAATAATAATACAATATTAAATATTCAAAAAATAGATCATCTCTCATCTGACGGAGTCGGGTAATAAAATAAAACAATCACATTATTCGAAATATTATTTTATTATATACAGTCTTATTACAAATTACATAAAACTAATATACGGATAGTTATGTGCATTTGTTTTATTATTTTTCTTTCATAATTTGTTAAAAGCAAACATTTTTAACGTTTTCTTCAGGTCTAGCGCATATATACAACTGACTTTTTAGTTTTACGTTAAAATATATGTATGTAAACTCAATTAAAAATCAAAATATTATATCGACATCGATCTAATAGTTGCAAATATCGACCAAACACTCAATGTGTAGTCTAGACCAGAGTTTCTCAAACTTTAGACTCCACTTCCAAGTGACAGCGAACCCCCTTAACTAATTAAATCCCCCCATATAAACAATAAAATTTACTGTTGAGGAAAATAATGTTTATATTTCAATAGAAGTTAAGTGCCAAAAGAAATGCATTTTTACTATTTATGTGATGGGTGTGCTTGTTTGTTGTCACAAAAGGAGTCAATTTTAGGAACAATTTTATATTTCTATTACGTAAATCTTGTCACGAACCCCCTGCCATCGAATGGCGAACCCCTAGGGGTTCGTGTACCCCACTTTGCGAAACCCTGGTCTAGATTAAACAATTCGTGATTTTCCATAGACCGGTCATTAGATGATCCCGGGAAGGACGGCGGTATGTGTGGTCGCATACCGTCGTGACCAGATGAGCGGTGAGCCCAGCCACTCACCTGGGAGAAGCCCGATGGGACAACGCATTCAGAGGACTCCGATTACGTTCCTATGGGGATCCCGGAGTCCTCTTTGTAGCGCTGAGCAAAGCGATCGGATTTTAGTACGGTAGGAATCCCCCATAACCAGGCGTCCTTCCCACATTAATGATACCTTTTGAAGGTGTCCCCTTCATTTTTTTTCTTTTTTGTATCTGACTGAAGTAGCAAACGAGCATGCAGTTCACCTGATAGTAAGTGGTCACTGACGCTCATTGACATCTCTAATCAACTTCATACAGAACATGGGTTCCGTCCGAAGTCAATCACAGATGCGTTGCTACTCCCGAGGACTATGATGGTCGCCTCATGTGAAAGTGTGCCGGCAACCACACTCTTCTAGCGAAACGCAAGAAATACTAGAAATAGGTGTGGCGGTGGTACTTCCCCAGTCGAACTACACCTTCATCATCATAATTTAGTCGTCATTAAATTCGACTAAACTATTGATCTATATAACAATTGTATATATGCGATAGGCTTAGGTACTAACCATCGATATAGAAATACACTAGATACACAGTCTCGAACAAAAATGACACCAACTGTCGTCACATGTACGTAGTTATTTATAGATGGTCATAACGACCATATATTTTTGCAATACAACCTTACGTCCACGATGTAAAGTTGTATTTACAACGCTTTAAACAACCAATAAATTTTTACCACTCGAAATGAGCGCTCAATTTTGAAATTGAGCGCTCTTTTTCACCGGACACTTTTGAGACGCTGAATGTGTATCTTGGGGTTTTCTATATCGAAGGTACTGACTAAGAACATAATGCGAGTAATGTAAGTTTTTCAAGCATTTCTTCAAGCATACATACTTGTATAAAAGTTGTATTAAAATTCAATTCATCTGTTTGTGTATTGTAAAAACCAAATGTTACATTAGAATTGATTTGAAGTTAGATATTGCTACTATTTGTATTTTTTCACCAAAAGGCAAAACTGTTTCAAGCTTGAAAGAGGCGTCTTTTATATTATAAATCATATATCGACACGTATCAAATTCATGAAATACAAGAATCGTTATCCTCAGAATCATTAACATAAGCGCATGTTACATATCGCACACCTAGATCTAAAGGGAGCTAACTCAAAAATCTGTGTATTTGAGTTATGGTCACCATTTAATTTCCTGAACGGATACCTATCTAGCAATAGAACAGATTTAAAAATAAGTGCAAAGGCACCTAGCCTAGTTATCGTCGGGTGACAAGAAAAACTCACAACAAAATTGTACAATCCCGATTTTTTCACTTAATACACTGTTCTTTAACAATACATTATTATTACACAAATAATATATGGATGCAATAACCTGTACGATATTTTATTTAATACTATAACTTCAGGACATTTCTTATAAATGAATTTTTGAGATAAAAGTATTATTAAATGCTGATAACTTCATTTTTTTTTATCTGATTGAAGTAGCAAACGAGCATGCAGTCCACCTGATGGTAAGTGGTCACTGCCGCCCTGCGACATCTGTAATCAACTTCATACAGAACATGGATTCCATTTGAAGTCAATCATAGATGCGTTGCTACTCCCGAGGACTATGATAGTCGCCTCATGTGAAAGTGTGCCAGCAACCACACCCTTCCATCGATACGCAAGGAATGCTTTACGTTAGAGATAGGTGTGGCGGTGGTACTTCCCCGGTTGAACTACATTGGTTCTACCACCTTGAAAATGTCACTTCATGTTGCATGTTCTGTAGTTAGTGTTTTCCTGTCACCCGACGGTATATTCTTCGGTCAGTATGAAAAAAGTATCTGTAATGTATTGCTCAAAATAAAATATGCCATTCACACATAAATATCCATTCCTACTAAGAAAGCTAATAATGCGAAGAGCGAATGTAAATTTTCCATTTTTTCCCCCATATTTCTCATAAAAGTATAGTCTATGATCGTTTTGTACAACACCGCAAAGCTACAATTCGCGGGGGTTATGTTCCGGTCGTAAGGCGCCACGTCTTATACTGAGTACATCCGTAATTATAGAAATTTAAACCGCGAATGCAAGATTGGTTACAATACCGAAATGATGTTTAAAAAAAGAAATATACTATACAAACAAAAATAATGCGACCAAATTGCAAAGCATGTCTCTTACTAGGAAACTATTATCTACGTAACGATTTTGTAATCAGAACGGTAAACGTAACGAGGTCATTCTTCAGTATATTTTACTCCTCGCATTTTTCTCATACCGAGCCCTTATATATGCAAATCAATTCTTAAGGAGTAGACTCTAAAAAACCGCTAAATTTCTTGCAAGATCTTTTTAGTTCAGGTTGTGTTGCGATCCGGTTGTAAAGCCGGTTCTACACCGAACAAAAGTTGCCAATTGCGTAGTCAACACGTGTTGGAGACAAAAATTTTCCGTGGAGACATAACTTCTTCGCAACGTAAGACACCACTGAACCAAAAATTGTTTACTTTGCCAGGGTTACCAAGTCTCAAAAATGTATTCCCCTAAAGCCTTCATTAAAAGCCCCTATAATCCCCCATAATGAATTTATTAATTGGAACTCTTCAATATCCTTCGTGGCAACCTGACCCGACGACGAAAAAAAAGGTCTTCGGGTGTAGTGTGACCTTTTTTTTCGTCGTGAGGCATGATCGTACAGCTCGGCAGGGAGATTTCCCTTTAAAAACACCTATATGTTGAAGTTATAAAAAACCCCTAAAATTCCCCTAAAAATTCCCCATGCTACTTATTTATCCCCTAAATTCAGGGGAAAAACCCCTAAGTTGGGAACCCTGGACTTTGCAAAAAAAGTTGGTAACACAGAAAGTGCTTTTAATTTTGGTGGGTAACCTTTGAAAATATTGTAAGTGTAACTGACAATTTGTAAGTACCGCCATAGTCCTATCATTATACTTCATACTAATATTATAAAGGCGAAAGTTTGTGAGTGTGTATGTTTGTTACTTCTTCACGTCTAAAACGGCTGGAGCGATTTTCATAAAATTTGGTAGGAAGTTAACTGACACTCTGGATTAACACATAGGCTACTTTTTACTGTGGGAAAATATCTTATCTCCACGGGAAACATCGTTTTTTTAACGCGGGCGAAGCTGCGGGGTTTAGCTAGTACAAAATAAAGACATTCTATTTCATCGTCTATATCAATAGATAGATAGAGAAAATTGACAATCGCTCTCCTCATTACCATGTATGTTCATTCTTATGGTGCTCCTAGACATAAATATTAATTATGCATTTAAGTAACGAACGAACGTGTGTGAAGTCGCATTTATTAGAGCTAGGTTAGGTGATCATGCCTGAGAAGCGGCCGTGCTCCGATAGTCGTTCGGAACTTGTATGTAATATGCGGGGTATTGAGAATACTTCGATAGCGTGTTTCAGAATACTAGTAGCGCCATCTCTTGATGAGTTGCGGGAGGTCGCCACGGGGGACATCCATTAATTACGCGAGACATTTAGGGAGTAAGGGTCCAGTCCAGTGTCATCAATTCGTTTTGAAAGGGGGGGTGGACATCTTCACTTAATATCACGTATATTGTCGGACGACAAGAAAAACTCACTAACTACAACGTGCAACATGAAGTTATCAGCATTTAATAATATTTTGATCCCAAAATTTCATTTATATGAAATGTCCTGAAGTTATACCATTATATGATTTTAGACTAATATTATCGCGGAATTGACACATTTTAATATTTAACGGGTACTCACGATATGCGGTTTTTGAATCCTTTTCGAATTCTTTTTGCCGATATTTCGACCCAGTTGCATGGATCGTGGTCACGGCGAAACTGCGGTGGCGGGGAGAAGCCGTTGACAAGCACTAGTGATAGATTAACCTATCTACCCTACGTCTAGTTCGTTTTTCTTTTTTAGGTCCCATATCACGACACACAACACTAACTGTATCCTTACGCACCGAACTTTGAACTCTATGTGATTGACTGGGTCGAAATATCGGCAAAAAGAATTCGAAAAGGATTCAAAAACCGCATATCGTGAGTACCCGTTAAGTATTAAAATGAGTTATACCATTAAATAAAATATCCTACAGGTGATTGTATCCATACATTATTTACGTAATAATAATGTATTGTTAAAGAATAGTGTATTAAGTGAAAAAATTGGTATTATACAATTTTGTAGTTTGTGAGTTTTTCTTGTAACCCTACGATATATCCTTATTAATTTCCACTCACAAGTAGAGATGAGTGGGCATACCCATGACTAGTCTCCTCATGCCCAGCAGTGGAACAGTAACAGGTTTACAAAAACAATCTAGGAGCACCGTGCGAAATTATAATTCAATTGTCCCACTTCTTAAACTCTAGCCCGTCCGGCGGTTGAACTTGGACCTTCTTCGCAGCAACGTCCGACCAGTTCGTGCTTAGCACTGTGCCTCCAGACTCCATCTAAAATAATAAATACAGAAGCTAGTTAGATATTTTGCAAGATGGTAAAATATAACGATGAAGTTATATTTAACCAGCACACTTTCACATTTCACGCGACCATCATAGTCCTCGGGAGTAGCAACGCATCTGTGATTGACTTCAGATGGAACCCATGTTCTGTATGAAGTTGATTACAGATGTCTACGGGTGGCAGTGACCACTTACCATCAGGTGGACTGTATGCTCGTTTGCTGCTTCAATCAGATATAAGATAAGAAATTGCGGTAGGTAATTGTGGTAGAACATAGATAAAAAAACACGCTTTCTACACTCATAGCCTCACAGTAGGATTTTCTCCTGTGTCGTGGGTACCCTGGACACACACAAGATGAATACACAAACACCCAGACCCAGAACAGGAATCTAAACTCATAGCAACGCATCTGTGATTGACTGTGATCAGATGGAACCCATGTTCTGTATGTTGTATGTTGACGATCCGCGTGGCGGAGCGGTTACCATACCGGTCTGATGCGCAATGGGTCCCGGGTTCGATTCCCGGCCAGACAGGTATCTGAATGATGAGGTTAGATTCATGTTCTGGGTCTGGGTGTTTGTCTAGCGTCTTGTGTGTTCATGGCAGAAATGGAGCAATGGAAGAAAATCCTAGTGTGAGGCTATGAGTATAGAAAGCGTTATTTATTATTTTATTTATTTGATATATACATAACTAGCTGACTCGGCGAACTTCATTCTGCTTAAAAGTCAAAAATCTCAAACTATCAGTGTATTATGCATGTATTATACCTTCCTCTTGAATCACTCTATCTATTCAAAAAAACTGCATCAAAATCCGTAGCGTCGTTTTAAAGATCTAAGCGTACATAGAGACATACTATGTAATGATGAACTTACAAAACTCTTGTTCATGGCACGTCGCACTTCATCTGAGCCCTCTCCATAAATTTTCTGGAATAGTGCATTGAGGGCAGCCTCTCCTTTAGGTTCCTCGTCCTCCTGTAATAATTAAGACAGGTTCTTATAACAATTATTTTATTGAAAATATGACAATGCCTATCGCAGTTATAAAACTTTTTGATATTATTTTTTTACTTTTTAATATTATTTGTTATCAGTTTATTTGTATCTTAATATGAAAACGTATCTAGATTCGCTTAAAAACAAGTAGAATGTTGATAGCTATAGTATAATATATAAGTGTAGTAGTGATAGTATAATTATATAAGTATGACGGAGGGGGTGGTTCTTTTTCGCTCATCGTATCAGGATAACCTACTGTGGGCTCTGATAGGGAATGTTAGCACGAGAATAAATTGCAGACTTGATTTTAACACACAGTATATTGCCGAATTAAACTTGTTACAATCACTGAATTAATCAAACTAAATTAAGTAGGCAAGTATTCGTAGCACTAAGAACGCGGGATGATTTTAGAGTCGTCTGCTTCGGCCGACCGTCAACGATAGACTGAGGTGTCGGCCATTAAACTGGTACAAGCCTAACTTCATCGAACGCCACTAGATGGCGCTGACGTTCCGGTGTTGCCACAATACTCCCATTTCCGACAAGTATATATTAATATTTTTTAATATTGTATGATTATTTTATCACTATATTGTATGATAAGTTTACCCTTGTAACCCTTAGCTTAAGATGTTTCAAAATTAAATAAATAAATAAATAAATAGTTGTAAATAAATTTAAAATGGACCTCCTGAGGTATTCCCGGAGTGGTATGACATAGCTCCGGGAATATATTAGGAGGAAGCTCATTCCACAACTTGCACGTTCAGAAAGACCGTGCAAACCGAACCGTATAGGACCGTCACGGGTCCAGTTGATGCGGATGGAACTTCATCCTTCGGCGAGTGGTGCGATGTAGGAAGGGTGACGTATGCACCAGGTCGAAAAGCTCCTCAGAACACTTACCATTGTAAAGCCGATCGAACACGCAAAGGGAACCTATGTCCCTCCACAAGGTTAAGGGTTCGAACCTGTCGGAGATTCTTAGATTCATGAGCTCGCGAAGGTTTCTGGTGTTTTTCTTTGTGTTCGCTTAGCAACGCGTGCAGGGTACAGCTAGTTATTTATTTTATAAAAAACAGCAAATAATCGCATTTGCTGTATGGTAGTCCCCCTTTGATTATTTTTTTTATTTTTCTGCCTGCTCTGACAGATAGACAGACTGACGAACAGCAAAGTGTTAGTAACAGAGATCCTTTTTAAAAAAAATACACGCTTTCACTTTCGCTTCGCTTCGCTTTCTTTCTACACTCATAGCCCCACACTAGGATTTTCTCCTGTGTCGTGGGTACCATTAACCCACACAAGACGAATACACAAACACCCAGACCCAGAACATGAATCTAAACTCATCATTCAGATACCTCTCTGGCCGGGAATCGAACCCGGAATCCATTGCGCGTCAGACCGGTATGGTAAGCGGGTCGTCAAAGATCCGTTTTTACCTTTTGCAATCAATGAGCGAAAACATAAATAGTTATTGTTTTAAGAAAACGAAAATTCTCGTACTAAGGGTACAGTTACTTCACAATAAACATTTTACCCACCATTTTACTAATGTCCTTTTCAATTTTGTCCCAGTCCTTTTTGTAGATTTTCGGTAGTTGTTGCTGGGGTCCGGACGCGTCGATGACAGCTAAAAATTAAAGTAATAATGTAAGTAAAAATATTAATTGTAAAACGAAACAACCGTATCAAGTTCAGATCACAGACTGGTTTTATTTTAAGAGAAAAGACAAACGACAAGATACAGAAAAAACAAAAGACAAAGTGCCACCAACAGAGGGCGCTTATATTATTTAAAAGATGTAGTCAAAGGAATATATTTTAACCGACTTCCCAAAGGAAAGAGGTTATCTATTCGTCACGTATTTTTTTTTTTTTTTTTATGTATGTTCGGGCGAAATGGCTAGAAATCGTCGACCTACCGACACGATTCATACGTCATTGTATGCGACTAGTTTCACAGGCGGTCCCATATTGAGGAAAATGAAAACCTTCCGGCGGTTTTCCCGGAAAATTGGAAAATGTCGGTTTCTTAAAATCTTGAATAACTTGGGTGTTTATAAACCGATTTCCATTTTCTTTCTTTCATTTGATAGGAAATTTCGTCACGCAACTTTTTCTCTTGGACATGGGTATGCTGTGATGCTTAACTCTTTGAGTTATGGGGTGGAAACCACCACCACTCCTCAAGTTTTTTAGATAATTTGAGATAACTCGGCTTCTGCCGAATCGATTCTTATGAAACTTGGAATATGTATTGTATATCTATGCTTATATAGGTTGACGAAAAATTTGACCTTCAACTCTTCGATCCTGATGATGCAGGGTTACAGCTATCCTAAACTATAACATTAGCTATTTGGTGCTTACATATATGCAACAAGACTACTAAGCAGAGACATGTGATGAAAATTTGACCTTCAACTCCTCAATCCTGATGATGCAGGAGTGCCTCAAGCCTAAACCAGTGGGGTTGACCATTTGGTGCTTATGGGTATGTTATAACAATACTAAGCAAAGACATATTATAAAAAAAATGACCTTCAACTCCTCAACCCTGATGATGCAGGGTGCTGTAAGCCCAAGCCGTAGGTGATGGCCATTTAGTGCTTACGGATATATAATAAGATAGCAAGGCAAAGATGTACGATGACAAATTTGACCTTCAACTCCTCAACCCTGATGATGCAGGGGTACTGCAGGCTTAAACCATAAACGTTAGACATTTATTGCTCACGGATTTGTAATAACATTGCTAAGCAAAGGTATACGACGAAAAATTGGACCTTCAACTCCTCAATCCTGATGATGCAGGGGTATTGAATGCCTAAGCCATAAAACTTAGCTATTTCAATCTTACGCATTCAAAATGATATTTAAAAAAATGTAAGGTAAAACATTAGAAAAATGGTTGTATACGGTGGAAAATTGGACCTTCTACTCCTCAATCCTGATGATGCTGGGGTGCTTCAAGCTTAAACTATAGGCGTTAGCTACATGATCGCTACGTATATCTGATAAAATTACTAAGCAAAGATATAAGATGAAAAATTTGACCTTCAACTCTTCAACTCTGATGATGCAGGGGTACTTCAGGCTTAAACTATAGGCGTTGGCCATTTGATGCTTATGGGTATGTAATATATTTATAAAGCGAAGACGTATGATAAAAAAGTTGACCTTCAACTCCTCAACCCTGATGATGCAGGGTACTGTAAGCCCAAGCCATAGAAGTTGGGGATCTGTTGCTTACGTGCATGCGATGAGATTACATAGAAAAGATATGACATGATAATTTTGACCTTCAACTCTTCGGCCCTGATGATGCAGGGGTACTTCAGGCTTAAACCATAGGCGTTGGCCATTTGATACTTATGGATATGTAATATATTTACAAAGCAAAGACGTATGATAAGAAAATTGACCTTCAACTCCTCAACCCTGATGATGCAGGGTACTGCAAGTTTAAACCATAAGCATCGGCCATATGGTCCTTACGTATATGTAATGAGATTACTAAGCAAAGATATGACATGATAATTTTGACCTTCAACTCCTCAACCCTGATAATCCTTCAAGTTTAAACCGTAGGCATCGGCCATATTGTGCTTACGTATACATAATGTTGTTGTTCACAATACCAACAATGAGTTTCGGAGAGGATATAATTATGATCAAAAATTCCACTTTGAATACAATTACCTGAAAGATGCAAGAGTACTTCCAACCTTTTTAAATTGGATGGGTTATTTTTATCAGTATCAGTTGAATTATACTCTTAGTTATAAGGTTTATATTACTTTTTCTACTTTAAATATTGATAATTATAGGTCTATTCTTTAAATAAATGTTTACTCAGAAAAAGTTGTTTTATTCGGTTAGGTTAGGTTCGAACAGATTTATCGCGGTAGCGCCCCCGACCGGTTGTGTCAAAGAAGTCTATTTTTATATGATGACGTCAGCACATAATTTTATTCATCCGAAAATCGGACGAATAATTAATTTTATTCATCCGGTTAGTGGACGACTAGCAACAGCCATAACTGATTTTATCGTGACTGAAAAGCGTGAAAAAAAAATTTTTAAACAAAAAATACAACCGACTTCCATACCACATAAAAGTAAAAAATAATTTAAATACATGTTGGTTTAGAGCAAACACAGTTCTTAGTACATAGTCCCGAAGTCGGCGCTCATATAAGATACATGTAGTTTCGTCATGATCCAGCAAAATATGGTGAGCGCCGACTTCGGAACTATGTACTAAGAACTGTGTTTGCTCTAAACCAACATGTATTTAAATTATTTTTTACTTTTATGTGGCATGGAAGTCGGTTGTATTTTTTGTTTAAAATTTTTTTTAGTATACAGCCTAACAAGAAAAAATATAAAGACTTCAAATCAAATAAGTAATCGAGTCAATTCTCATCTAATCTCACGTTGGTGAGGGGGGGGGGGGGGGCTTTTTTTCTTTTTACAATTTACAATAATCCAACTCGTTTAGATAAGAAACCCACATTATGAAAAATCGTGAAATTGGGGACGGGGGAGAGGGTTGTAGAAAATCAAACGAAATCTCACCAGAGGGGGAGGGACAAAAAATTCGAAAAAACACCTCACGTAATTTATGGACGCCCCCTAATTAGCCTAGGGCGGTCAGGACACTTGATTGAATTGAAGACGACCCGCGTGGCGGAGCGTTTACCATACCGGTCCGACGCGCAATGGGTCCCGGGTTCGATTCCCGGCCAGACAGATATCTGAATGATGAGTTTAGATTCATGTTCTGGGTCTGGGTGTTGGTGTATTCGTGTTGTGTATGTCCATGGTACCCACGACACAGGAGAAAATCCTACTGTGGGGCTATGAGTGTAGAAAGCGTGTTTTATTTTCTGTGTGACACGCACAAACATCATACACAAACTCACCTTGAGGTATAGCCTTCACGCTAGCCACCTGCTCCTCCCCCTCCAGAAGGTTCCACCTCAGCCCCTCCTTCTTGCGCAGCTTCACCTCGATCTTGGACGGCGTCACCACATGCGTGCACATCGACGGTATAATCTCATGCGCTAGGGACAGCTCGAGACTGTACTCTGAGTCCGAGTTTGGTATTATGCTTGAGACTGAGAGCTGGAAACCAAATTTTATGTTTATTTTATGTTATTTTATTTGTCTCCTTGGAAATCAAACAACGTTACACTTAATGATAAAAATATTTCAAACATCTTACTATATGGCCAAAAATGAATTACGCTAATAACTATTGATTTTAAAGATAATATTGTAAAAGTATAAATAAAAAACAAACTTTATTTAATTACTATTGTTTCAATTAATAATATGTATTAAATAATTAATTCGAAAAGTAGTACATATCTAATTTATTTGACATATGATTGGGCTTCATAGCCATAAAAATATGGGCTTCTAGGGTGAATTACGAATTTTTTTGTTTAAACAGATTTCAGCTAACTAGTCACCCGTCGCAACGGTCGAAATTAAACCGTAATTTAAATTAAAAACTAAACTTCATATTGTCCAAAGTAGCACCAATATTTCTCTAATTTAAATAAATTGTAATAATTTTCAAGTTATTTTGAATGCACGCGTTAAAGGTAAAAGGAGGTTTATTAACTAAGCTGCATTTAAAAGCAATAGCGGGTATTTTGATAAAGACACCTGACATTTTTTATGTTATGAGTTTTCATAGTAAGATAATATTTATGTTCTATTTCATTAATTATGTTTATGTCAAATGCAAGGTGTATAATGTGTTTTTAGTTGATTTTATGTATGTTTTATGCATCATTTGAAAACAATGTTAGCATTGCGCAATCTTCTACATCAACTATAACCATGCATAATTTCATATTCTTCTGTCTGCTTCAAGTATCTTAAAAACAAATCACAAGTGTTTGCTACATATATGAATACATAAATATAGTACTTACGCTACGCTCCCCATACTGCACTTTCACTTTGTCACTAGGTGCATTTTTGAGTAGAATTGTCACTACCACCAGTGCGTCTGTTTGGTACCAGTCATGCTTAATTTTCGGTTTGTCCGGCTGCAAATACAATTTTAATAATAATAAAAAACAAAATTTATACTGTATTTTATTAAAATTATTACATTATCACTACACAGTGCATAACAAAGTCGCTTCTCGCTGTCTGGATCTTTATACCTGCACTACGGATTTAAATCACTGTATCAATTAAAAAAACTGCATTAAAATCTGTAGTGTAGTTTTAAAGATCTAAGGATACATAGGGACAGGCAGCGGGAAGCGACTTTGTTTTATACTATGTAGTGATTATACATATATTCATATTTTACATTGTGTCATAAATTCAGGAGATTATAGTTTTTGCTCATTATAGTCATTATATTTATATGCCTCCCACAAAATGTCGCCATCCCCCAGGGCTGACTGCCCGAGAATGCCATTAGGCATTAAGTTTACACTTTTTTATCTGATTGAAGTAACAAAAGAGCATGAAGTCCACCTGATGGTAAGTGGTCACTGCCACCCATTGACATCAGGAATCAACTTCATACAGAACATGGGTCCCATTTAAAGTCAATCACAGATGCATAGCTACTTCCGGGGACTATGATGGTTGCCTCATATGAAAGTGTGCCGGCAACCACACCCTTCAATCGAAACGCAAGAAACGCTTCACTTCCCGGTCGAACTACTCTGGTACATGACTTGGCAATAAAACGGGCAAACGTTTAGCAAGAATCCCCGTCAACCCATTATTGGCCCACTGCTGGGCACGGGTCTTCTCATAGAATAAGAGAGTTTAGGCCATAGTCCACCGCGCTGGCCAAGTGTAAATTGGTGGACTTAGCAAGAATTCTTAATTGGAATTGAGTTTGTCTTTGTAACTTATGGGCCCGTGGAAGTGGTGCAGATAATCGGAGGCCCATGTCCAGCACAGGACTTTCAAAGACTGATGGATGCATAGTAACTTCACTGTAAATTCATACAAATATGATAAATACTCAAATCACTTGGAAAAACTAAGTGAGTAATTTTATTTATAAATGAATGATGAATGATTAAAGCTCTGTAGGATATTTTTGGAAACAGAATGCTTTTCTCGAATGTTTATGTTCATATTTATAAAAGTAGAGCAACTAACCTCTGCTGTAGCTTCCATTGTTTCAGCCGCTATTTAACAAAAACTTCGCGCTAAATGCAAATTGCCGTCTCACTGCTCCGATTAAATACTTATTTTTAAAACAAGCGACTACAACGACAGAAAATACGAAATCACAAAATGTCAATGTCACAATATGTCACGGATTTTTCTAGAGCTTTCATTCGGGATGTGCGTTTAGTATTTGCATAATTAAAAAAATATTTTCTAACAAAGATTAAACAAACATTTCATTACTATTTATGTTAAAGTTATCGCCCAGGGTTGACTGGCAGAGAATGCCACTAGGCATTAAGTTTACCCTTGTAACTACAGGTGTGCGAATACCGTTCGAATCGAATCGAATCGAATGTTAATATTCGATTCGAAATTCGAATCGAATAGTTCGAACTTTCGAATAATTCGGCATTCGACGCAAATTCGAATGCAATCGAATAATTCGATAAACTTCGAATATTCGAAAAATTTCGAATAGTTCGTCAATGTTCGAATTTCGAATCTTCGGAAGGCGGGAATTTATTGTTGTCTTCATGATCACTGATGAATATTTTTATAACATAGCTTAATAACATAGACATTTTTTTTTTCTTTTAACAGCAAGATATCTAAATTAAACATCCTACATATATGTATTGTACGATGTAAGTGATTATTTATTAATGTAACTTTTTAATAAAACGTAAGTTTAAAATATTTATTACTTATTTTAAACAGTTATAATATTGATAATAATTGTAAATTATTTATTAGATTGTAATGATAAAAATTATGAGTAAAATCTAAGCACGGGTTTTTATGTTTAACCCCAAACTTCTATAATTTTTAGAAAATATTTCACTATTATAATTGTAGAAACTGATATTAAATAACGATGATGAATTATATTTATGCTGAAAAAGTAAGTCCCTTTATTGGTTATCTTAGGTATTTAAAAAAATATTAGATTCGTACTGCAAAATACTTGAACAACTCACAGTGTTGCTACCATGTCAATAATAAATTTAAATTACGTAATTGCATATATTTAAATAAAGATAATTATAGGAATCAATAAATTACAAAAAAAATCACAAAATATTATTAAGAGTCCAAAAAAAATATTAAAAAATAATTTATTTTCTTATTTTTAGCCGTAATACTCTTACGTTTCATACCTACTTTATTATAGGGAGGGTAGCACTAAAATATGTAATCTTTCAATTTTCTGAGGGTGGTCTTGGGCTTGATTTTTTTCCAAGTGTATTGTATTCTACAAACTAAGGCCTCTCATTTCATACTCATACTGGGTGTGTTGGACAAAAAATTTTGACTTTCCAGTTTTTTTAAAGGCAGCCAGCCATCATGCATTTAATGTTTTGTTTTGTATTGTATTCTACAAATTAAGCCCTTCTATTAGATACCAATATTGGGCGGATAATACAAAAAATATGTCATTTTCCGGTGTTTCCATGAGGGCCATCTTGGATTTGATTTTTTGTAGTGTTTCGTATTATAAAAATTAAGCCCTTCCTTTAGATACCCATGTTACGTGGGTTGCACGAAAGTATGTAATCTTCCATATTTTTGATGACAACCATCTTGGATTTGTAGTTTATTGTATGCTACAAATTAAGCCGTTTCATTTGACACCCAGACTGGGTCAGTGCAGGAAAAGTAACTAGTCCGCCATTTTGGATCATCTGCTATATTGGAATTACTAATATTAATCGTCATGTAAACAATAATCATATTAGCGTAAGGTATATACCAAATTTCAGCTCAATCGGTTAAAGATAACTGCTTAAAAATTCATTCGCAAGATTCCACCCCGACAAACATACATACGTTGCAAATTAATCGAAAGCTTGTAAAAATATAATTTATCTGCAATATATTTCAGAAAATTCTCATAAAATTCAAAATTCGTAAAAATTTGGGCAAATATTGCATAAAGGGCAACACTGCCGAGAAAATGGCGCGAAGTTGTCATTAAACCAGAAATAAAAAAACTCATAGACTGTATCATTTTTCTTGAGTTCTGCCTAGAAATAAAACATACGGTATTTTAAGAATATATTTTTAATTTAATTATCATTAGACTATTGCAACTGTAATGATCTATCGACAATTAGGCACAAAGTAGCCGTGACCTTTGTCGAATTATTCGAAACTTTTCGAATAGTTCGAATGTTTCGAATTATTCGAACTTTTTCGAATTATTCGGGGACTTTCGAATATTCGAAAGTTCGGATTATTCGATTCGAGTTTCGAATCGAATATTAATATTCGATTCGGACCGAATAATTCGTAACTTCGAATTATTCGCACACCCCTACTTGTAACCCTTAGCATAAGGTGTTTCAAAAATTAAATAAATAAATAAAAAATAAAGCCCCACATAAAGTTTTCTCTAAAATGTAAAACTAAGCATTCGTACAATTTAAATATTCAATAAATATCTTTAAAAAAAATTAAAACTTTGGAACCTACGAGTTTTAAAGTTTCTAGCGTTTCTTAATACGCATTACGGGTTTCTATACAAGAATACATATATACAAGTTATAAGTACTTACGTTTATTATAATTAAGTAAACTTAAGCTTAAATGAAATTATTTAACTAGAAGTAGGCAAAATACATTAAATTAATTAACCTCATAGATATCTTGTAAAGTGGAAATGGGTTAAAAGCATAGATGTCAACGTCAAAATCTTGTCATAAATGTCATATGTTATTCTTTGACAATTTGATGTTGATATGAAAATTTTGCAATTTTCCGATAAAGAATTTTATCTTAATTATAGGGATATAATTAATAATATTTCAATAGTTATGTTCTGAAGTACGTAAAATAGTCGGGGATCAAGATGCGAGTAAGTTAATTGTTAGTAAATGTTTATTTTGATCATGTTAACTATGCATCTTATCTCTTATCAGTTTATCATGAAATGCGTCAATATAGATATGTAAGATACTAATACTATAGTAAACATTTCACAAATATAATGTCTGTCTACTTAGTTCTATTCAAATAAACCTTACAAAGGATATAAATAATATTCTGCATATAAAAATCTAATAACCTGCTAGAAATTAATACAAACTGGATTTTTCTCGCGGCTTTGATCACATTCACTAAGGTAATGAGTATTTCATGTGTTAATTCAGGTCATAAACTATCTGTGTGGCAAATTTTAACGAAATGAGATCTGTAGTTTTTGCGTGAGAGAGTAACAAACACATACATCTTCACCAACTTTTAGGTTTATAATATGAATGAGAGAAGGCTACTTTTTCTTCACCTTTTGAGCTACATAGTAAAAAACAGTAGTTGATGCATTTTTAAGTTAGTATTTTTTATATTCTCACTAGCTGTACCCTGCATTGCTACGCCATCACAAAAAAAAAACACAGAAACCTTCACGAGCTCATGAATAATAATGTTGCTAATGATTAAATGAATAGTTTACGATTCTATAGAGGACATACAGACAAACATTCATTTTTATATATATAAAGAATCTCATGCACACACAGATATACAAACACCCATACTAATAACAAAAATCTAAATTAATCATTTACGTGTATGCCTCAACTAAGATTTAACCTAGAACCATATACATGTCATGACTGGTTTTCTTTGTGCAGTTGGTTTTTGTGTTATATGCATGATTTTTTTATTTTTTATATACTCAGCCCACATACTGAAAGGAGATTCACTGAAAATATAAATGGTAAGGCACATGTTACTTCTTATTTCTATAACTGATTATACCTAATTAGGATTAAATAAAAAAACATTCAATTTTTGAAGTGAAACTTCTTTATCGGGGTTGGAAAAAAATTTAGTGTAACATTTTTTCGTTACGCGCCATCTTTTTCTGTTACGCGCTATCTTTTTTTTTCCGTTACGCGCCATCTTTTTCTTATCCCTACCACGCGTGATATTAGATAGATTATTATAGATTAGATTATTAGATAAAGTTTAATAAAAGCCTTTTATTAAACTTTATCTAATTTAACTTTCTTTAACCAATTTCTGTAAAGTTGCATGTAGTAAATTATTTTTTGAAAAATAACGTCATAAAGAAGTTTCACTTCTTACGAGTGTACGCTAGTACAAGCACACATTTTTTTTTTCAGCGTCTCAGCACGCCATTACTTAGACACCTCCTCAGCTGCAACGTAATAAAGCAACAAACAGCATCTTCTCATAATACCATGGCAGCTAACAGTGATAAAAGCAGGATAGCTGTTTGTCAAATGACGTCCGTTGCGGACAAGGCGACTAATCTAAGTGTAGTTAGTCAGTTAGTCAAGGATGCTTCGAAGGAAGATGTACAGGTATGTTTTTTTTTTACACTACAAATTTTGATTTCTTACTTAATAGAGCAATGATTTTTAGTTCAGTTGCTCAATCTGAGGGTCAGACATGCATAACAGATTTTTGTACTGATGGCCATCCATCCATCCATCAGCCTTTGAAAGTCCACTGCTGGACATAGGCCTCCCCTAATCTGCGCCACTTCGACCGGTCCTGAGCCATCTGAATCCAGTGGTTACCCGCCGTCTTCTTCAGGTCATCAGTCCACCGGGTCGGGGGGCGGCCTGCACTCCTTTTGCCGAGGCGTGGTCTCCATTCAAGGACTCTTCTACCCCATCGGTTATCTGTCCTACGAACGATGTGGCCTGCCCATTGCCACTTCATTTGCCCATTGTACTGATGGACTAATTACATATTAATAATTACTGCTTTAATATACTTATTTGCATGTATTTGCAATAATTTTGGTGTAACATGGTCTCAGGTCAAAATATATAGTTCTACACAATCAGCCATATACTGTCATAGCGTGCAACTTTTCCAGTATTAAAAAATATTTACTTGTCAAATTAAGAAATATATTAATATACAGTTTTAGCAAATAATAAATAGTAATATTATTAAATCAATAAGTAATAAATTTTAATAAATGCTTCCTTTAATAAATGATGGCATCCTAATTATTACCCTTTGAAACCTGTACGTCTAAATTCTTAAAAGTCTCAACATATTTCTAGCGTGGAGCAGTTCCTACCTTTCACTGGATGGTAGGAACTGTTTTGGTGTGCTTGCAGGCTCACTTTGGTATAAAGCAACTATCTTAGTACTCAAGATTGAAATGAGAGTAAATGACTTTATTTGCATATGGGGGTACTTACAAATTAGCAACATTTCTGTGATTGATTCTAGATAAAACCATTGTTCTGTATGTCGCGACCATGTACCATCGGATGGACTGCATGTTCATTTGTCTCTTCAATCATTTACTTATTTTATTTTTTATTTATTGTTAATTAGAACACAATACCACATATACTAATTAACACAATAATATCAAGTAACATTTTCTTTTTTTTATTTGTCAAATAATACAATTATAATAACGTAATAAAATGTCAAATTAATGCATGCATACTAATAAATCATGGAGTTTCGCTGAACCTTAAACACACGCTAAGGACTTTCTTCCACTTGTCAATAAAAATGTCTAAATCTGAAAAGGTTTCTATTAGAGCGTTGAGAGCCGAGAGGGCACGCGAGATCGGAGATCATATAAATATGACGGAGGGGGAGGTTCTTTTTCGCTTATCGTATCAGGATAACCTACTGTGGGCTCTGATAGGGAATGTTAGCACGAGAATAAATTGCAGACTTGATTTTAACACTCAGTATATTGCCGAATTAAACTTGTTACAATCACTGAATTAATCAAACTAAATTAAGTAAGCAAGTAATCGTAGCACTAAGAACGCGGGATGATTTTAGAGCTGTCTGCTTCGGCCGACCGTCAACGATAGACTGAGGTGTCGGCCATTAAACTGGTACAACCCTAACTTCATCGAACGCCACTAGATGGCGCTGGCGTTCCGGTGTTGCCACAATACCGCCATTTCCGACAAATATATAATTCATATCTTTTCAGATGATGTTCTTCCCTGAAGCGTGTGATTTCATCTGTGATAATGTCAAAGACACACTAAAATCTGCTGAACCATTATTATCTGGACAAACGGTACAGGCGTACAGGCAATTGGCGAAGGATTACAATGTCTGGTTATCCATGGGCGGACTGCATGAAAAGGTGAGGTTTGTAGGGTAGAAAAGTAGCGACAGTGGCGACCTCAAGTTATGCAAATATATATTTTATTTATATGACCACTACCTTATTCCAGCTGTTTCATCTGCTTCGCTCTTTAGTGTTAATCCGCGTCAAAAACGCTCTGTGTGCCAAATTTTATCGAAATCCGACCAATCAACGCACATACACCCTCACACACTTTCGCATCTAACTAATATATAAAATTTTGATGTCACAATGTTCGTTCCCGTACTCCAAAACGGCTTGACCGATTCTCATGACGTTTTGTGAGCATATTAAGTAGGTCTGAGAATCGGCCAACATCTATTTTTCATACCCTTTAGTGTTAATGGTTGTCCACCCTGAACATTTCTTTTAATTTTTATATGGAAAACAATGTTTGCCGGGTCAGCCAGTAATATATATAAAAAAAAGGAGTAAAACGTAACTTTGACGCGTGTTTGTTACTTTACGGTCTCTTAGTTAATAACTTAGATAAACACTTAGGATATTCATTTCTGTAATAGACTTGATCGAAAAGGATGAATCCGTCCGAGTAACCTAGTAATACAATTAGAGTTGTATGTTTGTTACAGAATGAGGCGGACCCATCTAAACTCTTCAACACCCATGTGATAATATCGAACAAGGGGGAGATAGTGCAAACGTACAGAAAGCTGCATCTTTTCGATGTGGAGATACCGGAGAAGAAAATCCGTTTAAAGGAGAGTGACTTCTGTAACCCCGGCGGCCATATTGTCACTCCCGTGGAGTCGCCTGTTGGGAAAATTGGTAAGGATTTTGGGATAGTAATGGATATGACAGGTATTCTGCTTAGATATTGAAGGTAGAACCAGTGTAGTTCGACTGGGGAAGTACCACTGCCACACCTATTTCTAGCGTGAAGAATGTCTCGCGCTTCGATGGAAGGGCGTGGTTGCCGGCACACTTTTATATGAGGCGACCATCATAGTCCTCGGGAGTAGCAACGCATCTGTGATTGACTTCAGATAGAACCCATGTTCTGTATGACGTTGATTACAGATGTCCATGAGTGGCAGTGACCACTTATCATCAGGTGGATTGCATGCTCGTTTGCTGCTTCACTCAGATCAAAAAAAAAATAGGATTTTCTCCTGTGTCGTGGGTGTCATGGACACACACAAGAATACACAAACACCCAGACCCAGAACAGGAATCTAAACTCATCATTCAGATACCTGTCTGGCCGGGAATCGAACCCGGGACCCATTGCGTGTCAGAACGGTACGATAACCGCTGCGTCACGCGAGTCGTCAAATTAGTAAGTACCCATAATTTAATCTGTTTCCAGGTCTAGGCATTTGCTATGACCTACGTTTTCCGGAACTCAGTACATCACTGGCGATATTGAACGCTCAAATCCTCACCTACCCATCAGCATTTACATATACCACGGGCGAAGCTCATTGGCATGTTTTGTTAAGGTACGGAGAAAGATGATTTAAATGTTTTAAGGTTGGCATTCACGTTACGACGGTCGTATGGACTGTCGCACGAACTACGGTATGCGACATGTTTGATCGTGAATGGCTTGGTCCTAAGGCGGACTGTACGACCAAGGTCATGTTGCAGGTCCGTTGAAGTATACAACTTGAATTGTCGTTGCGACAGTCCGTGCGACCGTTGTAACGTGAGTGCCCACCTTTAGTGATAATAATAACTCTTGTCAATCAGTGGTCTATTGACCAAAATCTATTAATTCTATATAATAATAAAGTAATAAGCGAGCATGCACTCCACCTGATGATAATTGTCGCTGCCGCCCTGCGACATCTGCCAGCAACTACATATAGAACATGGGTTCTATCTGAAGTCAATCACAGATGCTTGCTACTCCTGAGGTTTAAGATGGTCGCCTCATATAAAACTGTGCTGGCAACCTCATCGAAATGCAAGATATGCTTCACATTGGAATTAGGTGTGCTGCTCATGGACGTCTGTTAAAAACCCCAGACAAAATCAGGGTCTTACTTGAGGATAAGTGCCGTAAGCAACTTCATACAGAACAAAGGCTCTATCTGTAAAGACCTGAATATCAGAGAGTAGACCTAAGATTAAGAGCTAAGATTTACTTGAGGATTAATGTCTCTCTGTGTTTTGTAAAGGGTGTGAGCCCTTCAGAACAAAAGACAGCAAATCGGAAGAAATAAGTTAGGTGTCTCCGTATCGTATCTCTCGAATCACAGCTTAATCACCGTTTTTCTCCTTCAGATCACGGGCTATTGAGAATCAATGCTACGTAATCGCCGCTGCCCAGGTGGGCAGTCACAACGCGAAGCGGCGTTCCTATGGGCACGCCCTGTGCGTCGACCCCTGGGGAGTCGTGCTGGCGGACTGCGGGGACCGATCCCCCGCGTACATGGTCGCTGAACTGTCCTCGGCTAAGTTGGTGGATGTTAGACGGAATATGCCGGTGTTTCAACATAGGCGGTAAGTGTTTTTTTTTATGTAATCACGTCAGATAATGGTAATGTTTTACGACCCCTAGGGGGATCGTTCTGTGTAGACTATGGGGTCCGATCCCCCACTTACATGGTCGCTGATCTGACCTCGTCTAAGTTGGCTGATGTTACACGGAATATGCCAGTGTTTCAACATAGGCGGTTAGTGTTTTTTTTATCTCATTATGGCAGAATATTGTTAATGTTTTTCGACCCCTAGGGGTCGTTCTGTTTAGGCTGTGGGGTCCGGTCCCTCATGTACATGGTCGCTGAATTGTTCTCGGATAAGTTGGCGGATGTTAGACTGAATATGGCGGCACGACTGGACATCTCTCGACTCGAGGCACGACTAGCCTCTAAATTCGAACTACGAACTGTTTTCTAATCTAAAAAAGATGTAAAGACTGATAAAATTAATTCTTCAGATAAATAAAAACTTTCTTTCTAGGCCTCAAGTCTACTCGCTCTACACGCTGAGCCTTCGTAAAGACCTTCTCCCCGAGCATACGGTATCCCCAAAAGATAAAACCACTAAAAGTACAGAGGCTCAGTGCCCGAGTACGGGTCGAACGTTCGGGCATGTTCGGGTGCCCGAGTCCTGCGTGTTTTACACGTCGGAGTTGACGTACGCTTTTGTTAACTTGAGGTAAGCGTTTGAGTTGTTATGATGTACGCAGATTTATTACAACTATTTACTCTCTCTCATTTCCCTTGCCAGCAAGAGTAAGCGAAGCTTTTAACTGTTTCTCCCACATGTATATGTAAACATTGTAATGCAAAAATATTACTAAACGATGCCTTGGTCGCCATAAGTGCAACAAAGTTAATAAATATAGCTTGTTTAAATGCGATCTAGACTCCCCTCCGCCTCCATGTCATAAAAATAATTAAGTTCGCCCCCGTCATCAAAAATAAGTAAGGCCCCCCCGCCCCAGTATAGTGCTTGTGTAATACTTGAACGGTCCAATGCCCCCGTTCGGGCATGTTCGGGCGCCAGAGTCCTGCGTGTTTTATATGTCGGAGTTGACGTACGCTTTTGTTAACTTGAGTTAAGTGTGAGTTGTTATGTAAGATTTGTTCTACGCCACTACTGCCCCAATGCTCGAGTACGGCTAATTCGGGTATGTTCGGGTGCTCGACCCTTGTGTGTTTTACACATCGGAATACGCCTTTTTTACTTGAGGTGGTTCGTTGATATATTAAGTAAGAATCACTCCACGCTAGAAATAGGTGTAGCGGTGGTACCTTTTTTGTTTACGAGAGGGGAAACCTTGTAAAAGCAATGCATCTGTGATTGACTTCAGATAGAACCCTTGTTCTATATGAAGTTGCTTACCCTTACCTTACCTCTTACCTATGCTCGTTTGCTACTTCAATGATTTAAAAAAAAAAAAAACAACCGGAATTTTTTCGGCTAACTTACTTACGGACCATTTGTAATCTTTATTTTTTCGGTATAATAAAGCGTGTTTAAATAATTATCATTCGTTGTAGATGTGTGACTCCTGGGCATGTATTAGTAGCACCAATAAGAATGGCTGAGAGGAACAAGGATTTGACCGCGGAGGAAGCCGCCGACTTCTATAGGACAATCAGATTGGTGCAAGCGGTAAGATGCGTTCTTTTATTCTTAGTATCAAACGGACAGTTTACCGGATGGTAATTGGTGACTGCCGCCCTGTGACATCTGTAAGCAACTTCATACAGAACATGGGTGCCATCTGAAGTCTATCACAGATGCGTTGCTACTCCCGAGGACTTTGCGAGTCGCCTTATGTGAAAGTGCCGGCAACCACACCCTTCCATCGAAATGTAAGAAATGCTTCACGCTGGAAATAGGTGTGGCGGTGGTACTTCCCCGGTCGAACTACACTGGTTCTACCACCTTGTAAATCTATCACCTTGGTATCCGAAGGGTACAAACGGGACTCTATTGCTAAGACACCGCTGTCCGTCTGTCTATCTGTTCATCTGTTCGTCTCGAACGAACCCATGTTCTGTATGAAGTTGCTTACAGATGTCCATACGGCAGTGACTACGTACCATCAGGTGGACTGCATGCTCGCCTCATAACAAAGTGTGCCGGCAACCACACCCGTCGCAACGCAACAAATGCTTCACGCTAGAAATAGGTGTGGCGGTGGTACTTCCCCGGTCGAACTACACTGGTTCTACCATCTATTACATTACCTTCCTTCTGACACAGTCGGATAAAAACTAAGTCGAAAGTGTGTGTGTAAATAATTCTCATTATCATTCTCAAGGTGGTAGAACCAGTGTAGTTCGACCGACGAAGTACCACCGCCACACCTATTTCTAGCGTGAAGTATTTCTTGCGCGAGATGGAAGGGTGTGGTTGCCGGCACACTTTTGCATGAGGCGACCATCATAGTCCTCGGGAGTAGCAACGCATCTGTGATTGACTTCATATAAAGCCCATGTTCGTATGAAGTTGGTCACAGATGTCCATACGGCAGTGACCACTTACCATCAGGTGGACTGCATGCTCGTTTGCTACTTCAGTCAGATAAAAAAATATATGTTTGTTACAGTTAATGGAACGCGTACATCAGACGGAGTCGTGCACGGTTACCATACAGGACGGGCCGGACGCGGGGCAAACAGTTCGTGTAATATTTCATTTTGGATATTTTTTGTTTGTTTTCTTTGACCTTTATTTTGTTTTCTTATTTTCTGTCATCAAGGGATTAAAATGAAAGGCTCTGTTGTCTTTACGTTTTTTAATTTTATAGAAAGTCGCTATAACAATAAATTTGCTTGTTAGTGTATTCGCTAAACATATTGCACGAGGCACAGTTCGGGTTCAAGCCTTCTAAACCCAAACTGTGCCTGTTTAATTTAATTAATGTGATGTAGTTATTGAAATAATATTGATGACATGAAGTTTAAATGATTTTTTTATTGGTATTTAATTGTATTTAATTTCAATTGTATATGTATGTTTTTGTTCAGTGTAGAATTGGTAATACTAACACAGCCTGTAATATGTAATAACTAACAGTATTCCTATTATTATCATTCTTATTATATGGACATAGTTTCATTTAATTGAAAAAATAAAAATAAATAAATACCTTTTAATACAAAAAGTATTATTATTAAAAAAAACTTGGGGGGGCGAGGGTTATATATTTAATCGGAAGAGGTACTAGGTCATATTTTTTTTACAGCGCATGTACTTATTGATAAGAATTTAAAAAAATAAATAACAAATAGTCTGTCCCCCACATCGCTATATAGAATTGTGAATAGTACGAAATACTAAACTTGAATAAAGAAGGATCATAGTTTTCTTTACCATAAAAATATTTCTCTTCACAGCATCTCCACTGCCACATAATGCCGAGGAAGCGCGGCGATTTCATTCAGAACGATTTGATCTACTTGGAATTGGCCAAACATGACCAGTAAGTATAATAAGTAACAATTGTATAGTATCATTACATAGTATATACTAAGTTGATAACCCGTTATTTGCTTTCTTATTTCCCGATGTTTTTTCTTACTTATGTTCAAAGGAAAATATGAATAATATAGTCATAGCCTTACCTTTTAAAATAAAAAACAATTTTATGTTAAGTTTACACCGTGTCAGCACTCATAATACTTAGATTATTAGGTAAAAAAAAATAGTTTAAAACAACAGCCGTCCGAGGCCATGGTTCGGGCGAGACTGAAAACCAGTGCCATGGTGTCATGTGTCTCCATGGCAATAGCTGAGTCTTGGCCATTTCACGATGCTTTCACAGCACGATTTACTTAAACTCTAAATTGTATGTTATAGTTATTTTTATGTTTAGTTTAAGTTTATCTTGTATCATTATACATACATCATGAATAAATATAATTTCTTTTTTTCTTTCTTCTTTTATTTGCATATGCAAATGCATATAATCCGATGTCTAGTTTTATCTGACTGAAGTAGCAAACGAGCATGCAGTCCACCTGATGGTAAGTGGTCACTGCCGCCCTGCGACATCTGTATTCAACCTCATACAGAACATGGGTTCCATCTGAAATCAATCACGGATGCGTTGCTGCTCCCGAGGACTATGATGGTCGCCTCATATGAAAGTGTGCCGGCAACCACACCCTTCCATCGAAACGCAAGAACTGCTGCACGCTAGAAATATGTGTGGCGGTGGTACTTCCCCGGTCGAACTACACTGGTTCTACCACCTTCAAATAATAACATATTATATTATTTGCAGATTCTCCTCATCACATCCAGGGAAACCACCCCGGTCTATCACAGAGATGGAGACGGAAGCTGCAATGTTGCGTCAAGAACTGAAGAACGCACCAATTGACCCTGACATTTGACATAGGGACCATCGAAACCTCACGTCAAACAGTCCCACTGCTGGGCAAGGGATGAGTAGAGTGGGAATATAGGCTATAGCCCGCTTGCAGATGGTAGAACCAGTGTAGTTCACCCGGGGAAGTACTACCGCCGCACCTATTTCTAGCGAGTACATGCTTAAAATAGTTAAATACCTATTTTTAGCGTGAAGCGACTCTTGCGTTTCGATGGAAGGGTGTGGTTGCCGGCACACTTTCACATGAGGCGACCATCGTAGTCGGAGCAACGCATCTGTGATTGAATTCAGATAGCACCCATGTTCTATATAAAGTTGCTTACAGATGTCGCAGGGCGGCAGTGACCACTTACCATCAGGTGGACTGCATGCTCGTTTGCTACTTCAATCAAATAAAAAAGGATGTGGTTGCTTTTTTATGTGAGGCGACCATCTTAGTCCTCGGGAGTAGCACACAGAAAGATATCCTTACGGCAGGGACTACTTGCCATCAGGTCGACTGCATATTCGTTTGCTACTTCAGTTGGATAAATTAAAGTGACAACCCGCGTGGCGGAGCGGTTACCATACCGGTCTGACGCGCGGGTCGATGTACCGGGTTCGATTCCCGGTCAGATAGGTATCTGAATGATGAGTTTAGATTCATGTTCTGGGTCTGGGTGTTTGTGTATTCGTCTTTTGTGTCCATGGTACCCACGACACAGGAGAAAATCCTAGTGTGGGGCTATGAGTGTAGAAAGCGTGTGTGTGTGTGTGTGTGATAGTATAGTAATAAAAGTCTACCGCTGGCCAAGTGTGGATTGGTGAAGTCTACACGCTTTTGAGAAGGTTTTTCAAATGATTCGTGGCTCAGGATTAACTGGTGCACATAAATTATACATATCGTCAGTGAAAGGGAATAATGCTCAAAGGCCAAAATAGCATTAGTGAGAAATGTGATTTGAAGCTTTTTTTACAGAAAAAAATCATGTCACCCTTATTTTTGTTGGGATCGTGTTGAGGTATGGTAACCACTAAGTAGTATTAAATGGTACGTTGCAAGGTCGTGTTTTTATTGGATACCTCTCAGGTGTTCGTACACCCCACAGTATGAACTCCCAATAGCAAGATCCCGTCAAAAATAAAGGTGACATGATTGATTCCTGTAAAAAAAATTCAAACCTTATTTCACCCAAATGCTCCTTGACGCTTTAGCATTATTTCCTTTCCACTGACGATATAAAAACACACAAAAGAAAGAGTTTATTTTTAGAAAATTAAGAACAAACGACCGTGCAGTCCTGATGTAAGTGGTCACTGTCGAACTGCGACATTTGATAGCAATTTCATATAGAACAGGATTATTTCTGAAGCCAATCACAGATGCGTTGCCACTCCCGAGGACTATGGTGACCTCATATAAGTGTGCCGGCAACCACACCCTTCCATCGAAACGCAAGAGTCGCTTCATGCTAAAAATAGGTATTCAACTATTTTAGGCATATTATTATCACCGAATTGAGACATTTTAACACTTGACGAATACTTACTGTACCATGAAAAAGGGAAAATAATAATAATATAGTTCTTAAGCAATCTATAATAATAATAATAATAATAATATACTTTATTGTACCCAGAAAAGAGAAAAATAATACAGTGAAATCACAATATTAAAAATACAAAAGGCGGCCTTATCGCTCAACAGCGATCTCTTCCAGGCAACCTCGCGGTTCGGAGTTTAGATTTAAGGGAAAATAAAGAAAAGGTAGGGTGCAATAATCAGGATAAGGAAAAATAGTGCAACATATTAAATAAGAAAGTTAATTACAGAGAAACTATTTTCAAAAATTTAACATAACAACAATTGTAGAAAGAATAAGTTTAAAGATAGCAACAGCGTAAGGAAAAGATTGGGGAATTAGAGGTTTAAGTAATAGGACTTGACAAGATTTTTAAACGAATATAGGGACTGGGCATAACGAATTGATACTGGAAGGGAGTTCCACAAATGAATAGCTGAAACAGTGAACGACTTTTTGTAAAACGAAGTTGAGTGGGAAGGAGTGTAAAGACTGAGGTTTTGAGTGGAGCGAAGGGATCTATCATGGGATAGGTGGAGAAAGAGGAAACGTTCCTTGAGGTAGGGTGGAGAGGTCGGATTAAATAATATACAGTATAGAAGAGACAGAATGTGAGCATTTCGGCGAAGACGAATTGGGAGCCACTTGAGTTTAACGCGATATTCTGAAACATGGTCATATTTTCGTAAGCCGAATATGAACCGTATACAAATATTTTGAAGACGCTCAAGCTTATTTAATTGCTCCTCGGTAATATCGGGATAGCACACATCGGCATAGTCAAGTATTGGTAGAAGAAGAGATTGCGCAAGCGTAATTTTTGTAGGAATTGGTAAAACATTTGTCTACATCTATGTCTATGTCTAGTATATAAAGTATTATTATATAACTATTTGTTTTATTTGTAAGATAATTTTATGTGATGCTTTAAGGCTTCGGCTTGTAAGTCGCTTAGTTCCTTATTTTTTTTATAAACTAAGGGTAAGGGAAAATCCGAAAAAATGGACTCCGATATTGCTCGAAAAATCAAAAGTCTTCCTTTTTGAGCTATTAAAAAAACCCTGAATTCTATCCCTCATATAGGATAAGCCCAATTCATAATAATAAATCGAATATTTTGTGTCATATGAAAATAAAATTGTGATAAGTTATCAATTAATAAATCAGTGCTAAGGTTGTTTTATCAAAACAGAAACTTGGTTTCCCGATGTCGGAATCAAAAACGGAAAGCGTGAAGAAAGGCTGGACTAATAATAAATGATAAAAATATATAAATACATTTCTCTTTTATTTTACCTTATACATTATTTAAAACCAATCATTGATATATTGTTTGTTTTGTTTACTCAACCTAAATAAATCAATTACTGTCAATTGTCAAACTCAACGCGCGCAATTTTAGCGCCGTTCTCCATCCATTGACAAATACTCAACGACAACACAGCCTAATAGACACCGCATCTAAGGCGAACACTTTCGGTCAACACATCAGTGTATTAGCACTGATATAATAAACCGAGCGCGAGGTATACTTCAGTACGGACCACTTATGTGACCTGTGAACATCGTATTACGAAACTATATATAGCGCGAAATAAATTCTTTAAAAAATAAAAAAGTGAAGCAAAATGACTTTCTGTTCAATAAGGTGGTGTCAAAAATGTAGCAAAACATCTAATTTCCAAAAAGACGGCATAACATTTCACATATAAATTAATTTCACGATTATAATAATTTCAGGAATCAAATTATTTTGGAGATCAACTTACACTGGTCTTAAACAGCGCCCGTTGATGTCTTTTTACAGTGCATCCCTTTCCTTTTCATTAAATTAAATGTTTCTATTCCTTTTCCTCCATTTTGGTACGTATTGGTAGTGATGTACACCTCAATTAACCGATGAAAGATGACAACTAATGCAATTGAATATTACTTGAATTTAAAATAAATAGTTATAGTTTTAAACTTTTTATCATAATACGCGAATATAGTTGATGACCGTAATGTTTAAATATGTATCTACCAGATTGGCACTTATTACAAAATCCATAGATCCGAAACCTACAATTAGAAGAATTTATACTAAGTTAATTCATTTTAAAAATAATTAATCCATTTTTTGCTTATACATATATGTGGCTGTTTTTTATACAAACCAATGTCAATAGTGGTACTAATTGCTTTATGTAGTGTATTAAAGGTTTAGATTGATAAATTATGTTTTCATTTATTTTCTCATTACTTCAATATTAGTACTACTGTACTTACTATAAGCTATTTATTTATCGTCATATCAATTATAATTATTTTATTATTTCTAATCAATAACCCATTACAAAAACGTTCCCATCACTAATTGTAATTTATGATCTATTGCGACCTTGAATCGACCAATTGCAATGCTTTCTTTTACCGCTCCCCCGCCCCGCATACCTCAGTGCTTTGACTGAAATGTTTCTTAGTAGAAATGAAGACATGAGGTGTCTATTAGGCTATGTTGTCGCTGCAAATACTGTAGGTTGTTACACACACTGTTACAGTATATTTATTTAAAAAATACAGAGGAATTGAGAACCTCCTCCTTTTTGGAAGTCTGTTAAAAATTAAGCTAAAAGGCGTGAAGCCAAGGCCGTAAAAAAAATAAAAAATGATAAAGTTGATATTTTTAGTAACTAAAATACTTTCGTAGGTATAAGATTGAGACGTTGCGAGAAAGTTTCCTGTAATATGCCAAAGCTCAAAGAAAACACGACCTTGCGTTAAGGTGTTTTTTTTTTTTTATAGTAATTGAATATTTATTTGACAGAATTTTAACAAATTATGTATTTGTGTATGCTTGTTTTAATGTCTATGTGAATATGGGTTCTATCTGAAGGCAATCACATATGCGTTGCTACTCCCGAGGACTATGATGGTCGCCTCATATAAAAGTGCGCCGGCAACCACACCCTTCCTCATTGACATTTGAAGTTTCAGGATGTTAATGGTTGTAGTCTTTTAGATCCCGGAGTCGTCTTTGCAGCGCCGAGGACTGCCACCGTAGGGGGCAGTACGGTAAAAATCCCATATACCCCTGTGTCGCTTCCACGGCGTCGGGTACCTTATGAAGGTTTCCCCCTCAAGAACAAACATGGTTTTAGTCTGCCACAGCATTAAGTTAAGCGTCAAAACGATTTCCAGGAAATAATTATGGGATGAATTATTTAAGGTTTTGTGGGTAGGTTCAAGGATATATTCCTGAAACACGGGACTACATTACCGAATCTATTATTACATGAAATTGGGGTGGGTGCCCCATGTTAATAAATTATGACGCCATAGCGGTTTCATAAGCTATGTGCTCTACTGACGGATGGTTAACGAGAAACGATTAGAAGCTATTATTATATTAATATTATAGGTATTTCCTGTAACGTAGTTGTGAGATGCTTTATTGTTTACCAAAACACAAAATATACTTGCTTATATAATTTTAACTTAAAAAAGTATTTCAGAATGAAACTAACATTACAGAAAAGATTGGGTAATTGTAGGAAAGGTCGGAAATTTAATGGGTTTTAACATAAACCAAGGAGCATATCTTCAAACCAGTATTGTTCCACTGCTCAATCATACAAAGAAAAAGGTATATATTTTTTTTAATAGTTAAGCCTAACGATAAGGCTGACTGGTCACCTGATGGAAAGCAATCACCGTCGCCTATGGACATTTGCAACACCAGAGGAGTCGCCAATGTATCGCCGGCTTTGGAGGAGAGCTCTTTTTACACCTTTCTTGAAGAACCCCATGTCATACCGTCCCGGGAATACCTCAGGGGAAGCTCATTCCACATCTTGCACGTCCACGGCAGGAACGAGCACGCAAACCAATATTTAAAGATTTTTTAATTTACGCTTCGTAAACATCGCTGGATGTAAAACAAGTCATCCAATACGTCGTTCTCAGCATAAGAGCAACGCATCCTAAAATAACAGAGAACTCATTCCCAAAATCTACACGGCTTTATAATTTAATATACATACGATAACAATGTTTCTATTTTAGTCTGTCGATTCTTAACCTGTTATCGAGGACCATATATGTACAAAAGAAATGATAAAAAGTTCCGTCTGTTTGTTTGTTTAGTGGTCCGTAAATTAACGTCACACATGTAGTGGGGACGGGGAGGTTGGTCGATGAAGTTTTTTTTTTTGTTTTTTTTTTTTATCTGACTGAAGTAGCAAACGAGCATGCAGTTCACCTGATGGTAAGTAGTCACGCAGGTAATAGTAGATGAAACGTAAGACGTAGAGAAGTATTATGGGATAAAAAGGTACATAAAAATACAGAGATAAGGAAAAAATCAATATGGTTGACAGGGAAGAAAAGAGTATATTCATGTATATTCAAGAAGATAATTTTGCTAGGTAAAAGTCCTACACTTGCCTTTTAAAAAAATTCAATGACTGCGCACGACGGATAGGAATTCCATAAGCGCACAGTCACTGAAGTGAATGATTTACTGTAGAAGGAGGAAGAATTTTAATGATTAATTTATATGACGGAGGGGGTGGTTCTTTTTCGCTCATCGTATCAGGATAACCTACTGTGGGCTCTGATAGGGAATGTTAGCACGAGAATAAATTGCAGACTTGATTTTAACACACAGTATATTGCCGAATTAAACTTGTTACAATCACTGAATTAATCAAACTAAATTATGTAGGCAAGTAATCGTAGCACTAAGAACGCGGGATGATTTTAGAGTTGTCTGCTTCGGCCGACCGTCAACGATAGACTGAGGTGTCGGCCATTAAACTTGTACAACCCTAACTTCATCGAACGCCACTAGATGGCGCTGGCGTTCCGACATTTATATAATGACTGATTTATATTTGCATGCTAGGTATACATTATCAGCAGGACAACAGATTTTTTTCCCGCGTGGCGAAGCGGACTTCATACCGGTCTAACACGCAGTTTTAAGTTCTGTGCTCGATCCCCGGTCAGACAGATTTTAGATATTTAGATTAAATAGAATATAGATATAAAAGGTTTATTTGAAAGAAAGAAATATTTATTTGTAAAAAATACAACAACATAATGTGGCATAATTAACAGCATACATTACTTTAAAATTAGATTACTGTGGCGAACCACGGCCACTGATTTTCAGTGTATCTCAATTCGACGAGCAGCTCGGTCGAGTGGTGTTCTGATACTTACTAGGACACAAATCTTTTATAGATAACGAAGTGAGTGTGTGACATCAGGATGGTCGTGGTCTTCATTAGTGTCCATTCTTGAAGATTTCAACTAAAACACAGGAGTAAACTTCTTCGGTTGATTCACAGTTTAGGAGGTCCGATCGCTTCGACGGTTAAACAAGAATCTTTTTCTACCGGCGTTCGCTCGCCTTTTTATAACAATGTTTGGTGAGGTGACATTAAAAAAATTATGGAGGGTAAACTAAATTACAATTCTAAAAATCACTAAATATTGCTAATTTAATAAACAAACAATTTTCGATCTTTAAACTAACTAAAATAATTATTTTCGGCGAAGTGTTTTTTCGTAAACACGCGGTGTCGCGCCGACATATATATTTAATTATCGCTATTGGATATGACTAAAACATGATTATAATGAAAATCTATTTGCCAGATCTATTGTAATCGTCGAATGAATATTTCATGAACTATATCTACAATGTACGTTAAATCCACTCGACCTAATTCATCGCTCCATTTTATATTTCAAACAACTGAATCTTTATTACCTACTTATTAAACATGCTGTCTACACTCATAGCCCCACACTAGGATTTTCTCCTGTGTCGTGGGTACCATGGACACATACAAGACTCAAGAAGAACCAAGAATACACAAACACCCAGACCCAGAACATGAATCTAAACTCATCATTCAGATACCTGTCTGGCCATTACGTTCTCGGAGGTGTGTGAAGTCCACCAATTAACACTTGGTCAGCGCGGTGGACTATGGCCTAAAGCTTTCTTATTCCGAGAGAAGATCCGTGCCCAGCACTGGGACAATAACGGGTTGTCGAGATATACATACGTAGACACACACTGTTTAAAGCCTTCATAGTATACATACTCAGGCATACATATTGTTATCTGAAATCTTCAGAAAGTCAAAATTAATATTGAATCAGTCAAATAACTGTCTTAGATTACTAAAACACGCCTTGATTTTCCGAAGATATTAATTTGAAAGTTTGATCTCTCAAAGACGGCTTTAATTTAAATTGACAACTTTAGTGAATATTAAAAGTTTGAGTTTAAAAATAAAGCCTTTAAGGACGGTAACGAAGTCACGAACTTTAGGTTGAAACAGCCGGTTGAAAATAAATTGGTGACAAAAGATAAAAGAAAAAAAAATGTGCGCGTGTACTAGCGTACACTCGTAAGAAGTTAAACTTCTTTATGACGTTATTTTTCAAAAAATAATTTACTATATGCAGCTTTACAGAAATTGGTTAAATAAAGTTAAATTAGATAAAGTTTAATAAAAGGCTTTTATTAAACTTTATCTAATAATCTAATCTATAATAATCTATCTAATATCACGCGTGGTAGGGATAAGACAAAGATGGCGCGAAACAGAAAAAGACGGCGCGTAACAGAAAAAGATGGCGCGTACCGAAAAAATGTTACACTAATTTTTTTTACATCCCCGATAAAGAAGTTTCACTTCAAAAAGTTGATCAAGTCTAATTGTAATAGCATAGACAAGGTGCGAAAAGAGCTCTCCTTCAAAGCCCGCGATGCATTGGCGACTCCTCTGGTGTTTCATATGTCCAAAGGCGACGGTGACTACTTTCTATCAGGTAGCCTGTCTGCCTTATCGTTAGGTCTGCCTTTAAGTATTAAAAAAAAATGACCCGGTGAACTTTGTTCCGCCTAAAAGTCAAAAATCTAAAATTATCAGTGTTTCTTTTCTATATTAAAAACCTTCCCCTTGAATCACTATCTATTAAAAAAAAACTGCATTAAAATTCGTATCGCAGTTATATAGATCTAAGCATACATAGGGACAGACAGTGGGAAGCGACTTTGTTATAAACTATGTAGTGATGTAATAGTTGTAAAGGGAAGCGAAAAGAAAATTAATTCGCACATAAGCTTTGTAGAATATCTATTTACCTAATCAAAGCACTATTACGTAAATAAGTGGCTATCAATTGTTCTAAAGGGAAAATAACAAAGAAAACTTCACAAAGCTTTGTATGTCCTGCGAAGTTCGCCAGTTGGAACGCTAAAGCCTTATCGGGCGGTCGTGTGTCGCGGCGGCGTGAAGTTTCTTTACGTGTTAGTGCTTGTGTTTAGTGTTACCAGTGCAGTGCTTAAGGGATTTCCCGCTGTGAAAGGTAGGTTTAGATTAATTTTTCATATTAACAGTAAGTATTAATTTATTGCGTTAATGCGGTTGGATAATGCGTTATGTTTTCTTCACCCTTTTTGGTATATATTAGACCTACCCACTTACAGCACTCATAAATGAGAGAAAGTGGTTCTCTCATTTATGAGTGCTGTAAGTGGGTAGGTCTAATATATACTAAAAAGTGGTTAATTAAATACAATTAAATTATATGTATATCAGTGCAGTAAGTAGGTATGTGTAATAGAAAAAATAACAAGTATTTTATTAATATTACATATTTACATTACATACCTTTTTACAAGAATTTGTTTATATGCGTTTTATGTACATTACTACATAGTATAAGACAAAGTCGCTTCTCGCTGTGTGTCCGTATGTATGCTTAGATCTTTAAAACTACACTACGGATTTTAATGCAGTTAATAGAGTGATTCAAAAGAAAGGTTTTTGTGTATAATACATGCACAATATAGTGAAGGAACACTGATATTTTTAGATTTTTGACTATTAGACGGAACGAAGTTCGCCGGGTCAACTAGTGTTTTATAATTTTAAAGGAGGTAGAACCCTATTTGATTCGATGCTGCAGGTATCTCCGTTAGACCTATTTCTGCCTTATAATATGCTTTCTAAACTCATAGCAGAACAGTAGGATCTTCCTTTGTCGTGGGTACTATGGACACACACAAAGACAAACACAAACAGCCCAGACCCAAAACAAGAATATAAACTCATCATTCAGATACCTGTCTGGCCGGGAATCGAATCCGGGGCCCGATGGTTGCAAGTCGTCAATTATAACAAGTGTTAAGTACAGCAGCTGTGTTCTAGTCAGAGCAGTGTGGTATTGAAGCCATTTTTTTTCTGACTGAAGTAGCAATCGAGCATGCAGTCCACCTGATGATAAGTGGTCACTGCCGCCCATGGACATCTGTAATCAACTTCATACAGAACATGGGTTTCATCTGAAGTCAATCACAGATTCGTTGCTACTCCCGAGGACTAGGATGGTCCCCTCATGTGAAAGTGTGCCGGCAACCACACTATTCCATCGATACGCAAGGAATGCTTCACGTTGGAAATAGGTGTGGTGGTGGTACCTCCCCGGTTCAACTACACTCGTTCTACCACCTTTAAGTTTCCTCAGGAGGTTTCCTCACAATGTTTTAAAGAAGAAACCTCATCTGAGAGTTCTGTATAAAAGTGAGTTCTCGGAGGTGTATGACGTCCACCAATTCGCACTTGGCCAGCGCGGTGGACTATGGCCTAAATGGCATGAGTCCTCTCTCTTTCTGAAAGAAGACTCATGCCCGGCAGTGGGACAGTAATGGGTTGACGACAAGATATAAGATTCAAGTAACAAACGAGCGTGGCGTCCACCTAATAGTAAGTGGTCTCTGCTGCCCCTGGACATCTGTAAGCCACTTCACATAAAATATGGGTTCATACACACCTTTAAACCAGAATACAGAGGTACAGTGCTGTTATTAGGGAGAAATAGGTGAAGCGGAGTTGAAACGCGTTCAGTGAAGGCGTTTTAGGATAATTAGTTAATGAGTTGTGAGTGAGTGTGTAATGTAACATATTATGGGTGTTTACTTTATTGACGTAGGTTGTGGTAACAGTTCAAGGTGGTAGAACCAATCTAGTTAAAAGCAGTTCTTACGATTCGATGGAAGGGTTGCTGGCAAATTTATATGAGGCGACCAACTTAGACCTACGGTGTAGAAACGCATCTGTTATTATCTCCAGATTAAGGGGCACGGCAGTGCCCCCGCCAAGTTGAGCAAAAAAGCGGCACGGCCGGACCATACTTTTCTCAAAGCAATTCAGGCCATTATCGATCCCCCATAACTTAGAACGCATAGCCTTAGAACGCATCATTTATGACTAAACTAGGTGACCCGGCGAACTTCGTTCCGCCTAAAATTTAAAAAATATCAGTGTTCCTCCCCTATATTATGCATGTATTATACAAACAAACCTTCCTTTTTAATCATTCTATCAATTAAAAAAACTGCATTAAAATCCGTAGCGTAGTTTTAAAGATCTAAGCATACATAGGGACAGACAGCGAGAAGCGACTTTGTTTTGTACTATATAGTGATAGTCAATAGAGACGTTTTAACTAAGACACGCTTAAAAAACTATCAAGTTATTTTATGTTTCATAAAATATAGATCTTTTTGTTTATTTTTCTATTTTTGTGGAAATTTTTTAGGCTTAAATATTAGCATATTATTTTACTTATTATAACCTTTACATTAAGCAATAACGTCTTCACATTATAATGAAAATCACATACTTTTTTATCGTATTATAGGCCAACGTTTGGCCGCGATCTTACATGATGTTAAGTAAGATGCAGCTTAGGATGTTATTGGCATGTATATAGGGTATAATAATAATATAATTTTCAAGGTGGTAGAACCAGTATAGTTCGACCGGGGAAGTACCACCGCCACACCTATTTCTGGCGTGTAGCAGTTTTTGCGTTTCGATAGAAGGTGTGGTTGCCGGCACACTTTTACATGAGGCGACCATCATAGTCCTCGGGAGTAGCAACGCATCTGTGTTTGACTTCAGATAGAACCCATGTTCTATATGAAGGTGATTGATTACAGATGTCCATGAGCGGCAGTGACCACTTACCATCAGGTGGACTGCATGCTCGTTTGCTACTTCAGTCAAATAAAATAAAATTGTATTTTTTTTATATACTATGCTGTATAAATAAATAAATAAGGCTAGCTGGTTTGAGATACGGAAAACCCCTTACCACACCCTTTAAACCAAAATACAGAGCTACAGTGGTTATAAGAGAAATACGAGTAGGTGAGAAGGCATTGCCACTAGAGCTGAAACGCTTTTACCGCGTTCACTAAAGGCGTTTTAAGATAACTAGTCACCCGTAGCATCGGCCGAAATTCGACCGTAATCTAATTAAAAATCAAATGTCATCTGACATTCTTGACGTTGTGTCTTTTCATTTTCATTTACTAAGTACATATGTGTTTGTGACAAATGCAAGGCAGTGTGTGTAATGTGTTTTTAGTTGATTTTATGTATGAAAAATGCATTATTTGAAAAAAATATTAACATTCTGCACTCCTTCTCTACGTCCACTATAACCGTGCAAAATTTCATACTAATCCGTCCGCGGCATATTACTTAAAAATCCGTCACAAATTTTTACTTCACGTATTAATATAATAATTAGATAATGAGTTGTGAGTGGGTGTGTTATGTTTACGACATATGTATTACATGAGTGTTTTATTTCGTTGTAGGCGTAAATATATTATACTTTTCAACCTCCAGCTGACATTGTAATATATTTATAACCTGAACCCCGCAGCTTTGCCTGCATAAAAAAAATGATGTATCGACTGTCCGAGGGAATAAGATATTTTCCCACATAGCCTATATGTTAATCCAGAGTGTCAGCTAACTTCCTACCAAATTTTATGAAAATCGCTCCGGCCGTTTAGACGTGAAGAAGTAACAAACATACACACAAACTTTCGCCTTTATAATATTAGTATGATGATAATAATTAATTAATAATGTGGGTAATATTTTTGAGCGTATGTATGACAGTATATATGAATGAATTATATGTTGGCGTGCTACACCCCAAACGGCTTGACGGATTGTAACATATAACTTTTAAATTCATTCAGTTATTAGAGTGTCATAGACTATGGGGGGGGGGGGGGAGTCCTCCTCCTCGCGTCGTGTTCCTCATTACTGAGGGTCGTGATCCTCCAGTGATGGAGCCATTTTCTTTCTGATGATGTCGCGCCATTTATGTGTATCCTTCGCTACATGAAGTGCCTCGTGCAGGTTCGTGTTCAGTTGTTCAGTGTAACCCGGATTTGGTCGGACCATCTAATTGGACTGCGGCCTCTTGGGCGCGTGAGTACAACCCATTATTGTCCCACTGCTGGGCACGGGTCTTCTCTCATACTGAGAGGGTTTTAGGCCATAGTTCGACGCGCTGGCCAAGTGCGAATTGGCGGACTTTACACACCTCCAAAAAAATTCGGGTATGTAGGTTTCCTCGCGATATTTTCCTTCACCGAAAAGCAGTGATAATTAATTTCTAATACGTACATGAATCAGTGGTGCGTGCCTGGGTTTGAACCTCGGACCTCTCGATTGAGAGAGCACGTTTCAACCATTAGGCTATCACTGCTCTAAGTCATAGACTATATAACTTAAATATGTCGGCGCCGGCGGGCCGTAAAAAAGGGGGTAGGGATATTTTTTTTACATATCATAACTATATGGGTATCAAATAAAAACCAATAGATAGACCACTATAAACTTGAGCAGTGAAAGCCTAGTGGAACTTGCGCACTCGATCGGGAGGTCCAAGGTTCAAACCCAGGCACGCACCACTGTTTTTCTCTAAAATAATGTACATGTTGTCAATCGTGATGTGCGTATTAGAAATTAATTATCACTGCTTTTCGGTGAAAGAAAACATCGTAAGGACCTACACACCCGAGAGTTCTTTAAAAAAAAATCTCGGAGGTGTGTGAAATCCACCAATTCGCACTTTTTTTTTTTATTTGACTGAAGTGGCAAACGAGCATGCAGTCCATCTGATGGTAAATGGTCACTGCCGCCCATGAACATCTGTAATCAACTTCATACAGAACATGAGTTCAATCTGAAGTAAATCACAGATGCGTTGCCACTCCCGAGGACTATGATGGTCGCCCTATGTGAAAGTGTGCCGGCAACCACACCCTTCTATCGAAACGCAAGAAATGCTTCACGCTAGAAATAGGTGTGGAGGTGGTACTTCCCCGGTCGAACTACACTGGTTCTACCACCTTGAGACTTGGTCAGCGCGGTGGACTATGGCCTATAACTCTTACATTCAGAGAGAAGACCCGTGCCCAGCAGTGGGACAATAGTGGGTTGACGACATTGTAAATATTATAAAACGCGGTTGTAACCGTGGGCAGAGGTAGGTAATTTCTTATCTTGCTAATACTGTAAAGGTACACATATATACTTTATGACCTTTTTTTGTGACGGGGAGGAAACCTTCAAAATGGGATTTTTACCCACTAAAACCTCCTCGGTGACCTCCCTCAGCGTTTGTAAGAGAAAGTTTAGGCCATAGTCCATCGCGCTGGCTAAGTGCGAATTGGTGGACGGTAACAATATTACTTGTTATGAAACACGATTGAAACCGCGAGGTTATAAGTAATCAATATAAATAAGAACTTAACGACGTCTTGAACGGTAGGTTTGTATTTTTCCGACAAACAACATTATATAATAAACGACCTTGTTTACTAGCTGTTTTGTAAACCGATATTCATAATTCTACTCAATTTTAGTATAGCGATCATAGTCCTCTGGTTGACTTCAGATATCCTGGCTGGGTCGCCATGTAGTGTTGTCGCAGGCTCGGAGTTAATTTTGAAGGTGGTAGAACCTGTGTAGTTCGACCGGAGAAGTACCACCGCCACACCTATTTCTAGCGTTAAGCATTTCTTGCCTTTCGATAGAAGGGTGTGGTTGCCGGCACGCTTTTATATGAGGCGACCATCATAGTCCTCGGTAGTAGCAACGCATCTGTGATTGACTTCAGATGAAACCCTTGTATGCAGTTGATTACAGAAGTCCATGGGCGGCAGTGACCACTTACCATCAGGTGGACTGCATGCTCGTTTGCTACTTCAGTCAGATAAAAAAAAAGTGATTACTGCCACATGAACAACAAGGGTTTCATCTGAATTTAATCACAAATGCTACAGCTGAGGACTAAGATGGTCGCCTCGTCCGAAAGTGAGCTGGCATTCATACTCTACCATTGAAACAAGGGTTGCTTCACGAAAGAAATAGGTGGGGCGGTGGTACCTCCCCGGTCGAACTACGCTGGTTCTACCATCTGGTAAATGTGGTCATGAAACCTGGTGACTTCAGATAGAACCTCTGTCCCGTATAAAATTGTCTACAGACATATTTTAGTCCTATATTATCACGGAATCTTGTCAATCCATTATTGTCCCACTGCTAGGACGGTTGTTCTCTCAGAGTGAGAGAGTTTAGGCTGTAGTCCACCGCGCTGGTCAAGTGCTTCATTTTTTCCTTTCGACTTTTTTTTTTTTTGACTGAAGTAGCAAATGAGCATGCTGTCCACCTGATGGTAAGTGGTCACTGCCGCCCATGGACAACTGTAATCAACTACATACAGATGGGTTCCATCTGAAGTCAATCACAGATGCGTTGCTACTCCCGAGGACTATGATGGTCGCCTCATGTGAAAGTGTGCCGGCAACCACACCCTTCTATCGAAACGCAAGAAATGCTTCACGCTAGAAATAGGTGTCGCGGTGGTACTTCCCCGGTCAAACTACATTGGTTCTACCACCTTGAAAACTTCACACGCCTCCGAAAACTTTTTTTTAAGAATTCTCGGGTGTGTAGGTGGCAGTGACCACTTACCATCAGTTGGACATGCTCGTTTGCGACTTGTCAGATAAAAAAAAAACTATATCCTTACGCACCAAACTGCACTATTTCTGAATATACAGTACATATCGTAAGTACATGTTATATATCAAAATGCTTATGTCAATGGGTTGCAGTGACCATTCCCTATCAAGTACAGCACGCTCGTTTATTGCTTCAATCTTATAAAAGCGTAGAATTACATAGACACCCAAATAACGAGTCAACAGTGTAACAATATACAAATGTTTGTCGTGTCTGTCGGTTCAGCGCAAATATATAGCGACCTTTTCTTTGTCGCTGTTTCCTGGGATTTTAGGGACGAGTAAATATTTTGTTCGTTTTCATTGTATCGGTGGAGTTACGGGTTTTTGGTCCGGGTTCAAATCTATACTAATATTATAAAGCTGAAGAAATTGTTTGTTTGTTTGAACGCGCTAATCTCAGGAACAACTGGTTCGAATTGAAAAAATATTTTTGTGTTGAATAGACCGTTTATCGAGGAAGGCTTTAGGCTATACAATTATATTTATTGGTTAGATATATTTTAGAGCAAAATATTAACCTCATGTTGATCCACCCGCAGTATATGCCGCATGCGCCGTCGTATACGATGAAGTGCAATAAAAATTGTTATATGTTTTTTACAAGACACAGGAGCAAAATTGAAAGAGTAGGTCAATGTTAATGAAAATTTTCAATTTCCTAGATCATCCACATATTAGGTATCTTTTTTACGCGGGTGAAACCGCGGGTACTGCTAGTTCGATATAAGATAAAATTTTGAAAATGGCAGACCCCGTTGGGGTTGTAATTTAAAGTAACCACCCATTATTATCTCAATGCTGGGCGTGAGTCTTTGGATGAAATGGTTTCAGGGCATAGTCTGCCACGTTTACCTTATCGTTAGGCCCAACTATAAAAAAATAGTGCACCGCGCTGACCAAGAATTGGTAGGCTAAATACACTTGACATTTTTTAATGAACTTAGGAGCATAGGTGTGGCGGTGTGTGGTACCTTCTTGATCTACCATCTTAATAAATAATAGTTAAAAAAAACTAAAAAACACGCTTTTTATAGAAAACCGAACTAAAAAATAGAAAATAAATTTAAATGAATTTTAATTAAGAAAATAGTGTTAAAATTTTCAATGAATATAAATTAATAATAGTGTGAATATAAAAAATATTCTAATTTAAAAAAAGCGTGGGGTGCATGGTGTCAATGGTTATAGATATTTTATTGACAGATATGAGTAGAGTGATTATAATTTCGATAATATTTTAAAAAGTACCCCACGCTTTTTTTTAAATAAAATATTTTTTTTTTATTCACACTATTATTAATTTATATTCATTGAAAATTTTAACACTATTTTCTTAATTTAAATTCATTTAAATTTATTTTCTATTTTTTAGTTCGGTTTTCTATAAAAAGTGTGTTTTTTTGTTTTTTTTAAACAATTATTTATTTTCTACTTTTTAGTCAAATTAAAAAATGGAATAATTTTATCAAATTAGTATATTGTCATCGGTCCTCAATAAATCTACTAAGTTTGAACGAAGTCTGGCCGTTTAAAGTGGGTCAAAATCGCGCCCAAAGAAGTCGGTTACAAACATACAAACAAACATACAGGTGAAGCTAATAAAAATAAAGTGTGCTTTAACGATGAATCCTTTGTCATTCGATTCATGAAGCACCACGTATGCATGTATCTTTAAGACGGTGATGATGGACAATTTTTTTGTGATTCGACTTCGGAAACAGCAATACCTCGCCGCTGTTTGCCCAAGGTTAAGTGTTACAGCATTCTAGTCTGAAGGGTATGGTAGGTATGGCGGTAGTTGTCCCTGTAGTTCCGGGACCAGAATAGGACTACGGTACCCTCTGCCTGTCGTAAGAGGCGACTAGAAGAGGCTTCCGGGGTTGCGGGCGGGAAGAGTGGGAGCTCGAACCGTCCGGCCAAGCGACCCCGGGAAGGACAGTGGCATGTGTGGTTGCATGCTGCCGTAAAAACCAGTAGGTGTGGTGAGCAGTTCACGCCCACCAGAGAAGAGCCCGATGGGGCACACGCTGAGGACACCGGCGGCGGTCAATCGGAGTTCCCGGAGTCCTCTTCGCAGCGTCGAGGTCGGCCACCGGGGGGGTTTTAGTGCGGTAAGAAAGTTTCCCCCTCGAAAACAAAAAAAAAAAAGGTATGGCGGTAGTTCACTCGACCGATGCGTCGACCACCCGTTTGGCGTATGCTGTGTGGCTCGTCGAGTCGCTCATGCTAACACCTCAGAGCGCACCATTTGGTTCTCCTCCGAAGAGCTTTGATCGTCCCTACGTCGAAGGGTTCAGTCTCCTGGCGGAGGACGCGGATCTTTAAGACGACCCGCACGTCCATATCCGCCAGGATGTCCGCTGCCTCGTACGAAATTGTACGATAACCGCGGGCGACCCGAATTGCGATCGTACGTTGCGCGGAGTTTAACTACCGCGCGCGGCGCCGTCTGCCAGACAACTTGTCCGTCCACACCGGCGCCCCGTAGAGCACAGTCGAGCGCACCACCCCCGCGTAGAGGCGGCGGATTTCTTCTCTTGGTCCCTGCAAGATAGTGCATTGCACTCGCCACCTTTAGAATCCGGGGAACAGGCTAATCTTAGGTACGACTGTAGAGGCTTATCTAGGCATCTTATCTGGTCGTCATTACAGATATAGGTATATATTATCATCAGTTGGATTGCATTTTCATTTACTACTTTCAGATTATAAAAGAAAATGTCAGCTTCTATATAAACAACCCTTAAAGCAGCCTATAACTGGACTTCTAGTTAAAAGCATAGTAATTCTAGCCGTCACAGTATAATTACTTAGTTCGTAAGTAATTACGTTGCGTGCTCTCTATTTCAGCCCCATTGCAACAATGGAACACCTTTGTCATTAGGACCGTTAGGACCGGACCTACCTTTGAGGTTCGACAACTATCTTTGTGGTTGAACTGACATCAACCGCCTTATCTGTTTTTGCCTAATTAGAGGAGATCGGGGTCGAAAGTACCGTATTGACAAATCCTTATAAATCATACAGTTGGTAGAACCAATGTAGTGTGACCGGGAAAGTACCATCCCCACACCTATTTCTAGCGCGAAACATTTTTGCATTTCGAGGGAAGAGTGTGGTTGCCGGCAGACTTTAATATGAATCCACTATCTTACTCCTCGGGATTAGCAACGCATGTGATTGACTTCAGATAGAACCCGTGTTCTATATGAAGTTGTTTACGAACGTCCATGGGCGGCAGTAATCACTTACCATCAGGTGAACTACATGCTCGTTTGCTAATTCATATGGCTAAAAAGTAATAAAGGTTCCACAGAAACGCAAGAACTAAGTATTTCATGCTAGAAAGGGTGTGGTGGTGTTACCTTCCCGGTCTAACCATACTCTTTCTGTCACCTATTTTTTTTTATCTGACTGAAGTAGCAAACGAGCATGCAGTCCACCAGATGGTAAGTGGTCAATGCCGCCCATGGACATCTGTAATCAACTTCATACAGAACATGGGTCCTATCTGAAGTCAATCACAGATGAGTCGTTGCTCTCGAGGTTTAAGAAGGTCGCCTCATATAAAAGTGTGCCGGCAACCACACCTTCTATCGAAACGCAAGAAATGCTTCACGCTAGAAATAGGTGTGGCGGTGGTACTTCCCGGGCGAACTACATTGGTTCTACCTTCTATATATTTATTTACTTCCTATTCTCTACCTCTCGGTAGGTCGTGAGCGTACGTAAAAGCGATAGGATAAGGAAACAAAGACCCACCTAAGCATAAGCGTTTTTTTTTTAAATTAAACCCAATGCTATTTCGTTTTTTTTTCTGCACTGCAGCTCCAAGCTCCATGAATTAGTAGACTCACCCTTAAAAACTATAAGCCCATAAGGTAACTAAATTTCGTTTCCATTAATAAGTATATAGTTTAATACCCCTTTTATATAAAACATACAATATCGGAAGAACTATATTTCATGATGGCCTAATATACATGCAAAAGACAAATCTGCTAATGCAGACCCAGCTTTAGACATAAGCCGTTTGGGTCGCACTGTCCCTTCTAATCGTCTACTTAAAAACAGATAAAAGTTTTATTGAGTTTCCAAGATTCATTGTTAAACAGTTTGTCTCTGAAGATAAAATAAAATACATCTACCATCTGCTTCAATCAAACACCTATTCTATTCCGATTCCGTTTTTTCTATTCCGTCCACTTAAATTTTCTTTTCATGTTGTCTAGGATGTAGTATTCGTTTTAATCAATTGTAGTAGCAAATGAGCATGCATTCTACTATTTTTTTTTATACTTTAACCTAACGATAAGGCAGACGGGCTACCTGATGGAAAGTAGTCACCGTCGCCTGTGGACATTCGCAACACCAGAGGAGTCGCCAATGCATCGCCGGCTTTGTAGGAGAGCTCTTTTCGCACCTTTCTTGAAGAACCCCATGTCATAGCGCTCCGGGAATACCTCAGGAGGAAGCTCATTCCACAACTTGCACGTCCGTGGCAAAAACGAGCGTGCAAACCGAACCGTGGAGGACCGCCACGAGTCCAGTGTGGATGGAACTTCATCCTTCGGCGAGTGGTGCGGTGAAGAAAAGGTGACGAAGGCACCAGGTCAAAAAGTTCCTCGGAACACTCCCTAGACTACTACTACGACTACTAGATGGTAAGTGATCACTGCTACTCATTACTGCACTAGAACAGGGATTCTATCTGAAGTCAATCACAGATGCTACTCCTGAGGACAAAGATAGTCGCCTCATATAAGCGGCCGCCGGTAACCGGCGCCGCGTCCCTGTAGTTCCGGAATCAGAATAGGGCTACGGTACTCCTGCCTGTCGTAAGAGGAGACTAAAAGAGGGCTTCCGGGTGGGCGGTAAGAGTGGGAGCTCGAACGTCCAGCCAGGCGACCCTGGGAAGGACGGCAATATGTGTGGTCACATACCGCCGTAAAGACCAGATAGAGGGGTGAAAAAAAGGATACTTTTTATCATGATAAATATGATCAAAGCGGAAGCAGCTCGGAGAAAGAGCTAGTATTATAAAAGCAAAACTGTGATGGATGAATGTTTGTTACTCTTTCATGCGAAAACTTCTAATTGAATTCTGATGAAATTTGGTACATAGATTGTTTATGATTGGGATTAACACCTAGGATAATCTTAAACTTGAGACAAGCAAAGCCGCGAGAATAAATAAGTGCGTACACAACTTCCAGAAATTCCGGTCTTGTTTAGATATTTTTGATTCTTGTGGTTGCCGGCTTTTGCCGGCGGTGTATGGATATAAATACGAAAAAAGTTGGTTAAAAAACTGCATTAAAATCCGTAGCGTAATTTTAAAGATATAAGCATACATAGGGACAGACAACGGGAAGCGACTTTGTTTTATACTATGTTAAATTGTCAGTTACATATTTTTTTTTACACTACCACCGGATCGAATCACGACCTCAACTGAGAAGATCCGGCAAGACAGTGGGTTTGTCTTTTTTATTTGTATTTTTTTTTTATTGCTATACTGTTTTTTTTGTTTTTTTTTACATGCTCGTTTGCTACGTCATTCGGATAAAAATAGAAGTGTTTAAATTAGTTTAAGTAGTCCCCAGTGCAGCAACATATCTGTGGACGTCAGGTAGGACTAATCTTATCTGGCATTGATTACTGATCCATACGTCAGTAGCCACTTACTGTCAGACAGACTGAACGCTTGTTTGATACTGTTGGTTAAAATGAAATATAATAAAATTGAAATTATAGTACAATCGATGTTATAGTAGATTTATATAATGTTTTTTTATCAGACTGAAGTAGCAAACGAGCATACAGTTCACCAGATGGTAAGTGGCCACTGCCGCCCATGGACATCTGTAATTAGCTTCATACAAAACATGGGTTCTATCAGAAGTCAATCACAGATGCGTTGCTACTCCCAAGGACTATGATGGTCGCCTCATATAAAGTGTGCCGGCTACCACACCCTTCCATCGAACCGCACGAAATGCTTTACGCTAGAATTAGGTGTGGTACTTCCCCAGTCGAACTACACTGGTTCTACCACCTGGTGCATATTCATACAGACATAAGTACATACATACACACATACGTACAAAAGGTCGTAAAACATTATTCCCCAAACGCAGCCGGGTAAAAGAGAATTTAACTGTTTTTTGTTCCTTTATCTAAACATATACATATATATACGGAACACTTATTACCGTTTATATGTTTCAGACCTTGATTTTCCGGCACATTACTTTTCAAATCACACTTTATTCTGCCTTGTTCTTTGTGTAATTTATTAGAAAGCGTAAGAGTGTTTACACATTATCCGATCCGATATATCGTTTTACTGCTTTCACAATAAACTTCTAATTCGGTTTTTACGATAAAGCATTAAACCAAGGTCTGTCATGACTGGTGATTCATGTCATGACTATTTTATATATTTTGTAGGAGCACAAATCAGATTTAAATTGAGACTTTCAGTACAGATGCAATTAACTCTACGCACATAAAAAAATGCGCGTGTTTATACAATGTTTGTATTGACAAAAAGGTGGTTTGGAGAACTCTCATCAACCCATTATTGTCCCACTGCTGGGCATGGGTCTTCTCTCGGAATGAGAGAGTTTAGGCCATAGTCCACCGCGCTGGCCAAGTGCGAATTGGTGGACTTCACACACCTCCGAGAACTTTTTTTTTTTTAAAGAACTCTCGGGTGTGTAGGTTTCCTCACGATGTTTTCCTTCACCGAAAAGCAGTGATAATTAATTTCTAATACGCACATGAATCAGTGGTGCGTGCCTGGGTTTGAACCTCGGACCTCCCGATCGAGAGGACAAGTTTCAACCATTAGGCTATCACTGCTCTGGTTTGGAGAACTACGAATAAGTAAAATCGCTTTAAACTAAAAGTATTATTTAATTTAATTAGCTGTAATATATAGTTAGTAACTTGAGGTAACATTTATGTTGTTTTTATTTAAACTAGTCACCCATCACATCGGTCGAAATTCGACCGTAATTTAAATTAAAAAAATAAACTTAATATTTTCCAAAGTAGTACGAATATTTCACAAATTCAAATGAAATGTAATAATTTTCAAGTAATTTTGAACGCTGCCGTTAAATATAAAAAGAGGTTTAATTAGCTAATCCGCATTTAAAAGCAATAGCGGGTATGTTGACAAAGACTGACATTTCTGACGTTATGTGTTTTCATAGTAAGACATTGAATGTTCTAATGGTTTTATTTCGTTTATTATTTATGTGTTTGTGACAAATGCACGGTAGTGTGTGTAATGTGTTTTCAGTTAATTTTATGTATGATATACGCATTATTTGAGAAAAATATTAACATTCTGCACTCCTTCTCTACGACCACTATAACCGTTCAAAATTTCATACTAATCCGTCCACGGCATATTACTTAAAAATGCTTCACAAGTTTTTGCTTCACGTATTAATATATAGATGAAATCATCTCTACTAAAAGTTATTACAATTAAAAGTTATGTTAAATTTTTTGCGCGGGTGAAATCACGATACAAAGCTTATAGTACAAAATGCCATTGCTCTAAGTGAAAGTTAAATACTAAATTCATTAATTGGATCGGTAACTGCGATCGAACCCGGAATCTTTTTGCGTGTCAGAAACATATCACTTTTTTTTTAACATTTAATCACCCTAGAAGTGGTAAATCGAGGAAATAAAAGCACTACCTATAAATAAATTATATATAAAATAAAAAAAAGAATATTAAGAGTAATTGTTGTATAAAATAGTGAAAAAAAAACACACACACACACAACCATGATATATACTAATACTAAGGATTGCTAAGTAGGGAAAAGATTAAAAGATGCTGGACAATCAACACCAGCAGGATTCGGTAGTTAAAAGAAGAGAAAAAAAAAAACATTTTACTCATGCTTCCGGTAAACCGGATCGGATCGACATCCGTTACCGGACCGGAAATCGCGCAGCCCTACCGAGTCATTATTTAAGATTTACAGCTTCACCGTCCCGGCAATTCTTACTCGTTTCAACTTGTTCTCAAATGTTTTCATTTTGTTTCCTTGAATTATTCAACTCGTGCTCAGAAAATAAGCGACCGCTGCCTTGTTTATTTCAAGTGCCTTTGTGTTGTCCTGGGTTCTATTGTGTATTTTCTGGGTATTTCATATACAAGCTAGACTTTAGGTACATTGTATAATGACTAAACCAATTGACCCTAATATTTTTTTTCTTTATTGTTTGATATCTTAACATTGTATATTCTAGGCGATCGATTTATATGGGCACACACACAATGTAATGTCCTGGGTTCTATTGTGTATTGTCTGGGTATTTGGTATAGAAGGTATATACATTAGGTACAGGGAAGAATAACATTTAATTTTTTTATGACCATACTTTCGCAGTTTTTTCTTAATAAAGAATGGTAAACCGAATAATTCGGCCGAATATCTGGTTCGGTAAATGCTATACCGAATAATATTCGGTATTCGGTTATTCGGTGAAACCATTATTCGGCGCTAGGCACGCGAAACCAGGTTTACCAGGTGGTAGAACTTTTTCTTATCAGATGGACTTCCATCGAGCAACCGAGCATGCAGTCCACCTGATGGTAAGTGGTTACTGCCGCCCATGGACATCGGAGAGCAACTTCAAATAGAACATGGGTTCTATCTGAAGTCAATCACAGGCGTTACTACACCCGCGGCCTATGATGGTTGCCTCATATAAAAGTGTGCCGGCAACGACCCTTTCATCGAAACGCAAAAAAATGCTTCACGCTAGAAATAGGTGTGGAGGTGGTACTTCCCCGGTCGAACTACAGTGGTTCTGTGCGTTTCGATGGAAGGCCGTCTCACTTATGTGAGGCGACCGTCTTAAGAGTAGTTCCAGGAAATAGCACCGCATCTGAGATTGACTTCAGGTAAAACCCATGTTCTATGTGAAGTTGCTTACAGATGTCCATGAACGGCTGTGACACTTACGACGATCGACTCAAGACGATCGCAAGCTCGTTTAATCTTTAGCATTACAAAAATCCTTAACACTGTTCTACATTTCACTTTCAAATATGTATCTATTTCGTCACGTTTTGAATTTAAATACGTGCTTTTTTTTATTTGACTGAACTAGCAAACGAGCATGCAGTCCTGATGGTAAGTGGTCACTGCCGCCCGAGGACATCTGTAATCAACTTCATATGGGTTCCACCTGAAGCCAATCACAGATGCGTTGCTACTCCCGAAGACTATAATGGTCGCCTCATGTGAAAGTGTGCCGGCAACCACACCCTTCTATCGAATCGTAAGAAATGCTTCACTCTAGAAATAGGTGTGGCGGTGGTACTTCCTCGGTCGAACTACATTGGTTCTACTCCCTTTTAACTAGCTACAGTGTAAATAAATTAGATCGAGCACCTCCTATCGGGAAAGACAGAGGCTCTCGAACCAACTTTGAATATAAAATGATACATAAATTTATAATGACTAAAGGTGGACTTAGTGCTCATTAATGAAAAGATGTCATTAAAATTACAAGGCTCTTCTGAGTGTGCTCAAGATGTCTCTTGAGTACTTTATTGTTTTAATGAGATTTTTTACAAGGTTATCTTAAGAACGGTTACTATTACATGCATACTGTTTTTTATCTTTATTTATAATAAGGGTCAAACCCATTACTGTCCCACTGGGCACGGGTCTTCTCTTATAATGAGAGAGTTTTAAGCCATAGACCACCGCGCTAGAAAGTGCGAATTGTTGGACTTCACACACCTCCGAGAACTTTTTTTTTAAGAACTCCCGGGTGTATAGGTTTCCTCTCGATGTTTACCAGCACTGAACAGCAATGATAATCAATTTCTAATACGCATATAAATTAGTGCTGCGTGCCTGAATTGAACCTCAGACCTCCCGATTGAGAGGGCCAGTTTCAACTATTAGGCTATCACTGCTCTAGTATTTATAATATACTAGTTGACTCGGCGAACTTCGTTCCGCTTAAAAGTGAAAAATCTAATTTTATCAGTGTTTGTCCACTATATTAAACATATATTATACATAAAAACCTTCCTCTTGAATCACTCTATCTACTAAAAAAACTGCATTAAAATCTGTAGCGTAATTTCTAAGATCTAAGCGTAAATAGGGACAGACAGGGAGTAGCGACTTTGTTTTATACTATGTAGTGACTACTTCATAATATACAACTAGTTTTACCATGGCCCGCTTTGATTACTTTAACTACAGTAATAAGTATCCCATATTGTTTATACAGATTTTGAACTATCAATGTGCCAAATTTGAGCGAAATGGGATCTGTAGTTTTTGTTCGAAAGAGTAGAGGAAGTGCAGCGTATTTGGAATAGTGCAGGTAAAGTGGAAATCCTAGATTTTTACCGCACTAAAACCCCCAAGGTGGCCGCCTTCGGCGCTATAAAGAGGGCTCCGGGATCTCCAAAGTAACGCAACCAGAATCCTCTGAGCGCCTTGCCTAAATGGGCTCCTCTTAAGTGGGCGGCTGGGCAAACCGCCCCGTCTAGTCTTTACGACTGTATGCGACTATAAATACCGCCGTAGTTCCCGGGATCGCCTGACTGAACGGTTCGAGCTCCCACTCTAGCCATCCGCAACCCTGGAAGCCCCTTTTAGTCCCCTCTTACGACAGGCTGGGGATGCCGTAGCCCTATTCTGATCCCGGAAATACAGGGACGAAAGTGGAATACCTAGATATCTTAATAAATATAATCAGCTTCTGTTTAATGCATTGTTTATTGGGATATACTTCTTATCTTGCAAATTATTTTCAAAGAACGTGCATGCCGAATATTCTGCACTTCCTCGAACAAAAACACATACAACATCATACATTAATAAGATAAGATTAAAAAAAAACGTACGGCACTCGGGGACTGCCGCGGCGAAGCTATTGCATAGAATTTTTATCTTTATATAATTACTATTATTTATTTATTTATGCAGTATTTTTATCTTTGATATTCATTCAAGTTTATTTCCTTGATACTACATACTTTCTCACAAACAGCTGCTTACATATTCGTCCAATTTCCGAGCAGCTCGTCTCGATCCATGCGAGCTTCATACTGTCGTACCATATATATACACGTTAAGCAAATGCTCGGCCGCGCAACGTGGTAGGCGGAGTGGGGTGTGTTAGGTTTTTTCGTTACGGAATTTCTTGATTCGGTCGCTACGCTCAAAGCCCGCGATAAAAGCTATGCAATAGCATAATAAAAGGAAAATTAAATCTATCTGGTCATTAGTAGCCACTTCTCTATTCAACTAAATCTCATCTCAACTAAATCTCATCTCTCAATGGGCGGAGATTTGTAATCAATATCATTTAAAACAAGGGCTCTGTCTGAATCAATCACAGATAAGCATCTTTGATTGATTCAGAGGACTCTCGAATACTAAAATGGTCGCCTCATAGGAAAGATTAGTTAGTAATCTGATACAAATTGTTTTAGTTACTTTGCTTAATCGAATCTTTATCGATCGCAGGTGGTAGAACCAGTGTAGTTCAACCGGGGAAGTACCACCGCCACACCTATTTCTAGTGTGAAACAGTTCTTGCGTTTCGATGGAAGGGTGTAGTTGCCGGCACACTTTTATATGAGGCGACCATCATAGTCGTCGAGAGTAGCAACACATATGAAATGAAATGAAATGTCTTTATTTTGTTTAGGCCTGCGGGGCACTTACAAATTGTCAGTTACATTTTTTTTCTTACACTACCACCGGATCGGAATACGACCTCAACTGAGAAGATCCGGCAAGAAACTCAGCGGGTTTGTCTTTTTTTCTTATTTATATTCATTTTTTTAATATTATTACAATCATGTTTTTTTTTACATAATAATGAAAGTTAGCTCCAGTATCTTGCCTTACAGTTCAGTAAAAGAGAGCCCTGTTTGGCAAGATACGCTACACTTTGACATTTATTAAATATACCATAGTAATGCATATTATTGCTCAGTCCCAAGCTGTTTTGTCTTCTAATATGTAATTGATATCAAACAGAATACATGTCCTATTTGAAGATGCTTACAGATGTCTATGGGCAGCGGTGACTACTTATCAGGCAGCAGCTTAGCAGGTGGACTACATGCTAGTTTGTTATTTCGACCAGAAAAAATAGATCTTCCGAATTAAGGTGGTAGAACTATTTGTGGTTGTACTCCCGTAGCACCACCGTCACACCTCTTTTTGTTTACTATCAACAGTATTATGCGCTGCTATATTCTGGTCTTGGTCTGGTCTAGTGCAGTGATAGCCTAATGGTTGAAACTTGCTCTCTCGATCGAGAGGTCCGAGGTACAAATCCAGGCACGCACCACTACTTTATGAATTATCACTGCTTTTCGGTGAAGGAAAACATCGTGAGGAAACCTGAGTAGGTTTCCTCACGATGTTTTTAAAAAAGAGTTTTTAAAAAAAAAAAGTTCTCGGAGGTGCGTTTATTCTGCCGATTCGCACTTGGCCAGCGCGGTGGACTACGGTCTAAAGCTCTCTTATTCTGAGAGAAGACCCGTGCCCAGCAGTGAGACAATAATGGGTTGTACCCCAAATGTCGACTAAATTATTGTTGTTATAAATGCCTAGAATTTATTTTTTACATTTTTATAGTTATATTAGTCTTTCTTTGCTGCTTTTTTCACGTTTGAAATAGGTGAGTAGGTGGATATCATCCGTCCTGAAGAAACTTTGTAACGTAAGCTTTAGCAAAGCAAGATATTTGTCGTATTTGTACGTAAAATTTTTATAACAAAGGGGTATTAAATTCCGTGAAATGTGACATTTGGAAATGGCAGGAACTTTCGTACAAAATACATTTGGTGAGAGCAATGTGTAAGAAAATTCGAGATTTAACGCTTTTGCTATAAACGATAAGGTTTCGTGTTAACTCTATTTAAAGAGGGACAGGATAGGACAGGTCTGGGTGAGACAAGATAAGTTGAGACAGGTCAGGACAAGCTAGATGCTTTGATTCAGAGTTAAATTATGTTTGTTTCTGCGAGTCTATTTTCTTCGAGATATAAATGTGTATGAACTTCATATCTTCTTTTTCTTATTTATCTATACATTAAAACGTGAAGCAAAAACTCGTGGTGCATTTATGTAATATGCCGCGGACGGATTAGTATGAAATTTTACACGGTCATAGTGGACATAGAGAAGGAGTGCAGAATGTTAATATTTTTTTCAAATAATGCATATAACTTACATAAACTCAACTAAAAACACACGACCGTGCATTTGTCACTAACACATGAATAATAAACGAAATAGAACATTCAATGTCTTACAATGAAAACACATAACATCAGAAATGTCAGTGTCTTTGTAAAAATACCGCTATTGCCTTTAAATGCCGCATCAAAATTACTTGAAAATTATTACAATTTAATTGAATTTGAGAAATAGTCGTACTACTTTGGACAATATGAAGTATAGTTATTTAATTTAAATTACGGTCGAATTTCGACGGATGCGGTGGGTGACTAGTAAAAATGAATATTTGTCTGTATGTCCTCTATAGAATTGTAAACTATTCATTTGATCATGTTATGATCTTTAGCAAAGTTGTTATTCATGAGCTCGCGGAGGTTTCTGGTGTTTTTTTTTATGATGTCGTAGCAATGCGCCGGGGGGTACAGTTAGTATGAAATAATTAAATTTTCTGTGACAATAAACCTCCCTCAGATTTTTTTTAAGGGATTATAAATATGTAAAAATACGAAAATCTATATTTTTTACTTAAGCCTCTCTTTTTTGTGTGATAAGAGCCGCGTAAAATAAAACTACTGAAATTCATTCGTATTATTTTAAATTAAATTTTAGCTTAAAGTTTGTTTTGCATTTAGTCTTGGTTTATTAAAATCCACTGACTGTACCTAAAGTTAATATAATTTTAAATTTATCATATGTTCTTTTATCTGCACTATTTTATATATTAGTACACGTATTTTACAGGTCCATTTGTTCCCGTATCCAGGCAATGAATTTGTTATATTTTGAAAGAATTTGTAGTTTTAAAATATCAACGTTTGTTGTCCTCTTTTCAAAGGAAAGTTAGTAAGTATGAATATTTAATTAAAGTTCTGCGTAGTATAAGTTTGCCACTACACCGTTACGATCGTGCTACGGACGTAGCTACAGCGCTACGCCTGCTGCTACGACTACTACGGCCGACTGCTTGACGGCCGTAGTACCCGTAGCAGCAGACCGTAGTACTCGTTGAAAAAAAAACGCTTTCTACACTCATAGCCCCACAGAAGGATTTTATCGTGTCGTGTGTGCTATGGACACACACAAGACGAATACACAAACACCCAGACCCAGAACAAGAATCTAAACTTATCATTCAGATACCTGTCTGGCCGGGAATCGAACCCGGGACCCACTGCGTGTCAGATCGGTATGGTAGCCGCTGCGCCACGCGGGTCGCGGTTGCTTTTTTATTTGTTCCGGACTGCACCAAAACGCGGGCAATGGTTTTCGAGCGTATGTATGTATGTTTATGTGTATGTGTGTATATCCATTACTTTGATACTTACTGTAGTATCAAAGTAATGGATATACATACAAACGGCTTGACAGACTGTCGTCAACCCATTATTGTCCCACTGCTTGGCACGGGTCTTCTCTGAGAATAAGAGAGTTTTAGGTTATAGTCCACCTTGCTGGCCAAATGCGAATTGGTGGACTTTACACACCTCCGAGAACTTTTTTTTAAAGAACTCCCGGGTGTGTAGGTTTCCTCACGATGTTTTCCTTCATCGAAAAGCATTGATAATTAATTTCTAATACGCACATAAATCAGTGGTGCGAGCCTGAGTTTGAACCTCGGACATCCCAATTGAGAGGGCAAGTTTCAACCATTAGGCTGTCACTGCTCCTCCTCCTCCTTGACAGATTGTAACGTATGATATATATACTAGCTGACCGGACGAACTTCGTTTCGCCTAAACGTCAAAAGTCTAAAATTATCAGTGTTCCCGTTAATTTATGCAGGTATTATACATAAAAACCTTCCTCTTGAATCTCTCTATCTGTTAAAAAACTACATTTAAATCCGTAGCATAGTTTTAAAAATCAAAGCGTACATAGGGACAGACAGCACAAAGCAACTTTGTTTTATACTATGTAGTGATTATTGGAGTCGACTCAGCAAAGTTTAGGCTATATCATTTTTAAGTATGACAACAGCGATCTAAAAAGAAGGGGTGAGGGGGGGGGGGGAATAGGGACGATTTTTGAAGTGAAACTTCTTTAGGCGCATGAGGGTAAAATTTTTACAGATGAAACGTCACGCCGGTATGCAACGGAAGTGTCGGAAAAGAGAGAGAGAGTGATCTAGACCGATTGAGAGAGAGTAAGACAGGGCGAACGTAGCATGAGCAACTAGCCGTGGAGTGAGAGTAGGGAGCAAGCGAGTGAGAAAGATTGAGAGAAAAAGTGAGACAGAGCGAACGTCGTATCACGCCTTTTTCCCTTCCTCTTAATCTTGGAAATTTAAAGTTTTAGATTTGTATAAATATAAACAAGATTTATAAATTAGTTCGCCAAAGAAGTTTCACTTCTGACATGTGTACTTTGTACGCACGCATGTTTTTTTAAAATCATATGGTATCAAAGGAAAGCTCGTCAATTGACCACTTCAAAAAAAAATGATTATAACACTTTTATGTCATATAAATTATGAAAAGAGAGTCTGCTTAGAAAAATTGCTGCCAATTGAAACTATATGAGATAAATAGTCTTTAAGCAGTCGTTTTTTTTAATAATTTACCTCTTACTTGATAACGTTACTATAAAAATGATGGATAATCAATGATTTCAAGTGCACAGAAAACGAACATAAATTCATTGATTTTTGTTTACATAGCTAGAATAACATTTACTACCCACCCATTACCCATAGCAACGGTCGAATTTTGACTGCAACTCAAAAACTGAACTTGATATTATCCAAAGTAGCAGGAATATTACCCAAATTCAATTATTACTTTTTTAAGTTATTGTAAATTCACCCGAAGGCTAAAAGGAGATTAAGGTGCATTTAAAAGCAATAACGGGTTGACAAAGCCATCTGATATTTTTGACGTTGTGTTTTCATAGTAAGATATTGAATGTTGTATTTCGTTTATTATATATGTTTGTGTTTGTGTCAAATACACGGTAGTGTGTGTAATGTGTTTATTGGAATTTATGTACGTTTTATGCATTATTAAAAAAAAAACTTCGCCAAAGAAACTATAACCGTGCAAAATTTCAAACCCCGTCCGCGTGATTTTCTTAAAAAGAAATCCCAAGTTTTTGCTTTACGTATTATTATTATTATTATTATTTTGACTGAAGTAGCAAACGAGCATGCTGTCCACCTGATGGTAAGTGGTCACTTCCGCTCATGGACATCTGTAATCAACTTCATACAGAACATGGGTTCTATCTGAAGTCAAACACAGATGCGTTGCTACTTCCGAGGACTATGATGGTCGCCTCATGTAAAAGTGTGCCGGCAACCACACCCTTCTATCGAAAGGCAAGAAATGCTTCACGCTAGAAATAGGTGTGGCGGTGGTACTTCCCCGGTCGAACTACACTGGTTCTACCACCTTCAATTAATATATAGATAATCAAATTGCCTCAGCTAGAGTAGAGTTATACACAAAGTTAATTATAAACATTATACTCCCTAGACGTCTGCCTAGAAGCAACACTTGATTGTAGCTGTAATTATATTACAGTTTAATTTACTCTATTCGCTCGGGACATGGAGCGTTCGAAGTTAGTTCGGATAAATTGTTACGTCAATTTTAACATTGATAATTATATTATTGATAATTATATTATCCTTATAGTAATATAAGTTAAAGTTATGGAGTCGCCCGTCGCAATTCGAAATTCGACCGTAATTTAATTTAAAAAATTAAACTTTGTGTTGTCCAAAGTAGCACGAATATTTCTCAATCAATAAACTTTATCAATTTTATTGATTAAAATCACCCGTTAAAGGTAAAGGAGATTTTAATTAACTAAGCATTTAAAAGCAATAGCGGATATTTCATTTTCATGCTTACACTTTTAATGAGAATTCTACATAAGTGTATAACCAAGTCATCAATACATAGTATAAAAAAAATTTTAAACAAAAAATACAACCGACTTCCATGCCACATAAAAGTAAAAAATAATTTAAATACATGTTGGTTTAGAGCAAACACAGTTCTTAGTACATAGTCCCGAAGTCGGCGCTTACCATATTTTGCTGGATCATGACGAAACTACATGTATCTTATATGAGCGCCGACTTCGGGACTATGTACTAAGAACTGTGTTTGCTCTAAACCAACATGTATTTAAATTATTTTTTACTTTTATGTGGCATGGAAGTCGGTTGTATTTTTTGTTTAAAATTTTTTTTTTCACGCTTTTCAGTCACGATAAAATCAGTTATGGCTGTTGCTAGTCGTCCGCTAACCGGATGAATAAAATTAATTATTCGTCCGATTTTCGGATGAATAAAATTATGTGCTGACGACATCATATAAAAATAGACTTCTTTGACACAACCGGTCGGGGGCGCTACCGCGCCCCCTCCCTTAGATTCTGAATTGGAAAAATCTGTTCGAACCTAACCTAACCGAATAAAACAACTTTTTTTCTGAGTAAACATTTATTTAAAGAATAGACCTATAATTATCAATATTTAAAGTAGAAAAAGTAATATAAACCTTATAACTAAGAGTATAATTCAACTGATACTGATAAAAATAACCCATCCAATTTAACAACATTATGTATACGTAAGCACAATATGGCCGATGCCTACGGTTTAAACTTGAAGGACCCCAGCATTATCAGGGTTGAGGAGTTGAAGGTCAAAATTATCATGTCATATCTTTGCTTAGTAATCTCATTACATATACGTAAGCACCATATGGCCGATGCTTATGGTTTAAACTTGCAGTACCCTGCATCATCAGGGTTGAGGAGTTGAAGGTCAATTTTCTTATCATACGTCTTTGCTTTGTAAATATATTACATATCCATAAGTATCAAATGGCCAACGCCTATGGTTTAAGTCTGAAGTACCCCTGCATCATCAGGGCCGAAGAGTTGAAGGTCAAAATTATCATGTCATATCTTTTCTATGTAATCTCATCGCATGCACGTGAGCAACAGATCCCCAACTTCTATGGCTTGGGCTTACAGTACCCTGCATCATCAGGGTTGAGGAGTTGAAGGTCAACTTTTTATCAGACGTCTTCGCTTTGTAAATATATTACATACCCATAAGCATCAAATGGCCAACGCCTATAGTTTAAGCCTGAAGTACCCCTGCATCATCAGAGTTGAGGAGTTGAAGGTCAAATTTTTCATCTTATATCTTTGCTTAGTAATCTTATCAGATATACGTAGCGATCATGTAGCTAACGCCTATAGTTTAAGCTTGAAGCACCCCAGCATCATCAGGATTGAGGAGTTGAAGGTCCAATTTTCCACCGTATACAACCATTTTTCTAATGTTTTACCTTACATTTTTTTAAATATCATTTTGAATGCGTAAGATTGAAATAGCTAAGTTTTATGGCTTAGGCATTCAATACCCCTGCATCATCAGGATTGAGGAGTTGAAGGTCCAATTTTTCGTCGTATACCTTTGCTTAGCAATGTTATTACAAATCCGTGAGCAACAAATGTCTAACGTTTATGGTTTAAGCCTGCAGTACCCCTGCATCATCAGGGTTGAGGAGTTGAAGGTCAAATTTGTCATCGTACATCTTTGCCTTGCTATCTTATTATATATCCGTAAGCACTAAATGGCCATCACCTACGGCTTGGGCTTACAGCACCCTGCATCATCAGGGTTGAGGAGTTGAAGGTCATTTTTTTTATAATACGTCTTTGCTTAGTATTGTTATAACATAACCATAAGCACCAAATGGTCAACCCCAATGGTTTAGGCTTGAGGCACCCCTGCATCATCAGGATTGAGGAGTTGAAGGTCAAATTTTCATCACATGTCTCTGCTTAGTAGTCTTGTTACATATATGTAAGCACCAAATAGCTAATGTTATAGTTTAGGATAGCTGTAACCCTGCATCATCAGGATCGAAGAGTTGAAGGTCAAATTTTTCGTCAACCTATATAAGCATAGATATATAATACATATTCCAAGTTTCATAAGAATCGATTCGGCAGAAGCCGAGTTATCTCAAATTATCTAAAAAACTTGAGGAGTGGTGGTGGTTTCCACCCCATAACTCAAAGAGTTAAGCATCACAGCATACCCATGTCCAAGAGAAAAAGTTGCGTGACGAAATTTCCTATCAAATGAAAGAAAGAAAATGGAAATCGGTTTAGAAACACCCAAGTTATTCAAGATTTTAAGAAACCGACATTTTCCAATTTTCCGGGAAAACCGCCGGAAGGTTTTCATTTTCCTCAATATGGGACTGCCTGTGAAACTAGTCGCATACAATGTCGTATGAATCGTGTCGGTAGGTCGACGATTTCTAGCCATTTCGCCCGAACATACATAAAAAAAAAAAAAAAAAAAATATACGTGACGAATAGATAACCTCTTTCCTTTGGGAAGTCGGTTAAAAACAAAGTCGCTTCTCGCTGTCTGTCCTATGTATGCTTAAATCTTTAAAACTACGCTACCGAATTTAATACAGTTTTTTAATAGATAAAGTGATTCAAGACAAAGGTTATAGTGGATCTATCAGTGTTAGTTTTTATATTTTAGATTTTTGACTTTTAGGCGGAACGAAGTTCACCGGGTCAAGTAGTAAATAATAAAATTTTTGAAAAATGCGAACTGTACTTTTTATTTGAAAGAGAAACAAAAACACAAACATAATCATAAAATTTCGCAAACAAAGCCGCGGGAATAAGCTAGCATTTCTATAAAATAACGGCCAACGTGAATTATATAAGGGTATCACGTTTTCAATCATCAAAACTGTAGAAAAATATCAGGTTTCAAAGGTAAACGCGCGCTGTGAAGTTGGAAAATCATTTTAATTAGAGATGGCAATAATAGTTGAAAATATTTATTGGCTAACTGTTGTGTGATAAATATTTTTATCGACATTTTTATTGGTTGAAAATATTAGTTGATATTTTTATTAACGTACGAGTTTTGCTGAAGTTTAATCATAATCATAATCATTTATTTGTCAGTAAGCACAATATAAAGATGGTTACAGTGGTAGGAGCAAACGCTTACTGTTGCCTAATGTTGGCGTATAAATGTCAAATTGCGATACATTAATATTAAAATCTAAATGGAATGAGAAACGGGAATACATTAATAGGTACTTAATTAAAAAATGATTTGAATGGTGAATATTTTGTTAATTGATGTACGATACTGATAACATATTGCCAATAAAAATTAATACAATAAAATTTCTATGGCTAACGTCAACGGACTCGGGGTCAGCAGGCCATAAGCGACGTGCGAGGCGAGTTGGAAAATGTTCCCTATAGCTCACGAGTTACAGTCGAAATCTTAATGCAGTACTCACATGGTGTTTAAATTATTGAGTTGATATTTTTATTCAATATTAATAATATTGCTTAACGAATAATATGGTTGTTTTGAATTATTAGTTAAATTTATTGGTTGATGGTTATTCTCAGCATCCCTAATTTTAATAAATATTATTACGCCAGTGTTTTATCGGTTCGTGGAAATTGGGCATTATCCTCAGTATTTATGTTATTCACCTGACTGCATCAGATAGATGGTAATGTTCTTTTTGATGTTAAACATCTATTGGCGACGGGTCGCCACGCTATCTAAGGAATGTCTATGTGTGAGTGTACGGTGTACGAGCAATTTGAAATTAATTTCGAATTCATGTATTAAATGTTAACAATTTTTTAATCAAAAGAGTTTTTAGGCCATAGTTTACCGCACCAAGTGCGAATTGGTGGACTTTACACACCTCTTAGAACTTTTTTGGAAAAGAACTTTTGGGTGTATAGGTTTTCTCACAATGTTTTCCTTCACCGAATCATAACAATATGGGTATCAAATGAAAGCTTAATTACGTATTAATATATAGATTCGTAAGGTTTTGGAAAAACGAGACTACAAAGCTCATTGACCATTAAGGGCTGAACGAATTTAAGGTCAAAACGTTTATGTTTATGTATTCTGAGAAATCGCGTTTTTATATTTGTAGACGAATTTAGTGAACGATTGCATGTCGCGACATTGAACACAAAATGGAATGATGAACTTTAACGGGATTCTACTAAACGAACAATGAAAAAAAAGTGCGGCACTCGGGGACTGCCGCGGTAAAGCTATTGCACAGCATTTTTACAACTTATGCAATTATAATTATTTATTTATGCAGTATTATTTTCTTTGATATTTGTTCAAGTTTATTTCTTTGATACTATATACTTTCTCACAAACAGCTGCTTACATATTCGTCAATTTTCCGAAGAGCTCGTCACGATCCGTGCGAGCTTCGTCGGATTTGGTAGGACAGTCTACCATATACATACACGTTAAGCGAACGCTCGATCGCGCGTAAGGTAGTGTGTGTAATGCGTTTTAGTTCATTTTATGTATGTTTTATGCATTATTTGAAAAACATATTAGCATTGCGTAATCCTTCTCTGCATCAACCATAATCGTGCGTAATTTTATACCCCTCCGTCTGCGGCGAGTATCTTAAAAACGGATCGTAAGTTTTTGCTTCACGTATTAATATATATGTCGGCGGGGCAATGCGTAATTATGAAAAAAAAATACACGTTGACGAAAATAATTATTTTAGTTAATTTAAAGATCGAAAATTGTTTGTTTAATAAATATTAAATTAGCAATATTTAGTGATTTCTAAAGATGTTAATTTAGTTTACCCTCCATAAATTTGTTATTGTCACCTCACCCAACTTTATTATAAAAAGGCGAGCGCCTGCCTGTAAGAAGAGATTCTTGTTTAACCGTCGAAGCGATCGGACCTCCTAAACTGTGAATAAATCGAAGAAGTTTACTCCTGTGTTTAACTTGAAATCTTCAAAAGTGGACAGTAATGAAGACCTCGACCATCCTGATAACGTCACATCTACTTCGTTATATCGTCGTCAACCCATTATTGTCCCACTGCTGGGCACGGGTTTGCTCTCGGAATGAGAGAGTTTTAGGCCATAGTCCACCGCGCTGGCCTAGTGCGGATTGGTGGACTTCACACACCTCCGAGAACTTTTTTTTTAAAGATCTCTCGGGTGTGTAGGTTTCCTCACGATATTTTCCTTCACCGAAAAGTAGTGATAATTAATGTCTAATACGCACATAATTCAAGGTGGTAGAACCAGTGTAGTTCGACCGGGGAAGTACCACCGCCACACCTATTTCTAGCGTGAAGCATTTCTTGCGTTTCGATAGAAGGGTGTGGTTGCCGGCCAACTTTCACATGAGGCGACCAGCATAGTCCTCGGGAGTGGCAACGCATCTGTGATTGACTTCAGATGGAACTCATGTTCTGTATGAAGTTAATTACAGATGTCCATGGGCAGCAGTGACCACTTACCATCAGGTGGACTGCATGCTCGTTTGCTACTTTAGTCAAATAAAAAAAAAATAGTGGTGCGTGCCTGGGTTTGAACCTCGGACCTGCCGATCGTGAGGGCAAGTTTCAACCATTAGGCTATCACTGCTCCATTTCGTTATATACATAGATATAATAAAAGTATGATACGACAAATTTCAGAACAGGCAAAGTTGAAACAAGATTTGCGAGAAACTTATACAATAATCGCGAATATTATACCCGCGGCCTACCGCAAGTTTGTAGCTCGACTAATCTTATTTTCGTTTCTTTGTCGAAGTTTTGCCTTTTAGTTCTGTAACATTGCTTTTTGCATTTGTGGCTTTGATTTTATTTATCACAAGCTGAAACCCGCAGCTTTGCCTGCGTTAAAAATTGATATATCGATTGTCCCGTGGGAATAAGATATTTTGTCACAGTAAAATCTAAAGCTAAAGAGATAGAGACAGAAGACTGACATGCATAAAAATAGATGTTTTTTGGTATACGAAGTTGCTGCAAAAAAAATGGCAATAACCAATAAAATTACCGCAATAAAATTAGCTGAACCTCGCGGCTTTGCTCGCGTTAAAAAATCGATATATCGATTGTTGTAACAGTGTTTCTCAAGAACCGCGATAGTTAGACAGTCGAAATCTTCACATATAATATACTAGTTAAATCCGCAGCTTCACCCGCGTTAGCATAAATCGATGTGCATGTGGGAATATATTTTGTCACAGTAAAATGTAGCCTATATGTTAATCCAGAGTGTCGGCTAATTCCCTATCACATTTTATAAAAATCGCTCCAGCCGTTTAGACGTGAAGAAGTAACAGACATACACACTCACAAACTTTCGTCTTTATAATTATAATATTAAGTATGATTGATTTAATGAGAAATAAATCGGGTCTTGTACTAAATTCAAAGTAAATGTTATTTTTCTATATCTGTGATTGACTTCAGATGGAACCCATGTTCTGTGTGAAGTCGCTTACAGATGTCGGTAATCGTGTCCACCATCAGGTGGACTGTGCTCGTTTGCTATTTCTGTTAGATAAAAAAACTTCAGAAATAAGATTTCTCACAACGATTTTTGTTCCCAATTGTGTCACTTTTTCGCTTGTAGTACTATTCTAAGGTACATATTGAATGCATACCCGAAGTTTCCTTGATATATCAATGTCACTAGAATTAATGACCTCATTCAACTTGCCCGGGACAGAGCCGATAACGCAAGGGGAAAGAAAATGATCCGAAAACATAATTATGTTTCGAAAACGGCAATCTCATACGCCTCATACCAACATTATAAAGACGAAAGTTTGTGAGTATGTATGTTTGTTACTTCTTCACGTCTAAACGGCTGGAGCGATTTTCATACAATGTGGTAGGAAGTTAGCTGACACTCTAGATTAACATATAGGCTACTTTTTACTATGCGAAAATATCTTACTCCCACAGGCAATCAATACATCGATTTTTTAACGCGAGCGAAGCTGCGAGGTTCAGCTAATTTTATTGCGGTAATTTTATTGGGTATTGCCAATTTTTTTTTGCAGCAACTTCGTATACTAAAAAACATCTATTTTTATGCATGTCAGTACTTCTGTCTTTTTAGTGTTGGCTCTCTTTTTTGGAATTTTTCAGGTGAAGTGCGGTTATATGGGACGTTATTGAATGCATACCCGAAGTTTCCTTGATAAATCAATGTCACTAGAATTAATGACCTCATTCAACTTGCCCGGGACAGAGCCGATAACGCAAGGGAAAAAGAAAATGACCCGGAAAACATTTGTGTAGAAAATGGGATCCTTATATTATACTAGGTAGTGGATCCTTATACTTTGAAGTTGGTAGTACCAGTGTAGTTCGACCGGGAGGTACACACCGCCACACCTATTTCTAGCGTGAAGCAGTTCTTGCGTTTTGATGGAAGAGTGTGGTTGCCGGCACACTTTCACATGAGGCGACCATCATAGTCCTCGGGCAACGCATCTGATTGACTTTAGATGGAACCCATATTCTGTATAAAGTTGATTACAGATGTCCATGAGCGGCAGTAACCACTTACCATCAGGTGCACTGCATGCTCACTTGCTACTTCAGCCAAATAAAAAAAATGAAAGTTGTATTTATGTATGTATGTATTTTTGTGTCTACGTCTATTTCTTTGGCAGTCCAAACGGTAATATTGTCAAGGTGTTTTTTTTGTCCCCACCTGAAACACCTTATTGTATTTTCTATGTAATATATATGTATTTTATGATTGTAGATAAATACGTAATTGGTTTTTTTAACTTTTAGCAGTGCCGTTTTTGTTAGTATGATAGTGCATTTACTTTAATTAAAATGTCAGTCATAAATTCTAATTTTAGTCTTTTTCAACCTAAAAATACGGAAGTCAATTTTTAACGTATTATCTTCCCGAAGTTGAGAAAATTGACGATTTCGTGATATCATCGTCGCTTTCGGCTATTAATCTTTGTTTTTGGACAGTTTCGGCGTTGTTTGAGATACTCTTTTGTGTTTATTACAATAGATGGAGCGTCGACCTGACTTGACGGTTACTTAAAATTGTTTCGCCTGGAACATAATTTGGCGCTGTTAATTTTTAAACTTAATTTATACATATAAATAGGGTAATACCGCGACTTTCACCGCTTTGGTTATGTCTAACACGTTAATGAGAACTAACCGAATTTAAAAGCAATAGCGGGTATTTTGACAAAGACATTGTCATTTCTGACGTTATGTGTTTTCATAGTAAGACATTGAATGTTCTAATGGTTCTATTTTGTTTACTATTTGTTTGTGACAAATGCACGGTAGTGTATGTAATGTGTTTTTAATTGATTTTATGTATGTTTTAAGCATTATTTGATAAACATATTAACATTCTGCACTCCTTCTCTACGTCCACTATAACCGTGCAAAATTTCGTACTAATCCGTCCGCGGCATATTACTTAAAAATGCGTCACAAGTTTTTGCTTCACGTATTATTTTTATACATTGTTTCTTTGAATTTTTCAATAAAACATCTAATAGTTTTCTTCTTTATTTTTCCTATAATATCTGGTGTTGATCACAGGTATCCACGGGCGGTAGTGTCCTCTTACCAAATCAAACCGCATTTATTTATTTATAAGTGTTTTATCCAGTGAAATTACAGCAATTACACATTTACAAAATACATAGTACAAAGTGCATGCTCGTTTGCTTCTTCAATCATTTATAAAAAAATATGTACGTACGTTGACGACCCGCGTGGCGGAGCGGTTACCATACCGGTTTAACGCGCAATGGGTCCCGGGTTCGATTCCCAACCAGACAGGTATCTGAATGATGAGTTTAAATTCATGTTCTGGGTTTGGGTGTTTATGTATTCGTCTTGTGTGTGTCCATGGTACCCACGACACAGGAGAAAATCCTAGTGTGGGGCTATGAGTGTAGAAAGCGAGTTTCACTTCACAAAACCGAATAAAGCTTCCGTATTATTTAAAAGCACTATCATGTTTATTCTGTCTGTCGCAGCCAATAAAGCTCAGTGCTAAGCTTACGAGCTTGCAAAGCTCACCGTATTATTTTCAGAACACCGGAATGTTTTCACAGCTGAAACTGGGGCAGAGTCAAAATTTAAGATAATACCTTTTATAAACTAAAGTTAGCGATGTAAATTCTTATGTAACTAAACTCATTTAAATATACATATCGTCGGTGGAAAGGGAATAATGCTAAAGCCAAAAAGCATTTGTGCGAAATGAGGTTTGAGTTGTTTTTTACAACACGGCACGCTTTCACATGAGGCGACCATCATAGCACAGTATTAATATCATACAGTAGTCTAACTCTGCCGTGTCCTTGAATTTTATACCTACGGAGGCGTTGGGCGAAAGATTGCGTTAGGGCTGAATACTTTCTTTCTAGTTTTTTTTTATAGTAATTATTATATATTTTTATTTAAACAAATACAATTCATGGTGAATTGTATAGGAAGTGTTGAATACATGTAATGTTTTTTAATTAGTCGCTTTAGGTTATAAAAAAAACTATTATTTTAATATTTGAGACTTTTAAAAACAAATCATTATTTTACTAATAATAATTACAAATTTGACACTGAAAAATATGTTTGCCTCGACTGAGACGTACAAAAACCTTTATAATTAAATTTAATAGTATAAAAAAATTGCATTCGGATAAAAAGCTTAAAAAAAAATTATTTTGGGAAACATTGACATGGTGGAGAAAAAGGAATATCTTTCATTTGGTTATAAATACCTGCTGCTACTTTTCAATTTATATGTGTTGTTTTAAATGAGGTTCGAAATATTTCCTCCAATTTTTCTACATATTGCACAAAATCATCCCTGGGTATTATTAAAAAACTTTGTAAATTATTTTTGCAGTAGTCCTTACCTTACCTTACTTACCTTACCTTAAATACCGACTCCGACCGATATTTGTACCGTGATCCTCGGGAGTAGCAACGCATTTGTGATTGACTTCAGATTGGACTCATGTTCTGTATGAAGTTTGCTTACAGATGTCCATGGGTGGCTGGGATCACTTACCGTCCGGTGGACTGCATGCTCGTTTTCCATACTAGTATTATAAATGTGAAAGTGTGTTTGTTTGTTCCTCTTTCACGTCGCCACATAGCTATTATATGATAAGGTTTATATGCTGGGAGATAGTTAGGAGGAGGGAGAGTGTTGTAGGCTACTTTTTACCGCGCTGTCTCATTCCCATGAGAATATCAATGTTTTATTAGTTGATACAGATTTAGTAGTTCCAGACGTTGTTAATAGATGGCGTTAGTAAAATTAATTTGCAAGTTCTGGATCACGCTATCAAATGCTAATGTTAATTCCCTTTGACCGTGCGGGTGAAGCGGCGGTTAAGAGCTAGTACGATATAAAGAAAGATATATGTATGAGTGAAAGCTTGGATAGGAAAGGTCTTGTCCTCTTCAAAGCCATAGTTTTACCAGTAACAGATATCAGCTGTAACTTTATTGCTGATAAGATATCCCGTTCGATATTTCATTAAGTAAGTGCGTCGCGGCTGATAATACCGATAAGAGCTGAAATAGACAGATTTCAAATACTGGTTGCAGTTTGACGTTGCTTTAAATCAGTAACATTGTAAAGTTAATTCGACAGGTGGTAGAGCCACTGTAGTTCGTGCATGGAAGTGCCAAAGCCACACCAATTTCTAGCGTGAACCGTTCCGTTCGATTCCCGGCTAGACAGGTATCTAAATGATGAGTTTAGATTCCTGTTCTGGGTCTGGGTGTTTGTGTATTCGTCTTTGTGTGTGTGTGTGTGTGTGTTTTCATAGTAAGATTTTCAATGTTCTATTTCGTATTTCGTATTATTTATGTGTCAAATGCAAAGTAGTGTGTTTAATGTGTTTTTAGTTAATTTTATGTATGTTTTATGCATTATTTGAAAATATTAGCATTGCGTAATCCTTCTCTACATCAACTATAACCGTGCGTAATTTCATACTCCTCTGTCTGCGGCAAGTACCTATCTTAAAAACAAATCACGAGTTTTTGCTTCACGTATTAATATATAGATATGGAAATCTTGCAGTTGGATTATTGGTTAAGCAATAACACAAGCATTACGTACCTTAGTCATATTTGAAAAGAGTCCCAGAACGAAAATTTGGTATTTCTACAAATACAAAAAATGTAATATCTTATGACCTTTGAACGAAATGCTTTAAAAATTTACACCGAAATATTTTAGACAGGATCATGAGCACTTATCTTTAAATGCTAATTTAGGGATATAAGGGCTTTTTACATTATCCGATCCGATACAATCCGATATTGATACGGTAGCGATAATCCGGATAAAGGTTTCGTATCGTTTATTTATAACTACGGCAACCCTTACATCAATATAATAACGTAAACATATACAAATGTATACACAGCAGTGATAGCCTAATGGTTGAAATTTGCCCCTTCTTTATCGGGAGGTCCGACGTTCAAACCCAGGCACGCACCACTGATTTACGTGCGTATTAGAAATTAATTATCACTGCTTTTCGGTGAAGGAAAACATCGTGAGGAAACTTACACACTCGAGAGTTCTTAAAAAAAAAGTTCTCGGAGGCGTGTGAAGTCCACCAATTCGCACTTGGCCAGCGCGGTGGACTATGGCCTAAACTCTCTCATTCTGCGAGAAGACCTGTGCTCAGCAGTGGGCCAATAATGGGTTGATGAGATACAAATGTATAGATAGTTCTTTAATATGTAGAAGGTTAAATGCATTGATACACTAATTATTAAAGTTAGTAAAACCTCTTTAGGCGCGTTGAGCTATTTTCGGTAGAATGAAAATTACAAATTCGCGAAGGAACAATATGTTACTTGGTTTTTTCTTATCTTTTTTTTAACTTTTTAAACCTTACTTTTATCGGCAGATAGCATTCTCTCCATTTTTTTAACCAATAGAAGTAGTGAACGAGCATACAGGTAAGTGGTTTCGTTTGCTACTACTAAAAATCAACATCGAAAGAGATGCCAGAACAGATAACCAAGTGGTACATAACCAGTGTAGTTCGACGTGGGAGGTACCACCACCACACTTATTTCTAGCGTAAAGCAGTTCTTGCGTTTCGATGGAAGGGTCTGGTTCGTGGCACACTTTTATATGAGGAGACCACTTTAATTCTAGAGAATGGCAACGAATCTGAGATTCACTTCAGATTAACTTTTGTTCTCTATGCAGTTGCTTCCAAATGTTCATTGGCGGCAGTGACCACTTACCATCAGGTAGACTACATACATACACTACATACTATAAACACTCATTTGCTACTTCAATCGAATAAAAAAATGAGTCGCTACTTCTGAAGACTTACTTTAATTACTCCTAATTTTACGCTTGTGAGAGCCCTTTTATTAGGTAAAAAAAGAGTTAAATGAAATTGACTTGATTTTGTAGATTTCTTGTTTGTTTTACTGTGGATTTGAGAGGAAACGTCTATATTTTTTCGGAGGTACGGCAATTTATAAAAAAGAAATCTGCTTAAGCATTCAGTATTTCTCTACACATTTTTGGTGAAACGATATCGGAGCGGACAATATATAACCTGTCTTATAATAAATTATTTGCATTTTGACTTTTGTCTTGGACGCGTGCTGCTAATCGCTTATTTTCAATTCTATTTAACTAGAAATAAGGTATAATTTCGAATGTCAAGGTCATCGAATACGTTGGTAGAATAATGAACGCTTAGCTTAATTAGAAAATGAATTTTCGTTTATTTATATAAATATTTTCACGTAGAATGTTGTAAATTATGCTGAATGGTATTTTGGAAATGAGAGTTAATGTAGGTTCTTTTGCGAAAAGGAATACTTTAGTCAAATAAATAAACTGTAATCATTTTTTACTGGATTACGTCAGAAGGAGAGTGAAGTTTCAAACGTATGTATGTTTGCATGTAAGTATGTATGTTATAAATTAATTATTACTCTTTTACGGCGATGGAATCTTGAGGAAATTTTGTGTCGGTTTCCTCAAGATGTTGGTTCTGGGTTCAATTCCCGGCCAGACAGGTATCTGAATGATGAGTTTAGATTCATGTTCTGGGTCTGGGTGTTTGTGTATTCATCTTGGGTGTGTCCATAGTACCCACGACACAGGAGAAAATCCTAGTGTAGGGCTATGAGTGTAGAAAGCGTGTTTAGAACTATAGAAAACATGCATAAATTTAAACATCTTTACCCTCATGTTATATGAAAATTATAATATAGATACGTTCACAAGCTTAAATATCTTTACTCTCCTTCTGATGTTGTCGGATAAATAGCGCTAAACAATTGAATGCAGCCACTCTCGTGTAGCTACCGTAAATTTAGATTCAAGTTGTGTCAAGGTCGAGAGAGAATTGATAGCAACGCCCGATTCAAATGAATTTTTATCGAGTGAACGATGTTCGGATTTACGTAAATGAATTTTCTCGAAGGTTTTGCTGACCTTAAAAAAAGACCCTAAAGACCCTAAGGTATTTTACAATGTGGAAGTAGCAAACGAGCATGTTTCAACCATTTGGCTATCACTGCTCTAGACCAGACCAAGACTAGAATGTAGCGCATAATACTGTTGATAGTAGGCAAAAATAGATGTGACGTTGGTGCCACGGGAGTACAACCACAAATATTTCTACCACCTTAATTCTGAAGTTTGTTTTTTTATCTGATCGAAATAACAAACAGACGCACACACGCTTTCTACACTCATAGCCTCACACTAGGATTTTCTCCTGTGTCGTGGGTACCATGAACACAAACAAGACGAATACACGAACACCCAAACCCAGAACATGAATCTAAACTCATCATTCAAATACCTGTCTGGCCGGGAATAGAACCCGGAACCCATTGCGCGTCAGACCGGTATGGTAACCGCTCCGCCACGCAGTACGTCTTTGCAATTGAGCATGTAGTCCACCTGATGGTAAGTGGTCATTGCCGCCCTGCAACATCTGTAAGCAATTCATACAGTCAAGGTTTTCTCAAATTTTCAACTGCACGTACCCCTGTTAAAGTTGCCAAGTGACAGCGAAACCCCCTTAACTTAAGTAACTAATTAAAACTCCCCCCCCCCCCAATCCCCAACCCGGTATGCGACCACACATACCGCCATCCTTCGCGGGTTCACCTGACCGAACGGTTCGAGCTCCCACTATTTTTTTGTTGTCGAGGGGGAAACCTTCATAAGGTACCCGACGGCGTGGGAGCGACACAGGGTTATGTGGGATTTTTACCGCACTAAAACCCCCCGGTGGTGGTCCTCAGCGCTATAAAGAGGACTCCGGGATCTCGAAACGACCGCAACCGGAATCCTACGAGCGCTTTGCCCCATCGGGCTCACACAGATGGGTACACCGCTTCGTCTAGTCTTTACGACGGTATGCGACCATACATACTTCCTTCCCGGGTCGCCTGACCGAACGGTTCGAGCTCCCACTCTAGCCGCCCGCAACCCCGGAAGCCCCTTTTAGACGCCTCTTACGACAGGCAGGGGATACCGTAGCCCTATTCTAATCCCAGATCTACAGGGATGGGATAGTTTATGACCTAGATTAACAAATGGTATACTCATTACCATTTGACGACCCGCCTGGCAGAGCGGTTACCATACTGGTCTGACGCGCAATGGGTTCCGGGTTTGATTCCCGCCTAGACAGGTATCGGAATGATGAGTTTAGATTCATGTTTGTGTATTCGTCTTGTGTGTGTCCATGTAACTAAAACACAGGAGAAAATCCTATTGTGGGTCTATGAGTGTAAAAAGAATATTTTTTAAAACGACTAAAGCGGATGAAGGTGCGGGAATAAGGTCGTATTATATATTAAAATTATAGGGCTGTAGGTTTGTGTATAATTTATAAATCTTCTAACGAAACCCAGTCGAGTATAAAGACATGTTCCACATCGGTGAGCAGATGAATATTATTGATCAAGAAAATGCTTTGTCCTCTCAGCTGATGCCAAATATGATTATATAACTCAAACGATTCGCATCTAAGATAAGATTGAACATGTATCGTAAGTTAAAAAAGACACTCGTAGACCAATATTCTTAGATTTCGCTCAAATAATTGTAAAAACAGTGCTGAAAGAAAATAACTCAATAGTATCAAACAACCCTAATAAGTAATTGAAAAAAAAGGAAAACAGAAAATAACAGTTTTTAGGTTGTTGCATTATCAATAGCAACAGTTTAATACAGTACAATTAAAAAAAAAACATGTATCGTAAGCACAAGCGAGTGTACAGGTTGTGTGTGTCGTCAACCCATTATCGTCCCATTGCTGGGCACGGGTCTTCTCTCAGTATGAGAGAGTTTAGGCCATAGTCCACCGCGCTGGCCAAGTGCGAATTGGTGGACTTCACCCACCTCCGAGCCCTTTTTTTTTTTTTTAAAAAGAACTCTCGGGTGTGTAGGTTTCCTCACGATGTTTTCCTTCACCGAAAAGCAGTGATAATTAATTTATAATACGCACATGAATCAGTGGTGCGTGCCTGGGTTTGAACCTCGGACCTCCCGATCGAGAGGGCAAGTTTCAACCATTAGGCTATCACTGCTCTAGTTTCAACCATTAGGCTATCACTGCTCTATATTTAACAGATGTACAGGTTGTACATCTGTTAAATACCACATATATTATGTCTTGGTGGATGAGCGGGGTACCTGTAACACAGGTCTCGTGCCTAGTACAGGGCGACTTGTTACTCTTGCGACTTGTTCAATGTGAATGTGATAAATCAATATAATATTTTTTTTATAAATGATCTGATGATAAGGATTGATTTTTCAAGGTTACCTTCCAGTGTAGTTCGACCGGGGAAGTACCACCGCCACACCTATTTCTAGCGTGAAGCATTTCTCGCGTTTCGATAGAAGGGTGTGGTTGCCGGCACACTTTCATATGAGGCGACCATCATAGTCACCGCATCTGTGATTAACTTCAGATATAATCCATGTTCTATATGAAGTTGCTTACAGATGTCCATGGGCGGCAGTGACCACTTATCATCAGGTGGACTGTATGATCGTTTGCTACTACAATTAGATAAAAAGACACCCTTGCGTTGGTACAAGGTCGATTGACTAATAATTGAGGTCGCTCAAGGTTCTTTAATATTTAAGGCTTATCGATTTTGTTCCGCTGTATTGTTGGACTGTTGTTGTCAGTAAAGTATCATTGTAATGAAAACAAAGCATGCAAGCTGACGACCCACTTGGCGGTGCGGTTACCGGTCTGACACGCGTGGGTTCCGGGTTCGATTCCCGGCCAGACAGGTGATGAGTATACAATCTTGTTCTGGGTCTGGGTGTTTGTGTATTTGTCTTTGTACGTGTCCATTGCACCCACAACACAGGAAAATTCCTAGAAAGATAGGTGTGGCGGTGATACCTCCCCGGTCAAATTACACTGGTTTTACCACCTGTAAATCTACATACTATTCTACATATGTACTAAAAAGTGACTATTTCGCGCTAGAAAATAACAATATCAAATATTGCGTCCCTTTAATAACCGCGTGATTTATGATTCTCAACACAATTTATTTCCACAAAATGTAAATATCGCCTTAGGTCCTCTTATGGTTCCGTAACCAAAGGGCAAAAACGGAACCCTGTCAGACTCCGCTGTCCGTCTGACCGTCTATCCGTCTGTCCTTCTGATCGTCTGTCCATTTGTCTGTCTGTCAGTCTGGCCGACTGTCCGTCAGTTAGTCTGCTCGTCTGCTCGTCTGTCCGTCTGTCCATCTGTCTGTCTGACCGTCTGTCCATCTGTCCGTCTGTTCGTCTGTCCCTCTGTCTGTCTGTTTGTCTGACTGACTGTCCGTCAGTTAGTCTGCTCGTCTGTTCGTCTGTCTGTCTGTCCGCCTGGCTGACTGTCCGTCAGTTAGTCTGTTCGTCTGTTCGTCTTGATGTCAGTCCGCCTGTCCGTCTGGCTGACTGTACGTCTGTTAGTCTGCTCGTCTGTTCGTCTGTCCGTCTGCCTGTATGTCTGTCACCAGGCTGTATCTCATGAACCGTGATAGCTAGACAGTTGAAATTTTCACAGATGATGTATTCTGTTGCCGCTATGATAAAAAATACTAAAATAAGAATAAAAACATATATAGAGATGTTCTATAAAAGAAACTTTTTTCTCGATATTTATAACGGCTACAGGTAGTTGCTTGAAATACTCGCAGTATATTTAGGTATATGTTTACTATAAAAATAATTTAAAAAACGTGCATTGCATGCATTGAACGTGATTTTTTTGCCGCTTTCTATACATAATACGGAACCTTTCGTGCGCGAGTCCTATTCGCACTTAGCCGGTTATTATTTTCATCGTGCAATTTATTAGTTTTCTTCTCCAAATAATGGACGTAAATTTCAATCCAATTTAATATCTCGATCCCATTTGTTATTTCCACAAAATGTTAATTTGGAGTTGTCCTTTTATTCTTACTGTGTGATTAGTTGGGTTTTTGCATTATTCTCATAATAGATGTAGGTGGTAGAACCAGTCACCCTGTAGTTCCGGGACCTGCCTGTCGTAAGAGGCGACTAAAAGGGGCTTCCAGGGTTGCGGGCGGCTAGAGTGGGAGCTCGAACCGTTCAGTCAAGTGATCCCGGGAAGGACGACGGCATGTGTAGTCGCATACCGTCGTAAAGACTAGACGGAGCGGTGGGCTCAGCCGCCCATCTGGGAGGAGCCCGATGGGGCAACGCGCTCGGAGGATTCCGGTGGAAGTCGTTTCGAGATCCCGGAGTCCTCCTTTTTAGCGCCGAGGATGGCCACCGGGGGGGTTTTAGTGCGGTAAAAATCCCACCAGAACTGCCGCCCATGGACATCTGTGAATAACAGATATATACAAAACATGGGGTTCTATCTAAAGTCAATCACAGATGCGTTGCTACTCCTGAGGACTACGATGGTCGCCCTATGTGAAAGTGTGCCGGCAACGACACCCTTCCATCGAAACGCAATAAATGCTTTACGCTAGAAATAGGTGTGGCCGTGGTGTTTCCCCGGTCGAACTACACTGGTTCCACTACCTTTAGAATCTAACAGTGTCAATTAATATATTATACGATATTTCTATTAATGAATGAAAGTATATTTCAATTCCATTTATTTAATATATATTTCGCGTGTTACTATACAAACTATATTTTAGGAACGAGCACTATTTTACAATCAGTTTGTAGAGTCCAATCAGAGTCAGAGCCGCTATAGAGTTGATTGCGAAGCGGGTTCACAGAATTTCAATCACAGGACTTCGCTGATTTGGGCTTTGTGTTCACATTCAATATTCTAGTTGGTTTGCTTGTAAAATAGCCATACCTATTTGTAGCATGAAGCATTACATGCGTTTCGATAGAAGGGTGTGGTTGCCGGCACACTTTCACATGAGGAAACGTAGCAAACAAGCACGCATTTATGATGGTAAGTGGCCATTGCCGCCCATAGACATTTGTATGCAACTTCAAATTGAATATCGGTTCTAAGTCAATAACAGATGCGTTGCCACTTCCGAGGACTAAGATGGTTGGTTGCCTCTAAAAAAAAGTGTACCTCCCTGGTCGAATTGAGACGACCATCATAGTCTTCAGTAGTAGCAACGCATCTGTGATTGACTTCAGATAAAAATCATGTTCTATTTCAAGTTGCTTACAGATGTCTATGGACGGCAGTGACCACTTACTATCAAGTGGACTGCATGCTCGTTTGCTACAACTAGATAAAAAAACTTCAACCAGATAAAAAAAAATCATAATCTACATTTTTAGTTCTTTAAAATGTCAAAGAGTCCAATCAAAGATGCAGCCGCTGTAGAGTTGATTGCGAAGAGTTGATGGAATTTCAATCAGAACATTGATTTGGGCTTTGAGTTCAAATTCAATATTCCACTTGGCTTGGTTGTGAAATATCTCGCAGTTTTTATATGTTTAGTTTTTTAGATATAACATAGAATCATTTTTTTTTATCACACCAACAGCTTAACAAACAAAACTTATGAAGACGTATTATTTTTATTTTCATTAATTATATGGTAACAGATATTTGTGATTTACTCAATTACATTAGTAAATTTGTTAGCTTTTTTTTCAAAGCAAAGCTTGTGTCATGAAAGATGTCAATCATGGTCGAGTGTATGCTGATTTATTTGGGATAATTCCGTTTTGTAAAAGTATAAGACAAAAATATTTTCTACCGCTATTTGGCGCGATCGTCGTAGATCTAGGGTGCAAAGCGCTTGTGATTGACTTCAGATAACACCCTTGTTCTGTATGAAGTTGCTCACAAGTGTCCATGGGCGGCAGTAATTACTTGTTATCGGATGGATTGCATGTTTGTTTTCTCCTTAAATTTTATAATAAATCGAGTAACCAAAGAAAAAAATTTACTTATCCGTTACATATATTTTATATGCATGAAATGAAATGTCTTTATTTTGCATAGGCCAACGGGGGCGCTTACAAATTGTCAGTTACATTTTTTTTACACTACCACCGGATCGGAACACGACCTTAACTGAGAAGATCTGGCAAGAAACTCAGCGGGTTTGTCTTTTTTCGGTGATCATTTCGCGAAGCCGCAACCGATCGACTCGATTTAAATGCAATTTGATACGGCTAGTTTTGCTGAGGTTCTTATTTCAAGGAAAATAGAAAATTTTCAGTAGTTTTCTTGTAAAATCGGAAAGATGCGATTTCTTACAAACTTTGATAACGGGAAAGTTTCTGGATCAAATTCAATTTTCTTTTCTCCATTCCAAATGATATTTTACTGCGGTATTTTGTTATTCTACGTGTTTACTCGTATGTTCTTTCAGTTATTAGGTCAAATTTATGCATGCAGTCCACCTGATGGTAAATGGACACTGCCGCTCATTGACATCTATAAGCAACTTCATACAGGACATAGGTTCCACCTGAAGTATATCACAGATGCGTTGCCACTCCCGAGGACTATGACGGTCGCTTTATGTGAATGAAATTTCCGTCGCTAGGCAAGAAATGCTTCACCCTAGAAATAGGTGTAGCGGTGGTACTTCCACGGTCGAACTACACTGGTTCTACTACCTTCAATATTTTTGTTATAGTAGCAACAGATATATATCATCTGTATATATTACAAGTGTCTAGCTATCACGCTTCATAGACGGACAGCAAAGTCTTAGTATTAAGGTCCTCTTTTTACCCTTTAGACACGAAAACTTATAAAATTGTCTTCAACTCATCAATCTACATCCTATTTCTAGCGTGAAGCATTTCTTGCGGTTTGATAGAAGGGTGTGGTTGCCAGCACACTTTCATATGAGCCGACCATCATAGTCCTCGGGAGTAGCAACACATCTGTGATTCACTTCAAACGAAACTCATGTTCTGTATGTAGTTGATTACAGATGTCCATGGGCGGCAGTGACCGCTTACCAGGTGGACTGCATGCTCTTTTTTTATCTGACTGAAGCAGCAAACGAGCATGCTCCTTCAATCAGATTGCTACTTCAATCAGATAAAAAAAATCTACATCGCTTGAGTTAATTTGCTTGGGTCCATAATATAAAGACTACTTTATATACTGCAGAATATTGCTCGACTGTACAGACATTTCACTTCATTTGCGATTAGAATATCAAAGAGACTTCAATCAGAGTCGCTGCATGTTCGTAGCGAAGCAAATTGATAGGATTGCATTACAACTTCGCTGGCTCTAGCCATTGACTTTGCAATTGGACGTCTATGAAGTACGTGAGTCGATTTTGAACATATCTTAAATCATTTTAAATCATACTCAAGGTGGTAGAACCAGTGTAGTTCGATAATTCAGCCGAATATATAGTTCGGTAAGTGAAACCGAATAGTATTCTGTTATTCCGTGAAACCACTATTGCGCCCATCTCTATATATCATACTAGCTGACCCAGCGAACGTTCCGCCTAAAAGTCAAAAATCTAAAATTTATGTTATGTGGGTTATGTGGGATTTTTACCGCACTAAAACCCCCCCTGTGGCCGTCCTCGGCGCTATTAAGAGGACTCCGAGAACTCGGACCGACCGCAACGGGAATCCTCTGAGCGCGTTGGCCCATCGGGCCCCTCTCAGATGGGCGGCTGGGCCCACCGCTCCGTCTAGTCTTTACGACGGTATGCGACCACATATACCGCCGTCCCTCCCGGGATCGCCTGACCGAACTGTTCGAGCTCCCACTCTAGCCACCTGCAACCCCGGAAGCCCCTTTTAGTCGCCTTTTACGACAGGCAGGGGAGGCCGTAGCCCTATTCTGATCCCGGAACTACAGGGACGATCCCACATAACATGTAGTACCTTTTGAAGATCTCTCCCTCGAGAACAAAAAAAAAGCGGGTAATATTGTCGTCTCATGTAAAAGTTAACCGCTAACCTCACTTTTCCACCTCGCGCAAGAACTGTTTCACGCTAGAAATATGTATGGCGGTGGTACTGCCCGGTACACGAACGGTTTTACCGCCTGGTTAAATAGCGTTTTATTGTAGTTCCAACCGATTTACATTCGAAACAACTGCCTTTAGTGAAAGCTTTGTATCGAGTTAATTGCGAGCCAAATTGATAAAATTACAAAGAACTGCGTAGGGGCAAAAAGAGGTGCGAGTTCTGTGTATGCAATTTAGCAATTTTTGATTTGATGAATTTGAAATGAATTTCCCAAAGGTACGAGTTTATTTATTTCTCGCGTATATACATATATACTACTGTTTGCTAATGACTTTGACTTAAAACATATTTGTAGGCAAAACAATTTGCTACAAATTACGACTCAACATTTTTTTTGTAAGATGCATAATTTCCGAGATATCGCGAAAAAAGTGTTTTCCAAGATGGCGGCATTGGGACAAGGGAAGCGACCCCACAATCTTGAGGTTAAGCTTCTATTGACCTCCCACACATGCCCCAAAAATAAAATTCCGTCTAAAAATGCAAATTCATGTAAAAATTCATAGAAAGACATTACTCTCCTCCTTACGCAGTCGGGTATATCGTTATATTTCATCACTACCGAGTGATTCACATTTAAAACAACCGATAAGTGAAAGCTATGTATGGAGTTGATTGCGCTGCAGGTTGATAGCATTACAAAGAACTGCGGAGCGTAAATAAATGCTGCGGGCTCTGTGTATTCAATCAATGTTGCAATTTTGATCCATGGATTTTTAACTAATTTCTCAAAAGAACGAGGCCATTTATTTCTCACGTATATATGTATGTCGGAAATGGCGGTATTGTGGCAACACCGGAACGTCAGCGCCATCTAGTGGCGTTCTCGGCATCTAGCATCGGCATCTCGGCATCTAGTTATTTGATTTTAAGTAAGTTCCCACAAAAAGGTATCTATTTGATACATTTAATTTAAACTTATCAGTTGTAAAATCATTATATTGACTGTATATATATTATATATAGTATAGTATATATATAAAAATATACATCATGTGTCAACTAAATTAGTCCCAATGATTTCTCAAATGTTACAATCTGTCAAGTGATTGGGCTGTCGTGCGAGTCAGGAAAGTAGACATACTAGCAAACATACATACATTCATAAATACATACGCTGAAAACATTACCCTCCTTCTGACGCGGTCGGGTTAAACATCGTTCTATTGTACTAGTACCGAGTGATTCACATTTAAAACAACCGATTACTGCAGCTCCATCAACTCCATACATAGGTTTCACTATGTATGGAGTTGATGGAGCTGCAGACTGATTTACGGTCCGCAGTTACAAAGAACTTTAGAGAGCGTAAGTAAATGCTGCGGGTTCCGCGTGTTTTTTTTTTATTTGACTGAAGTAGCAAACGAGCATGCAGTCCACCTGATGGTAAGTGGCCACTGTCGCCCATGGACATCTGTAATCAACTTTATACAGAACATGGGCTCCATCTGAAGTCAATCACAGATGCGTTGCTACTCCCGAGGACTATGATGGTCGCCTCATGTGAAAGTGTGCCGGCAACCACACCCTTCTATCGAAACGCAAGAAATGCTTCACGCTAGAAATAGGTGTGGCGGTGGTACTTCCCCGGTCGAACTACACTGGTTCTACCACCTTGTATTCAATCAATGTTCTAATTTTTGATTTTATTTTTAACTGTAAGAGAAATATGTAACACAGTTATGAAAAAATATTAAAATAGAAATTGTAAATTACTGTTAAGTAAAATACTCTTATTGCTACGATAATTAAAAAATGTAATTTCCCCTTTTTTACGTGCGCAGACACCGAACTTTAAAATGATACAGCTTGTACTCTGATAAGTGACTATATACTAATGATCTGTCATTTGTCACAATCAGTCTAATTGTTTGTGTTGTGGCGCGTACGAAATACATGGGCATATACAGTTGGAAATAAAGTAAGACTCATGAACTTTACTTCAACTTCAACTAATACTATTTATTTCATATAACTATGGCTAGACCAACATAGCACAATATATCATTATTTCAAGTAACATTGTCCAATACAAAAATGACAAACTTTTCTTTTTCTAGCGTCACACAATTATAAGTTTGTATAATACAACACATACAAACATACATATGTACATAAATACACTCTAAAAAACCTTTATGACGCAGTCGGCTAAAGTAGTGATTTACATTTAAAACGACCGATTTTAGTGAAAGCTATGTATCGAGTTGATTGCGTTGCAGATTAATAAAATTACAAAGAACTGCGGAGAGTAAATAAATGCTGCGGGTTCCGTGTATTCAATCAATGTTGCAATTTTTGATTTGATGATTTTTTACCGATTTCCCAAAGGAAAATGTTTTTTTAATCCTTGTGTATATCTATATTCTTTTGCGGATTGAAGCTCGCAGTCCACTTGATGGTAAGTAGTCACTGCCGCCCAAAGACTTCCGTAAGCAACTTCAAATAGAAAATGAGTTCTATCTGATCAATCACAGATGCGTTGCTACGCACCAAAAACATGACTCATGCGGCGTTACCTCGCTCTAAGGCGTTCCATTTAAGGCTTGAAGTGCAAGCGAGAGCGCGGATCAAGCGACAAAGAGGCACAATCGGCCTCCGCGTTCGGCAGCGGTCGACATCTGTCTCTCTCCTACTTGAGTGAGCGATGCGTCCGCGTGGACAGTTTCTTTACAATAATACATTTACATGTTCGTCAAGTATCAAGTCCAATTAAAAGTGAAAGTGGTGTCAATTGTTTATAGTACAAATAAAATTAAAATTTTCTTTTGAAAAATGCAACCATTCTATCAAAATTTTCTCATGACTTTGTCACGTTTAACTATCGTCAGTGAACCGACTTTACAGACAACCATTTTTTTCAAATACTTCGCCTGCGATTAAAGAAAAAGTTTGGAAAGGAATACTTTTTTTGCTATCAACAATTTCGACAACCCATTATTGTTCCACCGCTGGGCACGGATGTTCTCTCGGAATGAGGGTTTTAGGACATAGTCCACCGCGCTGGCCAAGTGCGAATTGGTGGACTTCACACAACTCCGAGAACTTTCTTTCTCTTTATTAAAGAACTCTCAGGTGTGTACGTTTCACGGTATTTCATCACCGAAAGCAGTGATAATTAATTTCTAATACGCACATAATTTTAGAAAAATCAGTGGTGCGTGCCTGGGTTTGAACCTCAGACCTCCCGATCGAAAGGGCAAGTTTCAACCATTAGGCTATCACTGCTCGTGAATATGTGAACGAACATGTAGTCCACCTGATAGTAAATGGTCACTGCCGCCCATGGACATAGGGTCTATCTGAAATCAATCACAGATGCGTTGCCACTCCCGAGGACTATGATGGTCGCCTCATGTGAACGTGTTCCATTGAAACGCAAGAGATGCTTCACGCTAGAAATAGGTGTGGCGGTGGTACCTCTCCAGTCGAACTACACTGGTTCTACCACCATCAAAACACTGTATGTAACTTCATAAATAGAACAGAGGTTTCAACTGAATGACTAAGCTGGTTGCCTCGTAGGTATAGAAGTGGGCAAAGCGTTCAGAGGATTTCGGTTGCGTTCCTTTGGAGATCCCGGAGTCCTTTTGTAGCACCGAGGACGGCCACCGGGAGGGTTTTAGTGCAGAAAAAATCCCACATAACACTGCGTCGCTCATTGTGTCGGGTACCTTTTGAAGGTTTCCCCCTCGGGAACAAAAAAAAGGGCCCAGCCGCCCATCTGGGAGGTGACCGATGGGGTAACGCGCTCAGAGGATTCCGGTTGCGTTCTTTTGGAGATCCCGGAGTCCTCTCTGTAGCGCTGAGGACGGCCACCGGGGGGATTTTAGTGCGGTAAAAATCCCACATAACCCTGCGTCGCTCCTACGGCGTCGGGTACCTTTTGAAGGTTTCCCCCTCGAAAACAAAAAAGTATTTCTTAGGTCCATGTTCGTTCTATCCGGTAAAGAGCTTTTTTTAACATCACCAAGTTGCTTTCGAAAATGTTTTCGTAAATTCGTAGTAATAAATTTGTAACAAGTCATGGTAGGATAAAAAGCTCAAAAAAAGCTTCAAAGCCACGCGGGGAAAGCTCCATAAACTTACGTAGAACAACCGCGGCTTACGAGAGTATAATTGAAAAAGTTTTCGTTGCGTTAGTTCTGCGGTTACGCTGCGGTTCCGTTAATTTTGTTTTGTTTGCACATTAATGAAATGGACGAAGCTAATGAGTATGCAGTTGTAATGGTGTGCCGACACGCGTGGCGGTGTGATTACTATACCGGTCTGACACGCAGGGTTCCGGGTTCGATTCCCGGTCAGACAGGTATCTGTATGACGAGTTCAGATTCATGTTCTGGGTCTGGGTGTTTGTGAATGTGTCCATGGTACTCAAGACACAGGAGATAATCATAGTGTGGGGCTATGAGTGTAGAAAGAGTGTCTTTTTTTATTATTGTCCCATTGCTGGGCACGGGTCTTCTCGCAGAATGAGAGAGTAATAGACCATAGTTTACCGCGCTGGCCAAGTGCGAACTGGTATACTTCACACACCTCCGAGAATACGGCGGTATATGTGGTCACATACCATCGTAAAGACTAGACGGGGCGGTGGGCCCAGCCGCCCATCTGGGAGGAGCCCGATGGGGCAACGCGCTCAGAGGATTCTGGTTGCGGTCGGACCGAGTTCCCGGAGTCCTCTTTATAGCGCCGAGGACGGCCACCGGGGGGGTTTTAGTGCGGTAAAAATCCCACATAACCCTGCGTCGCTCCCACGACGCTGGGTACCTTTTGAAGGTTTCCCCCTCGAGAGCAAAAAAAAAAGGTTTCCTCGTGATGTTTTACTTCATCGTAAAACAGTGATGATTTAGTAGTTAATACGCACGTAAGTTAGAAAATACAGATTTGAACCTCGGTCCTCCCGATCGAGAGAGCAAGTGTCAACCATTAGGCTATCACTGCTCCACGTAGAACTAAATAGTACGTACTGATTTTATTATTCTTTTTAATAATAACATGTTCTATAATCTAATATGATGACTATTATGATTAGGGTTGCCACCCGTACTTTATTATAAAGTATTGTACTTTATTTGGAGCAATTGTACTTTATACTTTATGAGGAAAATAAAGTACGCGAAAATACTTTATTTAGCATGGTCTCGGTTTAAAAAAGTTTGATTATAAGCATTTTTGTGTGAAACAAAAATTCTTACATTTCTACGTTTCCCGTTTTAAGTAGTAGAATATGTATATTTGACCTTTTTTTTGCTCGTCAAGTTTTACCCTTTTTTTCGCTGACCAACATCACGCATCATTCTATAAATTTCCAGGAGCCAAGAAATAAGGAATAAAATAACTTGTACTTTATTTTGAAGCTACGTACCTTTTTCTTTATACCTTTTATAGCCAATGTACTTTAGTTGTTCAAAAAAAGGTGGCAACCCTATTTATGATGTCGTATTAGAGTTTTGAGGTTAATTAAATAATTAAATAGTGATCGTATGAATATTAAGAACAGTACCTTGGGGTTAGTTGTAACATGTTTTTATTTTTATCTGATTAAGTAGCAAACTGGCATGCAGTCCACCTGATCGTAAGTGGTCCTTGCCGCCCATGGACATCTGTAACCAACTTCAAATAGAACAGGGACTCTATCTGAAGTCAATCACAGATGCGTTGCTACTCCCGAGGACTATGATGGTTGCCTCATTTAAAAGTGTGCCGGCAACACCCTTCCATGGAAACCAAGAAATGATTTACGCTAGAAATAGGTGTGGCGGTGGTACTTCCCCATCGAACTGCACTGGTTCTACTACCTCCAGTGTTCCTCCACTTTATTATTGGAACCACAATGTCAGTGTTATAAAGTCTATTCGCAATATCATCTGAATGTTAATTATGCATTTATTATACATAAAAACTTTCCTTTTGAATCACTCTATCTATTAAAAAAACTACATTAAAATCCGTAGCGTAGTTTTAAAGATCTAAGCATACATAGCAACAGACATCGGGAAGCGACGTTGTTTTATACTATGTGATGGTGATGTAACAAGTGAATTGTGGGCACATGTAACAGGTAATTTATCAAGCGATGTTCAATTGCTGTTAGTTAAACCAACTTAATTCAAAATATATATATACTAGTTGTCCCGACAAACGTTGTTTTGCCATATAAAAAATTTAAAAAAATGTTAAAGATGGACAACCCTGAAGGGGTATGAAAAATAGATGTTGGCCGATTCTCAGACCTACCGAATAAGCATATAAAATTTGGTAAAAATTGGTCAAGCCGTTTCGGAGGAGTATGGCAACAAAAACTGTGACACGAGAATTTTATACATTAGATTTTTTTATCTAAATTGTTACAATAAACCCCTTGTTCCCCTGTTCCAAAATGCAGTGTATAAAGTCATTAGCATCTTAACATTTTTAAAAATATTCCATTGCTCATTTTGTCAAGACGTTGGTTATACATTATATTATATTTCTCTTTTAAAAGTATTCATTATTCTTGTGTTTTGCCAAAAATCGCCGTCAACAATGAAGAAATTAGACACAATTACTATATTCGTTGCACTTGTTGCATTCCGACAAGCGTACGCCCGGAAGCCGTTCTTCGATTTAACTTATAATCTACTGTCATCGCTAGCAAACATCAAGAATCCCTTATCAATTCTGAATCCACCGACCTTTGAAGAAATGGCCTCTCTGTACGGTCACCCCGCCGAAAGACACGAGGTAACCACTGAAGACGGTTACATCCTGACGTTGTTTCGTTTACCCGGCAACCGAAGCGCTCTCCCCGTTCTCCTCTTTCATGGTATATTGGATTCTTCCGACACGTGGATCATTCGAGGCGAAACGTCATTGGCGATAACTTTAGCTAACAAAAACTACGACGTTTGGTTGGGAAATGTCAGAGGCAACAGATATTCCCAAGGTCACGAGTACTTGAACCCTAAAGTGGACCCCGCGTATTGGAACTTCAGTTTCGACGAGCACGGGTTGTACGATCTCCCCGCGAGCATCGACTACATCCTGAACAATACTGGTGCTCAGAAACTCAACATGTTCGGTCATTCTCAAGGTAACATGATGATGTGGGTGTTGCTGTCGACCAGGACGGAGTACAACGACAAGATCAACGTGGCGACAGCTCTTGCGCCGGTGTGTTACATAGAGCACATTTTAGAACCACTTCAAACGCTGTTTCGGATGTTTCCTCGATTCGATCCGCTGTTCAGAGCATTGGGGGTGACAAATGTTTTGGGGGATGACTCGTTCTTGACTTTATTGTTCAGGCTAATAGGGCGGATACCGGTGCTCGGGTACAACATTGATGGATATAAGATTTTATTCAAAGCATTCGGACTGGACAGTACCGAGCTGGAGCCTAGTTTCCTTCCCACCGTTACCTTGCACGTTCCGACGTGGACGTCGACGAAGAACTTCATGCATTGGAGCCAATTGCTGATAAGGGCACAGTTTGCACGATACGATTACGGTGCGACCGGCAATCTCGCAGCCTATAATTCTTCGACAGCTCCCATGTACGTATTGGGAAACATAAGAACTAAAGTGGTCCTCTTGGCTGCTAGGAATGACAAGGTTTCCCAGCTTGTAGACGTGGACAGTTTGAGAAGGCAGTTGCCAAATGTCATTAAGTACATTATTAATCCACGGGTAATAATGAATCATATTGACTACATCTGGGGAAGGACCGCTGAAAACTATTTATATAATTACATATTTAATGTGCTTGAAAATTATAATTAAATTTGTTTGTGGTGTGTTATCTGTTTAGTAAATTGGTGTATTGATGAAAGTTTCGGAAGTATTATTATATCCGATTAAATAATCGCATTGCAAATGCAAATGAAATGCACACAGATTGGTTACTCAACTCACATATTTTTTTTTTCTAATAGACATAGCCACCAATTTGACGAGTTATCATTACCAGTAATATTATTAAAACAATAAAATAAAATTAAAAAACCCTCAACGCTATAAAGGTACATAAATAAGTAAATATTTAAAAAAATCTAAACTAATATTTATAGACGAGCCACCAAGTTCTAACGAGTCACCCTTATATTTAGATTATCACTACATAGTATAAAACAGAGTTGCTTCCCGCTGTCTGTCCTTATGTAAGCTTAGATCTTTAAAACTATGCTACGGATTTTGATGCGGCTTTAGGGCATAGTAGTAAAATAAGGTGGGCGCGGTAGTAACCTGCCTAACACAGCAAAATGAAATGAGTATCTCTTAATTTATTTCCCCACCATACGAAAAACACCACTGATAAAGATACATACATTTTGTAAATGGAAAACAATTCTTCTATGATTTGTTCCAAACTTGCCTCAGAAGCGTGGAAGACGATAATTGAAAAAGTTTCAACCCCTAATGTGTCTTGATTGTTAATGTCCTCTCAGGGCGGGCTACGGCATCCCCTGCCTGTCGTAAGAGGCGACTAAAAGGGGCTTCCGGGGTTGCAGACGGCTAGAGTGGGAGCTCGAACCGTTCCGTCAGGCAATCCCGGGAAGGACGACGGTACGGCTTTTATAATAATGAAGTAGCAAACGAGCATGCAGTCTACCTGAACAGTGGTCACTGCCGCCCATGGACATCTGTAAGAAACTTTATATAGAACACGGGTATGAAGTGAAGTCAATCACAGATGCGTTGCTACTCCCGAGGAATAGGATGGTCGCCTCATGTGAACCACACTCTTCCATCAAAACGCAAGGAATGCTTCACGTTAGAAATAGGTGTGGCGGTGGTAATTCCCTGGTTGAACTACTCTCGTTCTACCATCTTTTACCGTTACCACCTCTTTGTTTGAGCTATTGTGTAATAATGACAATTAACCTCTCTAAATATTATGTAGTCATTATATTGCAATACCCTTACAGGGTGCATGCTTAGACCAAAATTAAGTTGTAAGACCTGACTTAGAAAATAAGAAAGAAAGAAATCGTTTATTCGTAATGCGTACACACTCATAAAGTTTAAAGACACAATAATAATATAGTACCTAACATGCGATACGTGAGTGGTATACATCACAAAACGGACCCTTCTCAGCATTATGCTGGTTGATTATTTTCAGCCAGCGCTGGTCTTCCGAAGGATCCGAATGGTGAAGTCACGTCTGGTCAAGAACAGTACATTCTAAGTAAAATAGTGCAATAGATTTAAGAAGATTATTAAATGACACAAATGTATTGTAATTTAATAAGATAAGCATGAGCAATAAAGAATCTAAATATGAACTTTCCTTTTTTTTTTGTTTTCGAGGGGGAAACCTTCCAAAGGTACCCGACGCCGTGGGAGCGACGCAGAGTTATGTGGGATTTTTACCGCACTAAAACCTCCCCGGTGGCCGTCCTCGGCGCTGAAAAGGAGGACTCCGAGATCTCGAAACGACTTCAACCGGAATCCTCCGAACGCGCTGCCCCATCGGGCACCTCCCAGATGGGCGGCTGGGCCCACCGCTCCGTCTAGTCTTTACGACGGTATGCGACCACACATACCGCCGTCCTTCCCGGGATTGCCTGACCGAACGGTTCGAGCTCCCACTCTAGCCGTCTGCAACCCCGGAAGCCCCTTTTAGTCGCCTCTTACGACAGGCAGGGGATACCGTAGCCCTATTCTGACCCCGAGGCTACAGGGACGAAGTTCGGAGCCTGATGACAAACGGACATGAGGCCGGATGGACAAACGGACAGCGGCGTCTTAGTAAATAGGGTTCAGTTTCTACCATTTGAGTTGACGGACATTACTGGCTCCTTTTTTACCCTTTTTTACTCCTTTTTTGGGTACGGAACTGTAAAAATAACATTACTTGTATTTTATATTTCTTTTTTTTGGACGGCCACCCCCCCCGGGTTTAGTGCGGTAAAAATCCCACATAACCCTGGAACCTGTACCTTTGGAAGGTTTCCCCCTCGAAAACAAAAAAAAAAAAAGGCTCCGAACTTTCTTATTCGTTATATTAATAAGTATTTTATTGCGGCTGAAGCCACGCGGCATAGTAGTAAAATTACTATTTTTTTTCCGAATCACGCCATTAATAAGCGACAAATACATTTTCTAAATGGAAACCCATTTTCTTCTATGATTTGTTCCGACCTTACTTTAGAAGCGTGGGTGAAGATAATTGAAAAAGTTTTCAACCCCTAATGTATCTTGATTGTTAATGTCGTCATGGAGTGGCTACTCTATAAAAAGTTAATGGAACTCTTAGAGGTTATTCGGTTTGTGAGAAAAAAGGAGAAAAAATCGTGCGGCACTCGGGGACTGCCGCGGTAAAGCTATTGCATAGAATTTTTTTATCAACTTATGCAATTATCATTACATATTTATTTGTGCAGTATTTTTTCTTTGATATTCATTCAAGTTTTTTTCTTTAAACACACACACACACACGCACTATCTACACTCATAGCCCCATAGTAGGATTTTCTCCTCTGTCGTGGGTACCATGGACACACATAATACACAAGACCCACTAGTATGTTTCAAACATATCGTAAGTACCATCACTACATCTATTTCTAGCGTTAAGCAGTTTCGTTTAGAAATAGAGTGGTTGCCAGCTCACTTTCATATCGGTCATCTTAGTCGTTAGGAGTAGCTAAGCATCAGTGATTGACTGATAGGAATGTTGTTCTGTATGACGTTGCCTACAGATGTCCATGGGCGGCAGTGACCATTTACCATCATGTCCTCGGAAGTAAACGCATCTGTGATTGACTTCAAATAGAGCCTATGTTCTATATGCAGTTACTTACAGATGCCCATGGGCGGCAGTGACCACTTACCATCAGGTGGACAGCATGCTCGTTTGTTGCTTTAATTAGACAAAAAAAATCATTATTTTGTCAATGTTTCTGTTATACATATTTTCAATAAGAAACATTCTCAGAGATATCTCCACTATTTAGTTACGTATAAAATGACGCATTGCAACGTATTATCGTTATTTACTCTGTGGATATTCCAACTGCGGTTCGCATAATCTGTGTAAACCGCAGTTCGTGCTCAACTGGCGTTCGAAATTCGAAATTATTGGCCGAATGAACTCTATACTCAATGGTTGCTATAGATTAATATTATACTTTCTTTAAGGCTTTGGCGTATTTCTGCATTGAGCCAATTACAACTAAATGATAGATAAATAATATTATTATTATTTATTTATTTGTTAATTGGTCTCCACTGAGTTTTTGTCAGTAATCTGCAGTACCTATATACCCCAAATATTCAATATATTTGAGATATTATATACAACAAATTATTTTATTTAAATCGTCAGCATTATCAATCCTTACTGTCCAAATGTCGGGCACAGATCTTTTTGTCATCAAAACTAAAACAATCCGTAGTTGAAACTATTCAATATTGTAATGCTTATCAATCCCTGCTGCCCACTGTCGGGCACAGATTTCTTAATTGCGAAGGGTAAACCATAGTCCATCACGTTGACAAAAAAGATCAGCCAAATGCGAGTGCAGTTGGTTGTATGGGACCCCCTTTTAATTTTTTCTATTATATTCTTAGCATTGTAGCTGCAACATATATTTATCATATCTGAAAAGTACAACTGTCTAGCTATTACGCTTTATGAGATATGGCCTAGTGACAGACAGACAGACGGACTGACGGCTAGACGGATAGATGGGTCCCTGTAGTTCCGGGATTAGGATAGAGCTACGGTATCTCCTGCCTGTCGTAAGAGGCAATTAAATGGGGCTTCCAGGGTTGCGGGCGGCTAGAGTGAGAGCTCGAACCGTTCGATCAGACGACCCCGAGCAGAACTGCGGTATCCGCATACCGTCGTAAAGAGCAGACCAGAGCGGTGGGCCCAGCTGCTCACCTGGGAGATGCCCGATGAGCCAACACGTTTAGACGACTCCGGTTGCGTACCTTTGGAGATCCCGGAGTCCTCTTTTCAGCGCCGAGGATGGCCACCGGGGCGGTTTTAGTGCGGTAAAAATCCCACATAACCCTGCGTCGCTCCCACGGCGTCGGGTACCTTTTGAAGGTTTCCCCCTCGAGAACAAAAAAAAGACGGATAGATGGACAGCGGAGTACTAGTAATAGGGTCTCGTTTTTACATTTGGATGCGGAACACTAAAAATGAGAAAAAACGGAAATATATTGATTCATCTTCGTTTTTCAAACCGATAAAGTAGGTACACGTCAATTTGAAAAAAACCGTCAAATTACACCCGTTTTTACCAGGGGTACTATTATAGTTAAAGAAATATGTACGATTATATAACTTTAGTTGAATAAAGGTCGAAGAGTCATCTTTTCTAGATTTATAGACAGCCTTAAGGCATAAAACATTTCAATATGCTTTAACTCTAATGATAAAATAGTTGAATGTACCACAAAGCCTAGATTTCTTTAATATCCCATTTCAATAGCAATACTCTCAGACATCTTCGAAGGACGAATAAAACATTAAGAATTTTTAATATTCTCTTCAATAGTGATAATTTTTCATTGCCTATTTCGGCGATAGCTATCGGCATAAATGTATTATTTTTATGTCTTAAAATAATCGAGCTCAAATAAATTATGGAGAAGGTCGTTGTATGTAGTTTATTGCTAAAGAATAAAATTAAAATTTGATTTAAAATAATTAAAAAAAATGTGTGCGTGTACTAGCGTACACTCGTAAGAAGTGAAACTTCTTTATGACGTTATTTTTCAAAAAATAATTTACTATATGCAACTTTACAGAAATTGGTTAAATAAAGTTAAATTAGATAAAGTTTAATAAAAGGCTTTTATTAAACTTTATCTAATAATCTAATCTATAATAATCTATCTGGTATCACGCGTGGTAGGGATAAGAAAAAGATGGCGCGTAACGGAAAAAAAAGATGGCGCGTAACAGAAAAAGATGGCACGTAACAGAAAAGATGGCGCGTAACGAAAAAAAAGATGGCGCGTAACAGAAAAAAATGGAGCGTAACGAAAAAATGTTACACTAAATTTTTTTCCAACCCCGATAAAGAAGTTTCACTTCAAAAATGGTTGCTGAAACTGAAAAGAGAGAAATTAACACTACGATGAAATATTAACCTTTACACTTTAGAAATCATAAAAAGCTCAAAGTTGTGTGAAATTTATCAATTCGCACTTTGTCAGCACAGTGGGCTATGGCCTAAAACTCATTCTGTGAGAAGGCCCGTGCCCAACAGTGGGGCAGTAACGGGTTAAAGATGATAGTTTATGACGTGGTTTAACACAAAAGATATTTTAAAATTTATAAGGTGGTAGAACCAGTGTAGTTCGTATGTACCACCGCCACACCTAATTCTAGCGTGAAGCATTCCTTGCATTTCGATGGAAGGGTGTAGTTGCCGGCACACTTTTATATGAGACGACCATCATAGTCCTCGGGAGTAAACGCATCTGTGATTGATGTCAGATAGAACCTATGTTCTATATGAAGTTGCTTACAGATGTCGCAGGGCATCAGTGGCCACATACCATCAGGTGGGCTGCATGCTCGTTTGTTACTTCAGTCAGATAAAAAAACATACAAGTAACAAATGATAAACAGTACTAATTTTGCGAATTCTAACCTCAACCGAACCTATGTTCTATGTCGAAGGGCGGCAGTGACCAACCACTTATCATCAGGTGGATTGCTCATTTGTTTCTTCATTATTTTTATAAAAGAATAGAAATCTTGATCTAAGCGGATAAAGTGGAAAGTGTCGTCAACCCATTATTGTCCCACTGCTGGGAACGGGTCTTCTCTCAGAATGAGAGAGACTTAAGCCATAGTCCAACACGCTGGCCAAGTGCGAATTGGTGAACTTCACACACCTCCGAGAACCTTTTTTTTTTTAAAGAACTCTCAGGTGTGTAGGTTTCCTCACGATATTATCCTTCACCGAAAAGCAGTGATAATTTATTTCTAATACGCACATAATTTTTAGAAAGAATCTGTGGTGCGTACCGGGGTTTGAACCTCAGACCTCACGATCGAGAGGGCAAGTTTCAACCATTAGGCTATCACTGCTTCATGTAGAGTGAGACGTAGACCGGAAAGTATAAGCTAGTTATTTGATATCAAAATATGAACAAAACCCTTTTAATATAAATTGAAAATGGTATCCGTTGGCCAGATAGAAAGGGACGAATTAAATATAGAGGAATAGTATCCTTCGAAATATCGAAGGTCTCCTAAAAATGTCATACGTGACCTGAGTCGGACCTTTTTTGAAAAAATGTGTCTCTTGGGAAACATTGAAAACATACTGAAGAGAATCACGTCCGATATTTATTTCGTTTAGTCTGAAAATTGTATTTCGTTTAATTTAAAATCAAGGTGGTAGAACCAGTGTAGTTCGACCGGGGACATACCACCGCCACACCTATTTCTAGCGTGAAGCATTTCTTGCGTTTCGATAGAAGGGTGTGGTTGCCGGCACACTCTCACATGAGGCGACCATCATAGTCCTCAGGAGTAGCAACGCTGCTGTGATTGACTTCAGACGGAACCCATGTTCTGTATGAAGTTGATTACAGATGTCCATGGGCGGCAGTGACCACTTGCCATCAGGTGGACTGCATGCTCGTTTGCTACTTCAAATAAAAAAAAATAAAAAAAACACATTTTTAGCGGACTTATAAAAAGTTTTTCAAAGATTTGCAAAGTGAGCTCTTCTGCTTAGCTGGAGTTGCTTTGGCGACTCTAGCATTGTTGCAAATGGCTCCAGGGTGTGTAGACTGCGTTTTATGAGATTTTACCTGCCATATTTATTAGATAAGGTTAGATTTTAAAAACGCTTTTACTAAAATAATCTTATCTAGTAAATGACTATTATTTCTATATGTATTAGTATGAAGTAATTAATGAGCATGCCATGTCCACCTAATGATGAAGATTTTACTGAAACATTTTTAGGATATCATGTAGAAAAGAGATTCCATCTGAAGTCAATCATAGATACGTTGCTTCTCCCGAGGACTAAGATGGTCGCTTGATATGAAAGTAAGATGGAAACCACCGCCTCTTATCGAAATGTAAGAGTCGCTACACGCAAATAATAGGCGACGCAGTGCTACCTATCTAGCTGCATTAGTTCTATCACTTAGAGAATAGCTTGGTTAAGTAGCCCCAATTAGGATTTGCTTCAGAAACGTGGGTTTTGTAGACACACACAAAAAGAAACATATATCTAGACCCGGAGCAAAAATCTTAATTAATAATTCAAATATCGATAATTTAGTTGGGGACCGAACCCGGAACCCACTGCGGTATAACTCTTATATTGTTAGCATATGGGTGGAGAACAAAACGGAATTATTGAAACCCTTCATAAATAAATAAACGATTTAATTATGCACGAAATACAATCCCAAAAGGGGTAAAATTTCATATGCAAAGTCGTAGATGGAATTATGGACGGAGCGGGTTTTACGGGCTTTTGAAAAATATCGTTTCGAACAAATAGGGGTAAAGTGTATCCCTTATTTAAGTATTCGATCAACAATAACCTTAATACCTTTTTGAAGTGAAACTTCTTTAGGCGCATGAGGGTAAAATTTTTACAGATGAAACGTCACGCCGGTATGCAACGGAAGTGTCGGAAAAGAGAGAGAGAGTGATCGAGACCGATTGAGAGAGAGTAAGACAGGGCGAACGTAGCATGAGCAACTAGCCGTGGAGTGAGAGTAGGGAGCAAGCGAGTGAGAAAGATTGAGAGAAAAAGTGAGACAGAGCGAACGTCGTATCACGCCTTTTTCTCTTCCTCTTAATCTTGGAAATTTAAAGTTTTAGATTTGTATAAATATAAACAAGATTTATAAATTAGTTCGCCAAAGAAGTTTCACTTCTGACATGTGTACTTTGTACGCACGCATGTTTTTTTTTTTCGTTTTCGAGGGGGAAACTTTCAAACAGTACCCGACGTAATGGGAGCGACGCGGGTTATGTGAGATTCTTACCGCATTAACCGCCCCCGGTGGCCGACCTCGGCGCTGCGAAGAGGACTCCGGGAACTCCAACTGACCGCCGCCGGTGTCCTCAGCGTGTTACCCCATTGGGCTCTTCTCGGCTAGTTTCACAGGCGGTCCCATATTGAGGAAAATGAAAAACTTCCAGCAGTTTTCCAGAAAAATTGGAAACTGTCGGTTTCTTAAAATCTCAAATAATGGGTGTTTCTGAACCGATTTCAATCTTCTTTCTTTCATTTGATAGGAAATTTCATCATGGAACTTTTTCTTCTGGATATGGGTATACTGTAATGCTTAACGCTTCGACTAATCAACTTATACAGAACATGGTTTCCATTTGAAGTCAATCACAGATGCGTTGCTACTCTCGAGGACTATGATGGTCGTCTCATGTGAAAGTATGCTTTCAACCACACTCTTCCATACAACTCAAGAAATGCTTCACACTAGAAATAGGTGAGGCAGTGGTACTTTCCCGGTCGAACTACACTGGTTCTACCACCTTTAAAAGATTTGATATGTGACCTACTAAAGTTACACATCAAATAATCTATTGAGTACAATAGCTCCCTTAAGGAATACTCTTTCAAACAAAAAGATAACTGTAATTGGATCAGTACCAAAGGGAGTTTTTGAAGTATATAAGAAAAGTATTTTCTGTACAAAAACTTTATAAAATACCAATTTCCATTACATAAGATCATTCGTAAAGCCACATGTAATGGAAATGACGACACTGGTTCTACCACCTTGATATTAACTTTATTGTAATAATACATTAATTGTGTTATATTGTATTAGGCTACACTATCGCTTTAGGAGGACCTGTAATGATATAAATAAATATATCAAGGTGGTAGAACCAGTGTATTTCGACGGGAAGTACCACCGCCACACCTATTGTGCGTGAAGCATTTCTTGCGTTTCGATTGAAGGTGGTTGCCGGCACACTTTCACATGAGGCGACCATCATAGTCCTCGGGAGTAGCAACGCATCTGTGATTGACTTCAGATTGAACCCATGTCCTTTATGAAGTTGATTATAGATGTCCATGGCGGGCAGTGGCCACTTACCATCAGGTGGACTGCATGCTCGTTTGCTACTTCAGTCATATGAAATAAATGTTTCAGGTGCCTCCGGTTATGGTTATAAATACAGAAAATTTCAAAAACGAAGACAAAAATAGAGTATCGACCACTGGGTGAATACAAGATATAGAAATACAAGAATGTACATCCATACTAATATTATAAATATGAAAGTGTGTTTGTTTGTTCCTCTTTCACGTCGCCACATAGCTATTATATGATATGGTTTATATGCTGGGAGATAGTTAGGAGTGGGAGGAGGGAGGAGAGTGATGTAGGCTACTTTTTACCGCGCTCTCTCATTCCCAAGAGAATATCGATGTTTTTTTAGTTGATACATATTTAGTAGTTCCAGATGTTGTTAATAGATGGCGTTAGTATAATTTATTTGCAAGTTCTGAATCACGTTATCAAATGCTAATATTAATTCTCTCTGACCGGGCGAAGCCGCGGGTAAGAGCTAGTATCTTATAATATGAAGCGACTCTTGGCCTTCGGAAGCCGGTGAATAAAATATTTAGTGGTATACGCGAGTAAATGCCAAAGGCCTGTCCTCTCGGGGTCAAACTAAACTGCTTTGCGTATTGGTCCCCTGAGGGGTTGGTTTGGGAAGAAACGTTGTGTTTAGGAAATTGATTTTGATGGCAAAATAAGGTACAAGTTTCACTATTACTGGTTTTGTCTATGTTATCTAAGATTTTCTATATCATGACATCTCAGTATATATCATTTTATTAATATTAAAAATGTGTAACTTTGTGAGGATGTATGTGTATTTGTTACTATTGTATGCAAATACTACCAATAGCTGAAATTTGACACACACACATAGGTATATGACCACAATTAATACATATGATATTTTTTAACATTGTATCTCGTCAACCCATTGTAATATATCTGAAAGAAGACCCGTTCTACTGCTGGGCACGGCTTTCCTCTCAGAGTGAGAGAGTTTAAACCTTAGTCCACCGCGCTGGCCAAGTGCGAATTGGTTTTACTATGGTAGACGTGGCCAAAACGGACAAAGCCATGGGGATAACCTGTTGATTTGTAATTATGTTAAGTTATACCCATAACTTTGGCCACTTCAGCCACGATTACCACAAATTATTGTCCATTCATTAGAATATCGTATGTAAAAGTCTAAGTCATAATTAAGTTTGTGCAGAATTTCAACGAAATCCTATGGCAGATTTTTAGCAGAGTAATAAGCACACATAAATCCTCAGAAACTTTTCTATTTATAATATTAAGTAACATAATCATCATATATTTTTCCAATTAAAAGAAAACATAAATATAAAGAAGTCTTTACTTTGTTATATTTCTAAATATTAAAAAAAAAACTAATTCATTTCGCAGCAACTATAAACTGTTTTGTGAATTGGTCCCCTAAGGGGCTGACTACAATCGATGTAGCTAGTTATTGGTTTTGAAAGCAAATTTAGGGATAGGTTTGACAATTTAAAGGGCTATGCGATTAAACATATTATTATATCGTCGTTTGGCACTGCCCTTACACATAGTAGCCTTATTGAAGTGCTTAAAATTAGTATGCTGTAGTTTCGAGTATGTTTAGAGTGATATCTTAAGGTTTTAACTTTGTCCTCAGGAGTATCGACGCATCTGTGGCCGTTCTCAGGTAAGATTTTAATCATGTCTAGAGTTACAATGCTACATAACAACACGTGGGTACACGTTTGTGTGTTTGTCCCTGTAGTTCCGGGACCAGAATAGGACTACGGTACCCTCTGCCTGTCGTAAGAGGCGACTAAAAGAGGCTTCCGGGGTTGCGGGCGGGAAGAGTGGGAGCTCGAACCGTCCGGTCAAGTGACCCCGGGAAGAACGGCGGCATGTGTGGTTGCATGTTGCCGTAAAAACCAGAAGGTGCGGTGAGCAGTTCAGGCCCACCAGAGAAGAGCCCGATGGGGCCCACGCTGAGGACACCGGCGGTCAATTGGAGTTCCCGGAGTCCTCTTCGTAGCGTCGAGGTCGGCCACCGGGGGAGGGGGGGGGGTTTAGTGCGGTAAGAATCCCACATAACCCGCGTCGCTCCCACGACGTCGGGTATTTTTGAAAGTTTTCCCCTCGAAAACAAAAAAAAAGGGTACACGTTTGTGTGTTTGCAAAATTTTTACAAATTTTACAAATAATATTTTCTTTTATATTATATATCTTTATCGATAAAAAGCACCAATGTGGGAATCCCAACCATAAACCTTTTTTTGAAGTGAAACTTCTTTAGGCGCATGAGGGTAACATTTTTACAGATGAAACGTCACGCCGGTATGCAACGGAAGTGTCGGAAAAGAGAGAGAGAGTGATCGAGACCGATTGAGAGAGAGTAAGACAGGGCGAACGTAGCATGAGCAACTAGCCGTGGAGTGAGAGTAGGGAGCAAGCGAGTGAGAAAGATTGAGAGAAAAAGTGAGACAGAGCGAACGTCGTATCACGCCTTTTTCCCTTCCTCTTAATCTTGGAAATTTAAAGTTTTAGATTTGTATAAATATAAACAAGATTTATAAATTAGTTCGCCAAAGAAGTTTCACTTCTGACATGTGTACTTCGTACGCACGCATGTTTTTTTTTTATCTGACTGAAGTAGCAAACGAGCACGCAGTCCACCTGATAAGTGGTCGTTGCCGCTCATGGACATCTGTAATCAACGTCATACAGAACATGGTTTCCATCTGAAGTCAATCACAGATGCGTTGCTACTCCCGAGGACCATGATGGTCGCCTCATATAAAAGTGTGTCAAATAGTCAAATCGTATTCGTTTTTACATGAGAGTATGTAATTTACTCTTTCATTCAAACAATCGCCTTTATAGTTGAATGAAGTATTATAAGCGTCCCAGGGCTAGAATAAAACATATTTTGTGAAAATGTCACTCTGCTATCCGTTACGGTTCATGGGACACAGCCCTTTATAGGACAGGCGGGTGAATGGTGTAGGCTAAGTGAGTATAGGTTAGGATAAAACTACTTTGCAATAACCTTATATGAAAACTAGGCTATTTAAATACTATTTATCTTGTTTATTTTTATTATTATTCTTTAATATATTATTATAAAGAGGAAACTTTGTATTTTTGTATGTTTGTCATGAATTAACTTAAAAACAAATAAACCGATTTTAAAAATTCTTTCACCATTAATTAGAACTAGTCACCCGTAGCAACGGTCGAAATTCGACCGTAAATTAAATTAAAAAACTAAACTTCATATTGTCCAAAGTAGCACCAATATTTCTGTAACTTAAATAAATTGTAATAATTTTCAAGTTATTTTGAACGCACCCGTTAAAGGTAAAAAGAGGTTTAATAACTAAGCCGCATTTCAAAGCAATAGCGGGTATTTTGACAAAGACATCTGACATTTTTGACGTTATGTGTTTTCATAGTAAAACATTGAATGTTTTATTTCGTTTATTATGTATGTGTTCGTATCAAATGCAAGGTAGTGAGTATAATGTTTAATTAATTTTATGTATGACTTATGCATTATTTGAAAAAAATATTAGCATTGCGTAATCCTTCTCTACATAAACTATAACCGTGCGTAATTTCACACACCTCCGCCTGCGGCATCTTAAAAACGAATCACAAAATTTTGCTTCACGTATTAATATATAGAGGTTTATCTTGTTTATTTTTTATTATTATCAAATAATCTAGAAGTTGCAATATCCGATTGGCTGTTAATTCCTTGTACTTTACGGTGGAGGAAAACATCGTAGAGGAACATGAGCGTTCTCTGAAAAGTAGAATCCGACTTGTGTCTGAAATCGAGAACTCTCTGGAGCGAGTCTCGACATGGGGTCGACTTAATCTTGTTGAGTTCAACCCCACGAAGACACAAGTCTGCGCGTTTACCGCTAAAAAAACCCCATTTGTTGTAGCGCCAAAGTTTCAGGAAATTCCGCTCACCATTAATAAAAGCTTGGGGATCCTGGGAGTTGACATATCGTGTGATGTGCAGTACCGGAGTCATTTGGAAGGTAAAGCCAAGTTGGCATCTAAAAAACTGGGCGTTCTTAACAGAGCCAAGCAGTACTTCACTGGGGGGCATCTTCTTCTGCTTTATAAGGCACAAGTAAGGCCTCACATGGAGTACTGCTCGCATCTCTGGGCTGGAGCGCCACAGTACCAACTCAACCCACTTGACTCCGTACAGAAGCGAGCGGTCCGAATCGTCAACGACCCAAGGATCACCGATCGGTTAGAACCCTTAAGCTTGCGGAGGGACATAGGTTCCCTTTGCGTGTTCTACCGGCTTTATAATGGTGAGTGTTCCGAGGAACTGTTTGATCTGGTGCCCACATCACCCTTCCTTTATCGCACCACTCGCCGACGGATGAGGTTCCATCCGCATCAACTGGACTCGTGGCGGTCATCCACGGTTCGGTTTGCGCGCTCGTTCCTACCGCGGACGTGCAAGATGTGGAATGAACTTCCTCCTGAGGTATTCCCGGGGCGCTACGACATGGGGTTCTTCAAGAAAGGTGTAAAAAGAGCTCTCCTCCAAAGCCGGCGATGCATTGGCGACTCCTCTGGTGTTGCAAATGTCCATAGGCGACGGTGACTGCTTTCCATCAGGTGGCCCGTCAGCCTTATCGTTAGGTCTTAATATAAAAAAAAAAAAAAGGTTTACAAAGATTGCTTTGCTAAGCCTGCCTTCTCACCCAGACCACTGTTGAACAGAGACTCGTGTTCAAGAGTGAGTGACTACATTACTATCCACTTAATATATCTATACTTAATATTATAAATTTGAAAGTGTGTTTGTTTGTTCCTCTTTCACATCGCCACATAGCTATTATATAATATGGTTTATACGTTTGGAGATAGTTAGGAGGGCGGAAAGTGACGTAGGGTACTTTTTACCGCGCTCTCTCATTCCCATGACAATAGTTAATAGATGGCGTTAGTAAAATTCATTTGCAAGTTCTAAATCACGCTATCTAATGCTAATCTTAATTCCCTGTGGCCGTGCGGGCGAAGCCGCGCGTAAGAGCTAGTAAATGATAATTGTATTCGTGTCTGTAATTAACTTCATACAGAACATGGGCTCTATCTGAAATCAATCACAGATGCGTTGCTACACCCGAGGACTATGATGGTCGCCTCATATAAAAGTGTGCCGGCAACCACACCCTTCTATCGAAACGCAAGAAATGCTTCACCCTAAAAATAGGTGTGGAGGTGGTACTTCTCCGGTTGAACTACACTGGTTCTACCACTTTCAAAATTTATATAGTTTTTGGCGCGCCTATCGCTAATCGCTGCGTGTTAAACTTTAAACACCAAGCTGACAATGTCGTATAAAGTTTTATTTTTGCTTCAGTTCCATCAATAATTCGCTGAAACCACTTTTATGAGCAATAAACAAAGTAAAGTATCTTTACCAAATATCGGTTAAGTAACCGTTTCAGTATCGATATGGAAAACAGTTTTTCTATAATCAGAAGTATAGTTTGTCGATGTACCATATTCCCTTATTAGCCCATGTGCGTTTCGTAAAAGTTTATGTACACTTAGTGCGAGTTTTATGATGTTTACTATAAACAATTGTTTTTGTATTCACACATTATAAAAGTTATTTGCTACTTTTGGCCGAAAATGATAACGCAAGCTTGAAATCTTCATTGCGATGTATTTGCGAAAATAGACATACAAGATTACAAAGAAAAAAAACACACCCGCTAAGTGTTCCGATCCGGTGGTAGTGTAAAAAACTTTGTCACTAACAATTTGTAAGTACCCCCCGTAGGCCTACCTTTCATATCATTTCTTGCACTGTTGAGTTTTGAATGTAGCAAATATGACCCGAGGGTCACTGTCAATTTGTATTAGCGAGATTAGCTTGGTGTGGCAATCATTAGCTTTGGGCTTTAAAAACAAATGTCTGATCATATGAGACCAAGTTTCTCTACACTTCTTTTGCAACGAGCATGCAGTCCACCTGAGTAAGTGGTCACTGCCGTCCATGGACATATGTAAAAAACTTCATATAGATCAAGAATTCAATCTGAAGCCAATCACAGACGCGTTGCTATTCCCGAGGACTAAAATGGGCGTCTACTCTGAATGTATGAACTGCTTCACTCTAAAAATAGGTGTGACCATGGTACCACCCCAGTCAAAGCACATAGGTTCTACCATCTTACAAAATTTGTTTAGTTGCTGGTAGTGGTACCTTCCCTATTAAACCATATACATTGCACTACCTTAAAAATTGTAGCTAAGTGTGTGCTCATCAATTCGCACATCATTCGTGTGATCATGTCCACCAATTCGCACTTGGCCAGCGCGGTGGACTATGTCCTAAAAACTCTCTCATACTGAGAGAAGACCCGTGCCCACCACTGGGAACATAATGGGTTTTAAGAACTCGGCTAATATTGAGAGCGGTTTCAGTATTTCCTTTGATAATTTCGCTTCAGTTCTCCTCGCTTCGTTGATTTTGTTATAACCGTTAGCTTCAGCATATCGATATGGTATAATCGAAAATTCTGAATAGGTAATGTTCCAATATACATTAAAGTACAGTAAAGTGTACTTTAATGTATATCGGAACATTACCTATTCAGAATAATATCGATATAGTATAATGTATAATTGAAAACGGTTTACGGTTACGATATTTTATACCGGTTACCTAAATTATTTTTAAAGTTCGTATCTTGAAGTTATAAGTTTAAGTAAATTTTATGATACCATAAACTTTTCCACGGCCTTGTAAGCGGTAAAGTAAAGTTTAGTTATATTTTTACTCCCATGGGCCAGGAAGGTGATCATTTACAGTGTAAGAATCTATTCGTATGTATGTATGTATGATAGTATTTATGTATGTTTTTATCAAAGAGTCGAAATTTGTTTCGTAAGTTAGACGACCCGCGCTGCGCAACAGTTACCGGAGTGACGCGCAATGGGTTCCGGGTTCAATTCACGGCCAGACAGGCATCTGAATGATGAGTTTAGATTCATTTTCTGGGTCTGGGTGTTTGTGTGTATCCATGGTACCCACAACACAGGAGAAAATCCTAGTGTGGGGCTATGAGTGTAAAAATCGTGCGTGTAATTATTATCATAAATTAGTATGGAGCCTTTTTCGTTATTGGGGAAAATCTTTGGAAAATATTGGGAAAAATACCAAGCTGTGATAGGGTCGCCGGGTTTTGTAGGATGTTTGCTACTAAAAGCGTCTGAAAACGTAAACAATGGCTGTTTGAAATAATGTAATAAACTCTTTCTTACGAAGGGCATTACATACCAACTAAAAAAAACCTGCGGCACTCGGGGACTACCGCGGTAAAGCTACTGCATAGCATTTTTTATCAACTTATGCAATTATAATTATTTATTTATTTATGCAGTATTTTTTTCTTGGATATGAATTCAAGTTTTTTTCTTTGATACTACACACTTTCTCACAAACAGCTGCGCACATATTCGTCCGATTTCCGAGCAGCTCGTTTCCATCCGTGCGAGCTTCGTACTGTCGTACCATACACATACACGTTAAGCGAACGCTCGGCCGCGCTACATGGTAGACGGAGTGTTAGGTTTTTTTCGTTACAGAAGTTCTCAGATTTCGTTTTGAAAGTAGACCTACATAAAATACAAAGTCGCCTACAATTACGTTCAAAGTTATTAATTGTAGCAAGTCATAAAATTGTTAATTAAATTACTCCTAACAATAAGTTAATTGCTTCCGTAGTGTAGGTTCTAATTACTAAAGTATTGGAAAATGAGTTTTTAATGAAAGAAGGTTATTAATTGCTTTAAATAGTAGGAATCTTGTCGAAGATTGATTAGTAATTGGTGTCTATTTAATTGCCTGGTCTGAGGGCCTTTGAACTTTCGGTTCCAACATTTTCGCGACTGCAAGTATTAGAAGCATAATGTTTTTAAATTAAGGCGCCTGTATTTAGAGAAAAAGGGGGCGAGAGACATTTTTTTTACTATCATAATTATCGTCAATCCATTATTGTCCCACTGCTGGGCACGGGTCTTCTCTCATGAGAGAGTTTTAGGCCATAGTCCACCGCGCTGGCCAAGTGCGAATTGGTGGACTTCACACACCTCCGAGAACTTTTTTTTAATGAACTCTTGGGTGTGTAGGTTTCCTCACTATGTTTTCCTTCGCCGAAAAGCAGTAATACTTAATTAATTTCTGATACGCACATAAATCAGTAATGATTTAAATATCTATACACTTACAATTTACAATTACAAAAATACAATTACAATTTACATGACGACCCGCGTGGCGGTGCGGTTACTACACCGGTTTGACACGCAGTGGGTCCCGTGTTTGATTTCCGGACAGACAGGTAGAACACACACAATACGAATACACAAACACCCAGACCCAGAACATCAATTTAAACATTTAAAATGATCAGTTTAGACTGATTAGGGTAAACACCCTAATCAATCTAAACACATCATTTTAAATGTACCATGGACACACACAATACGAGTACACAAACGTGTATTCTGTGTGTCCATGGTACCCACGACACAGTAGAATATCCTAGTGTGGGGCCATGAGTGTAGTAAGCGTTTATAATGTTTATATTTCAAGGTACCACTTCCACGCCTATTTCTAGCCTGAAGCAGTTCTTGCGGTTTGGTGTCAGGGTGTGGTTGCCAGCTTACATTTATATGACACGCAGCGGGTTCTGGGTTTGATTCCCAGCCAGATATGATAAATTTAGATTTCTGTTCCGATCTGGGTGTTTGTGTATCTGTTTTCATGTATCCATAGCACCTACGACTATAAAAATCCTATTATCCGACTTTGTGTGTAGAAAGCATGTGTTTATTCTCTTAGACCACGAAATTTCGTTGCAAAATGTAGCTGAATTTTCTGAAATTCGCTCAACACTAACGGAGTAACTAACACGGAGTCTTACGCTGAAGTAAGAACTTTTGTTACAAGTACAATAATTATATGAGTTTAGACTAGTATTATCGCGGAATTGATACATTATAATACTTAACGGGTACTCACGATATGCGGTTTATGAATTCTTATAGAATTTTTTTGGCGATATTTCGACTCAGTCGCATGGATCGTGGTCACGGCCAAACTGCGGTGGCGGGGAGAAACCGTTGACAAGCACTAGTGGTTAATTAACTTATCTACCCTACGTCTATTTCGTTTTTCTTTTTTAGGTTCCATATCACGACACACAACACTAACTGTATCCTTACGCACCACACTTTGCACTATTTGCGATTTACATAAACTAACCACCGGATTCCACGCTTGTGCAAGTTTAAAACCATCTTAGGTGGTTTCAATGGTTCCTCCCCGCTACCGCAGTTTCGCCGTGACCACGATCCATACAACTGGATCGAAATATCGGCAAAAATAATTCTATAAGAATTCACAAACCGCATATCATGAGTACCGGTTAAGTATTATATATTACAATAATTATTACATAATTACTTAACCTTATTTCACTCAGTAATCGAGCCATGCACAACATTGCATATTAACCTGCAAAATATTTCTTCGCATGCGATGCATCAGTTTGCATATAAATGAGCTGAATGAACGCAGCTCATATTTATGTTGTTTATTAACGCTGGAATGTTTTGAAATGAGCTAAGTGGCTTTAAATGCATTGTATTATATATCATTAACAAAATGGATAAAAATATTAAATAGAAATCAGTTTATTTTTATACGGTAGATTTTCTATAGAAATCTCTTTTCGACTTCAATAGACGTTATTATCGTATTACGTATTTTGATATGCCAAATCAACTATGGAGTATTAAATAGCTCTTTCCCGCTGCTTCGCCCGCACGGTCAAGGGCAATTAACATTAGCATTTGATAGCGTGATTCAGAACTTGCAAATGAATTTTACTAATGCCATCTTTTAACAACGTCTGGAACTACAAAATATTTAGCAATTAACAAAACATCGATATTCTCATGGGAATGAGAGAGCGCGGTAAAAAGTAGCCTACGTCACTCTCCGCCCTCCTAACTATCTCCCAGCATGTAAACCATTATATAATAGCTAGACAGCGTGAAAGAGGAACAAACAAGCACATTTCCACATTTATAATATTAGTATGGATTTGAAGGTGGTAGAACCACCACACCTACTTCTAGCGTGAAGCATTTCTTGCGTTTCGATAGAAGGGTGTGGTTGCCGGCACACTTTCACATGAGGCGACCATCATAGTCCTCGGAACTAGCAACGCATCTGAGATTGACTTCAGATAGAAGATAGAACTCATGTTTATATGAAGTTGATTACAAATGTCGCAGGGCGGCAGTGACCACTTACCATCAGGTGGACTACATGCTCGTTTGCTATTTCAGTCATATAAAAAAAGAATAAAATTTTATATTGGCTATGTAAAGTTTTTTGTTTTTCGCTAAATAAGGGTAAATATATTACATAAATGTCTGTGTATTGGTCCCTTGTGGTGCATACAGTAGGTCAACAAAACCACATAGGTAGGAACACGAAATGTCCATTAAACCTTTGTTTCAAATGTGGACAGAAGGATAATTTACTTATACATATGTATATGTATACTCATATGTCGCTGTTTGGATTGAGTAAAAATACAGCTCACGACACTGGTTTTATAAAAGAGCTGGGTGAACAAATTTATAATTTTGTATCTTTCAAATTGATTATTTAAGGTAAAATATTAAAAATATTAACGAATTTATTAAAGAGTTAGCAGGTAGAGCACCAAGAATTAAACTCTATGCTTGAACTATAATTATATTTTCAGTTGAGTTCCCGGGTTCGATTCCCGGCTAGACAGGTATCTGAATGATGAGTTGAGAGTTATAATCTGGGTCTGGGTGTTTGTGTTTGTCTTGTGTGTGTCATTGTACCCACGACACAGGAAAAAATCTTAGTGTAGGGCTATGAGTGTAGAAAGCGTGTATTTGTGTATTTGTAACAACAAAGAGAATAGAGAGAAGCTTGCAGGCTTTTCAAATAGCCTTTTTATGGGTATTAAACTTATTAAGCACGCAACGCTTTCTTGCTTACAACAAAGCGTTGCAAACGATGTTAAATTAAATTAAAATTAACGTTATTTCGTAACAGTTGCTGAGTTTGAGCGAGTTTTAATGGTTTCGGCAGTTTGCAGAACACTTTAAAGTTATTTATACCGCTATATTAGAATTTTTCTGTAGGGAAATATGCTGTTCTGTACATAAAGTCGAAATAAACTGTATTAAAATTTGTAATCTTCTAAGTTGCGTAATCTTCTGCGATGGAGGAAACATCGTGTGAGAACCCACACAATCTGAGTGTTTTTTTAAAAGTTATTAAAGTTGTGTGAAGTCTTTCAATTCGCTCTTCGTCATCGTGATAGACTATGCCTAAAACGCTCTCATTCAGAGAGGAGGGATATGCCCAGCAGTGGGACAATAATGAATTCAGTTTTTTAGGGTTCCGCATATAAAGAGTAAAAACGGGACTCTATTACTAAGACTCGGCTGTCCGTCTGTCTGTTGCTGTATCTCACGAACCGCGATAATTAGACATAAAATAAATATTTAAGGGGACATACATAAGGCGACCCGCGTGGCAGAGCGGTAATCATACCGGTCTGACGCGCAATGGGTCCCGGGTTCGATTCCCGGCCAGACAGGTATCTGATTTTTTTAAATTTTTTTTTATCTGACTGAAGTAGCAAACGAGCAGTCCACCTGATGGAAAGCGTTCGTCTTGTGTGTCCATGGTACCCACGACACAGGAGAAAATCCGAGTGTGGTGCTATGACGTGTAAAAAAAGGATTATCGAAAATTCATCCCCCAACGAAATAAATAAGTGATGAAGGTCAGCAAATTCATAAAAATGTGTAAAGTTTAAAGCTAGACAAGAGAATTATGAATTATGTTACTTCAGCTCATTTATATGCAAAGTGGATCGTAGCATGCGCAAAACTTTGTAGTTTTCGGGTTAATATGCAATGTTGTGTACAGATTTAGATTTATTTGGGATTTGGGTGGTAGAACAAGCGTAACCGGGGAAGTACCACCTACACCTATTTCTAACGTGAAGCATTTCTTGCGTTTCGATGGAAGGGTGTGGTTGCCGGCACACTTTTGTATGAGGCGACCATCATAGTCTTCAAGAGTAGGAACGCATCTGTGTCTATTACTTCAGATAGAACCCATGTTCTGTTTGAAGTTGCTCACAGATGTCCATGGGCGGCAGTAGTCACGTACCATCAGGTGGACTGCATGCTCGTTTGCTAATTCTATCAGATAAAATAATATATAGTATTGATAATTGTTATTATCAATACTACATTTTTTTATAGTTTTTAGAAAGTTTGATAGAGTATACGTAAGTATACGCATACGGGTATTGTAATGATTTCACTCAGAAACAACTAGTCGGTTTTCGTTGTAATTTGGCCCACAGATATGTAGTTTATCTAGACACAGATACATCCATCCATCAGCCCTTTGATGTCCACTGCTGGACATAGGCCTCCCCCAAATGGCGCCACTCCAACCGGTCCAGTGCCCTCTGAATCTAACGGTTTCCCGTTGTCAGGTCATCGGCCACCTGGTAGGGGGGCGACCTGTACTCCTTTTGCCTAAACGTGGTCGCCACTCGAGGACCTTTCTTCCCCATCGGTTATCGGTCCTTCGAGCGATATGACCGGCCCACTGCCACTTCAGCTTGCTGATTTTGAGAGCTATGTCGGTAACCTTCGTTCGTCTACGGATTTCATCGTTGCGAATCATGTCTCGTAGCTAAATTCCGAGCATAGCCCTCTCCATAGCACGCTGAGCGACTCTGAGCCTTCGAATGAGCCCTTTTGTGAAGGACCACGTTTCGGCGCCGTAGGTCGCCACTGGCAACACACGTTGCTCGAACAATTTCGACTTCAGGCACTGAGGAATTGTGGACGACAACAATAAGTAGTTACATGAATTTCAATATTTATTGTTCTTATTACTATTATAAATGAGAAAGTTTGGGTATACATAATTACGTACTTGTGAGTATCGTAATTCTTTCACGCAGAAACAACTAGTCGGTTTTCGTTGTAATTTGGCACACAGATATGTAGTTTATTATCTAGACACAGATATATAGATCTAGATTAACATACAGAATACTCATTAACATAGTAAACATGACTAAAGCGCGCGGAGCCATGGTAATAAGCTAGTGCTTTATTATGTTTATTTGTCTGCGTGTCGACCCACGTGGCAGAGCGGTTACCATACCGGTCTGACGCGTAATGGGTCCCGGATTCGATTTCCGGCCAGACAGGTATCTGAATGATGAGTTTAGATTCATGTTCTGGGTCTGGGTGTTTTTGTATTCGTCTTGTGTATGTCCATAGTACCCACGACACAGGAAAAAATCCTAGGGTGGGGCTATGGGTGTACAAAGTTAGTATTTAAACAAACTAACTTTTCAGATAATAGAATAAATAGATTTAATGAAATAAGCATGAAATGTCGTCTTAAGACACGTACCTAAATTTTTGTGGTTTGTTGTAAACCCAGTGAAACCGCAGGACAGAGCTAGTTACGAATCTATTTGTATAGAAGCTAATAACTTCGAGATAACAGCTTACTAATGATACTTGAGAACTTGGTTTGTTGATAGGGTGGGTAGCTAGAATTGAGATATTAGTTTCTAATACTCTTTGAAGATTAGGAAATTATCTAACCGATCTAGGTGTTCTCTGTTCGTGAATTTGGATCCTTATTGCGTGGGTTCGAATCTTTGCTCATAAAATATTATGATATATTTGTAAGATAAGTGTCGAGCTAAATAAAATGATTTTTTTTATAATTCTCAAGAAGTAAGTGAGCATGTGATGATAGGAGCTGGCCACTTGTGGCCTTAGACGTCTGTTATCAACCCTGGATAAGATAACAGTTGCACCTAAGGCTAGAAATACGTTGCTACCTATGTAGTTCCGGGATCAGAGTAGGGCTACGGCATCTCCTGCCTGTCATAAGAGGCGACTAAAAGGGGGCTGCCAGGGTTGCTGGTGGTAAGAGTGGGAGCTCGAACCGTCCAGCCAGGCGGCCCCGGTAATGACGGCGGTACGTGTGGTCACTTTACGTCGTAAAGACTAGATGGAGCGGTGGGCCCAGCCGCTCACCTGAGAGGAGCCCGATGAGGCAAGGCACTCAGAGGACTCCGGTTGCGTTCCTCTAGAGATCCCCGAGTCCTGTTTGTAGCACCGAGGATGACCACTGGGGGATTGTAATGCGGTAAGAATCTCAGCAGAGTAGCAGTGATAGCCTAATGGTTGAAAATTGTCCTCTCGATCGGGAGCTCCGAGGTTCAAAGCCAGGCACGCACCACTGATTCATGTGCGTATTAGAAATTAATAATCACTGCTTTTCGGTGAAGGAAAACATCGTGAGGAAACCTACACACCCGAGAGTTCTTTAAAAAAAAAAGTTCTCGGAGGTGTGTGAAGTCCACCAATTCGCACTTGGCCAGCGCGGTGGACTATGGCCTAAACTCTCTCATTCTGAGAGAAGACCCGTGCCCAGCAGTGGGACAATAATGGGTTGACGAGAGAAGAATCTTACATAACCCTCCGTCGCACCAACGGCCCAGGGTACCTTATAAAAGTTTTCCTCTCAAGAATAAATACGCCTTAGGGGTGAGTTGGAATTCCCCGGATAAATGTCTTATATATACGTCCACCAATTCGCACTTGGCCAGCGCGGTGGACTACGCCTAAACTCTCATTCTGAGAGAAGACTCGTGTCCATCAGTGGGCTAATAATGGGTTGAGATAATAATAATAATAATATACCCATGTCTTCCTTATCATATCCTTGAGATATAAGAATACAGCAACTCATAACACTGGGCAATATTCTTTTAAAGGGGTTCTGGATAAAAAAATCCTGATACACATATAGTTTGTTTTTTTTGTCAAACAATTTGTGAATCTATATATGACGGACCCCTCTCTCAGTAAAGGTTGCGAAAGATTTCAGAGACTAGCCAATTGGAAATAGCTTCGAGATGACCATAATGTAAAAACATTATCATATAGAAATACTGCGTTGTGTAAAAATTTCAATTTAATCCATTGACTACGTTCTGAGTTTTGCAGGGACAAGTATAAGAAGTGGATTTTTATATATAGATGAGATTTTGTATTCTGGGACACATGTATTTTCCCTGGCGGTCGGTTTTTAGGGTTCCGTAACCACAGGATAAGAAAAACCCTATTACTAAGATTCTCCTGTCCTTATGTCTATCACCAGGCTGTATCTCATGAACCGTAATAGCTAGACACTTGAAATTTTCACATATCCTGATTTCTGTTATCGCTTTAGCAACAAATAGAATAAAATAAATATTTAACGGTAGCTCCCATACAACATACGTACATATATTGTATGCCGCTCTTACCCGCGGCTTTGTCCGCACGGTCAAAGGGAATTTACATTAGCATTTGATAGCGTGATTCAGTACTTGCAAATGAATTTTACTAACGCCATCTATATTAACAACGCCTGGACTACTAAATATGTATCAACTAACAAAACATCGATATTCTCATGGGAATGAGAGAGCGCGGTAAAAAGTAGCCTACGTCACTCTCCACCCTCCTAACTACCTCCCAGCATATAAACCATATACGTAAAAGAAGAACAAACAAACACATTTTAACATTTATAATATTAGAAAGAAGAAAGAAAGAAAGAAATATTTATTTGTAAAAAAAATACTACAACATAATGTGGCATAAATAATAGCATATTAGTATGGATAGTATGAAATAGTTAAAAAGTCAAAAATCTAAAATTCTCAGAGTTTCTCCACTATATTATACATGTACAATATATAAAAACCTTCCACTTGAATCACTCTATCTATTAAAAGAAACTGCATCAAAATCCGTAGCGTAGTTTTAATGATCTAAGCATACATAGGGACAGACAGCGGGAAGCGACTTTGTTTTATACTACGTAGTCATGATACGGAGCCCGTGGTGGGCAAGTCCGACTCGCACTTGGCCGGTTTTTAAATATATTCATGTAGAGGCAGACCTTACATATTCTCGTATAAAAAGTGACTTAGTATGCCTCTCTGGGTCTTGTGTTTAATATTTCTATTTCGTGGGGAAGTTTCTTGAAAAGAATAGCCAGGATTCTTTCGAGTAGGCGGACAGTTACGTAGATAAATATCTTATTTTTTCCTGAATGTTAATCATATTGATTTATATATTGTAGCTAATGGACTTAGGGTATGCCATGTAGCTAAAAGTAGGTTAGTTATTTAAAACTCAGATTCATTGTGATCGTTTACCGATTATTGTGGCACGCGTGTTCGTTGGGTAAGAGGGTTTCAGGCCACAGCCTACTGCACTGTCCAACGTCAAATTGTTGTTGTTAGACTTCCCACATCTGTCCCTGTAGTTCCGGGATCAGAATAGGGCTACGGCATCCCCTGCCTGCCATAAGAGGCTACTAAAAGGGGGACTAAAACCGCTTCCGAGGTTGCGGGCGGCTAGAGTGAGAGCGCGAACCGTTCCGGGGAGAACGGCGGTATGTGTGTTCGCATAACGTCGTAAGGACTAGACGGAGCGGTGGGCCCAGCCGCCCATCTGGGAGGAGCCCGATGGGGCAACGCGCTCGGAGGATTCCGGTTGAGGTTCCGGTTTCGAAACCCCAGAGTCCTCTTTTTTTAGCGTCGAGAACGGCCACTGGGGGGTAATAGTGCGGTAAAAATCCCACATAACCCTGCGTCGCTCCCACGGCGTCGGGTACCTTTTAAAGGTTTCCCCCTCGAGAACAAAAAAAAAAGGTAATACCATATTGCTTTTACCTTTTATCATAGTGCTTTACTGCTATTATGCTGTAAAATTATTTATTAGAGCTATTTGAGGTGAATTTACTGAGAAACCCTAGTGAAACCTTTACTTACAAATACTTGAAGTTTGTAAGTAATTATCTAGGATAACGACTTACAAACGGCCTTTAAGACTTACAATTTGTTGTCCTAGCATCCCTTGCTCCCAACTGAATTACTTCACACTACTCATCCCAAGATTTGCATATAGTTAAGCGAAGAACTGTCGTTTGAGAATTGTCTAGAAAATGGGTGAGATTCTCAAACTGTCTAAACGTTTATAGGTTAGCTGGTAATTATTTTCTGGAGTTAATGCAATAGTTTTGTGAAATGAAATAGAAACGATCTTCATGTCCATCTGATGATTTTTTTTTCTATTGAAGTAGCAAACGAGCATGTAGTCCACCTGATGGTAAGTGGTCACTGATGCCCTGCGACATCTGTAAACAACTTAATACAGAACATGGGTTCCATCTGAAGTCAATCACAGATGCGTTTCTACTCCCGAGGACTATGATGGTCGCCTCATGTAAAAGTGTGCCGGCAGCCACACCCTTCTATCAAAACGCAAGAAATGCTTCACGCTAGAAATAGGTGTGGCGGTGGTAGTACCCCGGTCGAACTACACTGGTTCTACCATCTTCAAAAGACAGGTATCAGAATTATGAGTTTAGATTCCTGTTCTGGGTGTTTGTGTATTCGTCTGTGTGTGTTCGTCTTGTGTATGTCCATGGTACCTATGACACAGGAGAAAATCCTAGTGTGGGGCTCTGAGTGTAGAAAGCGCGTAAAATAAACGCTTGTAAATTCCCCTCTCAGTATAACGTGACACAATTTTTATTTAATGTAAAACATCGCTAAAAGTTCCTTTCAGGGATGCAATCATCAACAACCCCACAACTGTTGCAACTCAGTTTAAATTGAATAACATTCAAGTTGGATGGAAGTTGCAAGCGGGTTATCCGGGCTGCTTTAAGATGAGGAAAGAGGTGTACTGGGTTGTTTAAACAATATGCAAGATTTGTATGAAAATGATAATATATAAAGAAAGAAAGAAAACTATATCCCAACTATTAACTTAAATAATCAATTTCAACTATTAATTTGGATGCAGATTTTTATTTTTAATTTGGCAGTTTGTTTATTTTTAAATTTAAGTTATTATTTTGTATATACATATAATCATAAAATTTAATTTAATTTTAATTATTTAGTATTTTGTCATATTCAAATTAATAACTATTAACAGTACTACGTGTTATTACCATACATTACAGATATAAAATATAGGTGTCTGTTAAAGTAAAAATAGCTGCAACGAAATAAATCGTCGTCATATTGTTGAATATAGATTCTTGTTCTGGGTCTGGGTGTTCGTGTATCATCTTTATATGTCCATGGCAGCCAAATGCGGGAGAAAATTCTACTGTGTGGCTGTGAGTGTAGAAATTGTTTAAATGTTAAAGTTTTTATTCTGTACAGTCCTAAAGAGGCACTAATTATATCACCTATATTATATTTTCTTATACTAGCAATGGATCAAAACACGACCTCAACTGATAAGATCCGACAAGAAACTCAGTGGGTTTGGCTTCTTGATTCGTAATCATCTAAATAATCTTAAAAAAGCTCGGTATAACGTGATACAACTTTTATTTAATGTAAAACAACGCTAAAAGTTCCTTTCAGCTATGCAATCAACAACAACCCCACAACTGTTGCAACTCAGTTTAAATTGAATAACATTCAAGTTGGATGGAAGTTGCAAGCGGGTTATCCGGGCTGCTTTAAAATAAGGAAAGAGGTGTACTGGGTTGTTTAAACAATATGCAAGATTTGTATGAAAATTATAATAAACAAAGAAAGAAAGAAAACTTTATCCCAACTATTAACTTAAATAATTAATTTCAACTATTAATTTGGATGCAGATTTTTATTTTTAATTTGGCAGTTTTTTTATTTTTAAATTTAAGTTATTATTTTGTATATACATATAATTATGAAATTTAATTTAATTATTATTTAGTATTTTGTCATATTCAAATTAATAACTATTAACAGTACTACGTGTTATTACCATACATTACAGATATAAAATATAGGTGTCTGTTAAAGTAAAAATAGCTGCAACGAAATAAAATGTCGAATTGTTGAATATAGATTCCTGTTCTGGGTCTGGGTGTTTGTGTATCAGTCTTTGTATGTCCATGGCAGCCAAATGCGGGAGAAAATTCTACTGTGTGGCTGTGAGTGTAGAAATTGTTTAAATGTTAAAGTTTTTATTCTGTACAGTCCTAAAGAGGCACTAATTATATCGGCTATATTATATGTATTTTCTTATACTACCAATGGATCAAAACACGACCTCAACTGAGAAGATCCGACAAGAAACTCAGTGGGTTTGGCTTCTTGATTTGTAATCATCTAAATAATCTTAAAAAAGCTCGGTATAACGTGATACAATTTTTATTTAATGTAAAACATCGCTAAAAGTCCCTTTCAGCGATGCAATCAACAACAACCCCACAACTGTTGCAACTCAGTTTAAATTGAATAACATTCAAGTTGGATGGAAGTTGCTAGCGGGTTATCCGGGCTGCTTTAAGATGAGGATAGAGGTACACTGGGTTGTTTTAACATAAAAAAACAATTAAAAAAATTGTAATATAGTTGTCTGTTGGTTGAATCATCTGGTAAAGCAAAAATAGCTGCAACGAAATAAGATGTCTTTATACCGCGTACCGTCGTAAAGACTAGACGGGGCGGTGGTTCCAGCCGCCCATCTGGGAGGAGCCCGATGGGGCAACGCGCTTATGTTGCGTTCCTTTGGAGATCCCAGAGGCCTCTTTATAGCGCCGTGGGTGGCCACCAGGGGTTTTTAGTACGGTAAAAATCTCACATAACCCTGCGTCGTTCCCACGGCGTTAGGTACCTTTAGAAGGTTTTTCTCTCAAAAACAAAAAAGGCTTAACGAGGCACTTACAATTGTCCGTTAAATTCAATCAAGAAATTCGGGGGGACTATTTTTTTCTTTGTAATCATCTTTTTTTCTCATTTTATTATCTTATACCAACTTATGTTATAGTCTCTTCTATGACTATTTAACATCCGATCAGAATACGGTATCATGTCTAGGGCCTCTAAGGGTATATGTGCCCTGACTGTATCAATATTTAAATATGTAATTGTTGTCCATGAGGGTTTATAAAGCTTTAACGTATACCTCGAATCTTGGGCCTTCGAGAGATCGATTTTCAACCATTAGGTTATTATTGCTTGGACCTTGTAGATCAGGGTTACCAGGCGTCACGTTTTTATCGGGACGTCCTGATTTTTCCATTAAAATTAAATGACCCGCGCGGGCTGACAGGCTCAGTCCCGCTTTTCGGGAAGGACCGAACTTTTGCATAAAATATAAGTGGAACTCAAGTTCGACTAAACAAAAAAGGGCGAAACCTATACAAATTTAAGTCAATCTGCAGTTTGTCGACCAAAAAAACGGTCGCCAAATCCTCCGGTCCTCCTACATCAAGAAGAAGCGCACGGCCTTTTGTAGCGAAGACTTCTGTCCCGCTTTTTTCACCCAAAAAGAACCCAAATCCCGACTTTTGAGGAAAAATTTTGAGGAACAAAAATTTTGAGGAAAAATCCAGAACGTGTTTTAGGAGTCGAGTAACGCCATCTTTTGACGGGTTGCGGAAACTCGCTTAAGATTGCCTGTGTGCAAACTTTGTATGCGATCATTCTATTTTTTTTTTTTTTTATTTTATTTATTCACAAAATCCACAGCTTATTACAATAAAACTACGCTCTAAACTTATAATGTAGATCTTGAAGCCAATTACGGATTTACAATATACTTATTTAGCTAAAAAAAAAAAAAAACATCACAAAGTATTCATCATATTTCTTACTAGTAGATGTATGATGTAGTACATATTTCTTACTATCGTATTACTACTTGTGTAAGTTCCGAAATCCCTTTCCGAGATAGCTTACTTGTAACTTAGTGTACCAACATCTTTACTTGTAGTTTAAAACTCTTTGTAAACACGGCGTAAGTTCTAAGGAATATGGAATTTATTCATGGATATTTCAGTTTCAAATTAAAGAACTAACATTAATAAAAATGCATGAATTTATGTTACAAGGTGTGTTTTTGAAAATGATTATTTTACGTGTAAATCGTAATTAACAAAATTAAGCAACGCCGAGCGTGGTCGAAAATAGGATGGGTTCCCGCTAGTAGTGGTAACCATCGGTCCTGTTTGTCGGCTTAGGGAAACAGTTGTTAAGTTTTGTTAGCTGTATGATTAAAGGTCGACATGACTTTTTAATTAAAACAAATTGATTCAGATGTTATAGGTACACTTTGTTTCTTTGTTAAAACTTTTATTTTTTACTACTTAAATCAAACGTGTCTGTAGACGGGCTACCTGGTGGAAAGTCACCTCCTCCTATGAGCATTTGTAATACCAGAAGAATCGCCAATTTCATTTCATTTCATTTCATTTCATTCCATATCATAGCTTCCCGGGAACACCCCAGGAATAAGTCCAAACCACCTATATTGCATATAAAAATCTAAGCATACATAGGACAGACAGCGAGAAGCAACTATGTATACTATATAGTGAAGCAAAATTTTGATAATCTTCATCGATCTACTCGTGAATAACGATGACCACAAAGCTTTGTGACCGCCTTTGTGCTAAGTTAAAAACGACTAGGCTAAGTGTTTCTCAGACCCCACTCTTAAACGAAAACACAACAGTAATATCTATATATTATTACGTGAATCATAAACTTGAGATCCGTTTTTAAGAAACTTGCCGCCGACGGAGGAGTGTAAAACTTACTACGCCTATAGTTGAGGTATAGAAGGAGTACCAAATGCTAATATATTTTTCGAATAATGCATACAACATACATAAAATCAACTAAAACGCACATCACATGCATTTGAACGTGATCAAAGCGAATGGCGCCGCAAGTATAAGCTAGTCGGATATAAATAAATACGACCAGGGAAGTACCACCGCCGCACCTATTTCCAGCATGAAGCAATTCTTGCGTTTCGATGGAAGGGTGGGGTTGCCGGCACACTTTTATATGAGTCTGAGTGAGTATGATATTATATGACATCTTAGTCCTTCATGTTCTATATGAAATTGCTTACAAATATCCATCGGCGGCATTGACCACTTACCATCAGGTGGACTGCGAGCTCGTTTGCTACTTCAATCAGACATAAAAAAAAGTTCAAGAAATAGAGCCCCATGACAGACAGACAGACACCTAGGCTTAACAACAGGGTTTATTTTACCCTTCGACTACGGAACCCTAAAAATTACTAAAACATGTAAATGATGGCGCAACTTCTTCAACACGCCGGATGAGATATGCCAAAAAAATGGACAATGTTCTGCAAAAGTTAGCGAGTTTCATTCATTCCGGTGGTTTGTGGCTTGTGCCTAATTTGGGAGAATTAAAAGTATCTCCGACTTTAATTCTTTGAGCATTTTTAGGAAGTGCTTTGTAGCTAGATGTGCGGAGGCATTTGATGTTATAAGCCTAGTTTTTTGGAAAGTAGAACGAGTATAGAGAGGTATAACAGACACACCTATTTCTGTTATGAAGCCATTTTTCCATTTCGGTGTAAAGGTTTGGTTGTTGGTTCACTTTTATTTGAGGCGAGTATCTTAGTCTTAGTTTTAAGGTGGTAGAACCTGAGTAGTTCGACCGCGGAAATACCACCGCCACACATATTTCTAGCGTGAAGCATTTCTTGCGATTCGATGATTTCGAGCGGTGGGCCCATCCGCTACCATGGGATGAGTCCCGGAGTCGTCCTTGTAGCGCTGAGGGCGACCACCAGGTTTTAGTGCGGTAAAAATCCCACATAACCCTACGTCGTTCTCACGACGTCGGGTGCCTTTTGAAGGTTTCCAAAAAGCAGTGATAATTAATTTCTAATACGCACATGATTTTGGAAAAATCTGTGGAGCGTGCCTGGGTTTGAACCTCGGACCTCCCGATCGAGTGCAAGTTTCAACCATTAGGCTATCACTGCTCTGTTTCTGTCTAAGTGATTTCTTCAATACTCATTATTCAACTTTAACCAGCTGGCAATAAATAAACAAACTAAGCCTTATTTAACAAGTCTTTCAAAACTTTTGTAATGGGCTTCCGGAAGAAATTGGCTGCGATCACGCTAAAGCATCAGGTGGGTAGTTAAATTGGTATTTGGTATGACTGGTCGAGTGGTCCGTTTATAATAAAAACCGGCCAAATGCGAGTCGGACTCACGCACGAAGAGTTCCGTACATCTTTAAAATCAGTAAAACAATCACGTTCGTTGTATGGAAACCCCCATTAAATATTAATTTTAGGTAATTGTTGTTATAGCGGCAAGTTGTTATAAAGCAGTGATAGCCTAATGGTTGAAACTTGCCCTCTCAATCGGGAGGTCCGAGGTACAAACCCAGGCACGCACCACTGATTTATGTGCATATTAGAAATTATTTATCACTGCTTTTCGATGAAGGAAAACATCGTGAGGAAACCTACACACCTGAGAATCCTTTAAAAAAATCTAATCCATCTAATTTTGACGATATTTTTCATACGTGTATGAAAAATTCTGCTCAATCGGTTGAAATTCAAAATTGTCTTGCAAAACCCTTATATCTTGTTCCCCGACACTTATAATTTAGAACTTTTAAAGACGAGGGTGAATAGGCTTTATCTAGGCAAGCGTGCAACATCCTAGGCTGCATCTTACTTAACATCAGGTAATGTCGCGACCAAACGTTGGCCTTTAATAAGATAGAAAAAAATATATAAATATGAACTAACAAGGCAAAAGAACAAATGCTAAAAATAAAAAGCATCTTAGGTACATCTTAATCAAGGTCTTGTAAATTATATTTGATCAAACATACATACGCCAACTTTGTTTGTATGACACAATTACAGTCTAACAAAGACGTTTGGTATGAAATTTAATTTGGTAAAGGACGTATTTTACATATATCTTGGTGTGTGGTTTATAATGAGCGGGTATACAAAGCCCTGACCTCTTGTGCCGTTTATTAAAAGCTTTTGTTAAAAACTCGTGATACGTGGAGTAGGGATGTGAAAGGTTGTTAAAATATCCGAAAACGGATCTTTACGACGGTTACGGTTAACATACCGGTCTGCGTTGTAGTGGGTTCTGGGTTTGATCCTCGGCCAGACAGGTATTTTAACCGCGTCAAAAAAATTTAATATATCTTTAGATAAAAGTAGTTAACAATTGTAATAACATATTAAATTAATGAATTTAAGAATAATGTTTATATGAAGTTGAAAACAATATGGAATAACAAATATAAACAGCGCTCTCTATATATACTTTCAAGTCATTCTCCCTAGATTATCCCTGCTTTAAATTATAATTACTTTTGATAAAGTAATTATTTTTGTGAAACAAAGACAAAATTTTAAAACAAGACACGAACTATAAATACATTGTCAATCCTTTAAATTAAATTCTGTATTCTGAACAAACAGATTTGTCTGGTAAACGAAACTTCCAAAAATTTTTAAACAAAAAATACAACCGACTTCCATGCCACAAAAAAATAAAAAAGAATTTAAATACATCTTAATTTAGAGCGTACACAGTAGGTACTTAGTACATAGTCCCGAAGTCAGGAGTTCCCCTAATTTTCTCCAAAACCCATAGATAGATCATAACCATATTTAAGTGGGACCAACTTCCAGCTCGTCTCTATATAATAAAAAACGAATAGTTAAAATCGGTGCACTAACGCCAGAGTAATTCTTATACATACATAAAAAAATATACCGACCAAATTGAGAATCACCTCCTTTTTGAAGTCGATTAAAAATAGAAATTGCCAATAATATAACTTACTTATTTTTCTTAACTCTTCAGTTATTTTATTTTTGTATAACCAATTTATTATATTTCATTAGGTACCTATATTAATATGTATAATTTATTTTATTTCAGGTAATATTCAAGATTGTAAAAACCGGTAAACCGCCTCAAATACAGGTATATTTTACGGATATTTACGGATATCAAGCACATCCCTATCGATTCTATATGTGGGCGCTAAATCCTTTACGAGCGCTACCCTACGCTCATATTAACGTTAGCCATATGGCATAAAATATGTGTGTTCTTACACATTGTATACATCTTGTATGTTTTTATACAGCTTGCCAGGTGGTAGAATCTATTTAAATTGGCCGGCGATTTACCACCGTCAGATTTACTTCTACAAATACATTTTTTTATCTGACTGAAGTAGCAAACGAGCATGCAGTCCACCTGGTGGTAAGTGGTCGCTGCCGCCCCGCGACATCTGTAATCAACAACATACAGAACATAGGTTCCATCTGAAGTCAATCACAGATGCGTTGCTACTCCCGAGGACTATGATGGTCGCTTTTATGTGAAATTATGCCGGCAACCACACCTTTTTATCGAAATGCAAGAAATGCTTCACGTGTCGCGGTGGTATTTCCGCGGGCGAACTACCCTGGTTCTACCACCTTGATAAGTAATACAATACAAGATACAAAAAATAAACAAACACATCAGTCTTAAATGAAAATCTAAAATATTTCAGGTGGTTCCAATAAAAGCCTTACTTACCTACGTATCGATGGAAGGGTGTGGTTGCCGGCACACTTTCACATGAGGCGAACATCATAGTCCTCGGGAGTAGCAACGCATCTGTGATTGACTTCAGATGGAACTCATGTTCTGTATGTAGTTGATTACAGACGTCCATGAACGGCAGTGACCACTTACCATCAGGTGGACTGCAAGCTCGTTTCTTACTTAAATCGGATAAAAAAATAAAGTTTGAAAAAAAATACCTTATGATTATCCTTAATAATAGGCATAATCTAATTTTCTTTATTAGAGCGATAATGAAATACGACGCTTAATTGAATTAAGTGGGTCTCTTTGACTTCATTTTCATCCGCCTACCGGTTTTTATTCCCAATTGAACGATATATTTGGGTATAAAAATATACTGGAGACGGTTCTGCCCTCGGCCTCGGAATAAGTACGCAGTAGGTAATAGTCTTTTTTCGAAATTGAGTTTTGTGATAATTGTATCAAAAGAATGTTATTTTTACGTGCGTAGAAGTTTTTTTATGCTATTGCATAGCTTTTATCTCGGGCTTTGAGCGCTGTGACCGAATCAAGAAATTTCGTAACGAAAAAACCTAACACCCGCCACTCCGCTTACCCTGTAGCGCGGCCGAGCGTTCGCTTAATGTGTATGTATATTAATGTGTATAAAATATTATATGCATGTTCTCGAGCTCGTTATCATACTTCATACTAATATTATAAAGGCGAAAGTTTGTGAGTAGTGTATGTTTGTTACTTTTTCACGTCTAAATGGCTGGAGCGATTTTCTTAAAATATGGTAGGGAGTTAACTGACACTTTTGATTAAATTATAGGCATTCCCTTACTGTGGAAAAATATCTTATTCCCACGAGACAATCGATACATCGTTTTTTTTTACGCGGGCGAAGCTGCGGGGTTCAGTTAGTTACTTATAAAAAATGATTATCGCTGCTTACGGTGAAGTTAAATATCGTGAGGAAACCCGAAAACACCCGTGAAAACTTTAACATAAAAGGTTTCAGAGGTGTCTTTTTTTTTCGAGGGGGAAACCCTCAAAAGGCTTCGGGTACCGAGGCCGTGGGAGCGACGAAGGGTTATGTGGGATTTTTACCGCACTAAACCCCCCAGGTGGCCTCAGCGCTACAAAAAAGGACTCCGGGATCTCCAAAGGTACGCAACTGGAGTCCTCTGAACGCGTTGCCACGACCATGGTTGCCTGACCAAACGATTTGAGCTCCCACTCTAGCCTGCCCGCAACCCCGGAAACCCCTTTTAGTCGCCTCTTACGACAGGCAGGGGATGCCGTAGCCTTATTCTGATCCCAGAACTACAGTCTACCGATTCGCACTTGGCCAGCGCGGTGGACTATGGTCTAAATTGTAATTCTGAGAGAAGACCCGCGCCCAGCAGTGGGACAATAATGGGTTAAGGCCACAAATATGTTGTTGCATCAACCCATTATTGGCCCACTGCTGGGCACGGGTCTTCTCCCAGAATGCGAGAGTTTAGGCCATAGTCCACCGCGCTGGCCAAGTGCGAATTGGTGGACTTCACACACCTCCGAGAACTTTTTTTTTTTTTTTAAGAACTCTCGGGTGTGTAGGTTTCCTCACGATGTTTTCCTTCACCGAAAAGCAGTGATAATTAATGTATAATACGCACATAAATCATTGGTGCGTGCCTGGGTTTGAACCTCGGACCTCCCGATCGAGAGGGGAAGTTTCAACCATTAGGCTATCACTGCTCTAACAAATATGTTGTTACTACAAAATAAGATATACTTTTACAGCACTATCAGTGAACTAAAGTAGAGGTTTAAAAAAACGCTTTAACGCGTTTATCTCAAAGCTATTATCTTACACGATATTTTCTTTTACAAGGGATGAGTTATTTTCGCAAGTTCACGTTTTTATCTTGAAGCACATTCCTCTGGCGCTGGTATTTCATAAAAGATATATTTTCTTGTAAATAGAAACTTTCATTAAACTTACCTTGTAAGTTCCTTCAGGGCCGGGAAGCAAGGTTTTCTGAAAAGAATACGAAAAATTAAAAGACTAAGAAAAACCTTTTAGAAACTTTGTAAATATGTATTTATTTAGCACGCTTTCTACACTCATAGCCCCACATTAGGATTTTCTCCTGTGTTGTGGTTGTGAATGTCATGGACACACACATGACGAATACACAAACACCCAGACCCAGAACATTTTTTTATTAGATTAGAGTAGCAAACGAGCTTGCAGTCCATCTGATGGTAAGTGGTCACTGCCGCCCATGGACATCTGTAAGCAGCTTCACACAGAACATGAAGTTCTATCTAAAGTCAATTAAAAATTTACAGATGCGTTGCTACTCCCAAGTACTAAGGTGGTCGCCTCATATAAAAGTGTGCCGGCAACCACATCCTTCCATCGAAACGCAAGAACTGCTTCACGAACCCGGGACCCATTGCGCGTCAGACACCGGTATGGTAACCTATATTAGTCGTTATTAAGTCGCCTATATTATTATTATAACCTTATTAATTAAAAATATAAACAAATAGGACTGTTTAATATGTTAGCGCGTCCACACATGCACATGCGCATTCACCGACCCGCCAACAGCGTAAGAACCCCCCCCCCCCCCCCCCCCCCCCGGTCAGTAGCGGACAGCCCGTCCATGCAAGCACTACAACCACGGTACATGATATTAATACTGTGCTACAACTATTACGCTATTTTGTAGTTTTTTAAAATGCGTTGTAAGAATAGTCAATATAACACGTTAGCAAATGAGATTCTCTACCACTATTCTTTCGAAGCAATGATTTGTCCTATACGCACTTACTGAGGTCCATTTGCTGCAGTGAACACTTACCATCTCGATATCATGCTTGATTTATATCCAAGGTGGATATGTTCATTCGACAATAAATATAACCACAAGTCCTACTCCATCTTTGGAACTAGTTGCAATAGTTAAAAAACTCTTAACATCAAATTTAAAAAAAAAGTTTTTTTGAACAAACTTAATAACAATTAATAGGGCAAGAAATAGAACATCTGTAAATATAATTCACTGACCTTCGATAAGAGCGGCAACAGCAGTGTCATGGCGTAAAATCTTTTCCCGCCATTTCTGAATTCGTAATTTCGTAAATATCAACTTTGACACTAATTTATTAAACAATTACAAGAAACAACAAAACTAATTGTAATTAAATGTTAAGTTTTTCAATATGTCCACCACTCACTCGAATGCACTAGTCACTATTTAAATAATTATTTATTAAACAACAAATCCACAGCTCTTAAATTAAAAAAAAAACAACACAAATCTTACAGACTAAACATACAGCCAATGTATTCATGTATGTTTATAATATGTCTCAAGGTATTGTTTCTCACACAAGATAGGTAAGGAAATCGGTTAGCAGCCATTTCTTTTCAATATTTCGAATGATTTGCTCCATTTTTTCAAAATTTCTATCGATGTAACATCCGTGGCATACACATTTCTAATGTAATCCCACAAAAAGTCTACGGGTATGAGCTCCGATGACCTCGCGTATGTGTCAAGCCATTTTTGAAATAGGCATTCAATATCACAATTGTGTACACTTAAAAACTTTAATTAAAAGAATTAAAAACAATAGCGGAGCGGCGGCGCCGGCGCGTCTTGATGCAAGGCAAACGTGGTGCATGCACGCGCGATCAATCGATGTGGCCGACTGACCTAATTTAGTTTGTTTTCAATCATTTATTCAAAAAGAAAGTAAATAGAAATAGCACTGCCTAGTTTTGTCTCTCTCACACATATTAAATTTATGTTGAATGAATGCAATGGATGATATCGAAATTTTCGGACGCATAGTCCTTATGTCTAAGAAATAAGATACTAGCCGAAAGCGAAGTAGACGTACCGTTCGCAGCTAAACTATAGTGATTTATTTACACGCTGATTAATAATTTCTGGATCTTATTTGTTATTAAATGTTGTTATTGTTTATTTGCTATTTAGTACGCTATTTGATGTACGCTAGATGATAGTACAGCATATTAGATTTAAAACGCATACCTGCATACATCTAAAAAGTGTTAATCGTATAACCGTAATACTGTTTAACTGTGACAAGTCATTTATAAGTGTAGGTGTAAGATGGACTAGTGTATAAGACTAGAATATAAGTTTTGTTTGTAATGAAATAAATGAGCAATGATTAAATTTTGTACCCATTAGTTTTTGTAACAGACAGAGAAATGTCTGTCTTAATAGTCCAAGATCCCAGGGCTGCTAGACGTCACGTATTTTCTGACGGATGAAATGTGGACGATTGAGTAGTGTTAGTATGTACTATGATCGTATGCCTACCTGCTAGCTTGGTCAAACGGCCAATTTCCAGGTATCAGGTAATCAAGGTACATAAAAATATTACTTACTTCACGTAAATTCTCATGGCTGATTTTCATATATGTTTTCGAGTGTATAGTTAAAAATAAATTGTCAATTCTCCCAGACACTTTCCGTCGGCCATATTGCTTGGGAGACGCCTATAGGGTCTCAAAATAATTAGTTAACTTCACGTAAATTCTGACGCTCCATTTTTATATATGTTCATCCGACAACAATTTTAAAACCTTTGACAAAAAGACAGACCGATCCAAGGGGCCAATCATCCCCTAAACTAAATTTTAATATCTCTGTGAGTGGGAGCGCGAGAGCATTATCTACGCGCATGAGACTGAGTGAGACCGACTGCGCTGTTAAGGGCATGAAAATTACTTAAACAGATATTTTATAATTTTTAGAACTTTTGTTGACAAGTAAATTATGGCAACAAAAATAAAAAAAATTGACATATAATAAATAATACTAAAGTTAGCCGACATTTTTATTTTTTTTTCTATTTATTTATTAAAAATAAAAAATATTTTTTAAAAATACCACATAATATATTAAAATAAACGCAATTATTTTAAATAAATTATTTATTCGAAATTTGGAAACAAAGTTTAAAAATATTAATCCTTTAATATTTCTTAACAGTGGCTTTTAATCTTCATTTATTCATCATCTAGCCAATCTTGAAATTGTATATCTAAATCGTGATCGTCATCATCAGCATTATTCTTATTATTATTTTTCATTAATTCACTAGAGAAGCCATTATATTTTTCAAAACACTGCAAATATTTTTATTTTTTTTACACACGTTGCTACTATAGTCACAGCTGATGCACTCTACAGACACGACAGAACACTGAATACTTATTTGGGAGTGACTTTAGCTGTTGGCCTCAAGAGGGCCTTTAAATTACAATAAAGTTAGCTGTCACCTGACCAATTTATTATTTTATTTAAAAATTTATATTAATTAAAAATAATTAGTAAAAAAAAATGAAAGTAAATTAGCCGACATCTAAAAATTTTTAGAAAATTTTTTAATTGATAAAATTATTAAAAAAATTTCATTTGTAAAAAATTTGAAAAACTATAATTGTTATTTTTAAAAAATATTTTGTATTTCTAATAAATAAATAGAAAAAAAAAATAAAAATGTCGGCTACCTTTAGTATTATTTATTATATGTCAATTTTTTTTATTTTTGTTGCCATAATTTACTTGTCAACAAAAGTTCTAAAAATTATAAAATATCTGTTTAAGTAATTTTCATGCCCTTATCAGCGCAGTCGGTCTCACTCAGTCTCATGCGCGTAGATAATGCTCTCGCGCTCCCACTCACAGAGATATTAAAATTTAGTTTAGGGGATGATTGGCCCCTTGGATCGGTCTGTCTTCTTGTCAAAGGTTTTAAAATAGTTGTCGGACGAACATATATAAAAATGGGGCGTCAGAATTTACGTGAAGTTAACTAATTATTTTGAGACCCATAAGGCGTCTCCCAAGCAATATGGCCGACGGAAAGTGTCTGGGAGTATTGACAATTTTATTTTAACTATACACTCGAAAACATATATGAAAATCAGCCATGAGAATTTACGTGAAGTAAGTAATATTTTTATGTACCTTGATTACCTGATACCTGGAAATTGGCCGTTTGACCAAGCTAGCAGGTAGGCATACGATCATAGTACATACTAACACTACTCAATCGTCCACATTTCATCCGTCAGAAAATACGTGACGTCTGGCAGCCCTGGGATCTTGCTCTATAATAATTTATACTTTAAATAAATATTAAATTTTACATTTCCCCCTCAAGAACAAAAAAAGGCCGCATCCATTTGCACCCTTGTTTTTGACGAGAGAAGAGGATGAATAAGATCTTCAAGAAAGGTGCAAAAAGAGTTGTCCTGCAAAGCCGGCGATGCTTTGGCGACGATGGTGTTACAAATGTCCATAGGCGACGGTGACTGCTTTCCATCAGGCGGCCCGTCTGCCTTATCGTTTGGCCTAAATATAAAAAAAAGAAGACAAGAGAGCACGCTTCTTAGTCTCCTCCTATATCGATTACGTTGCAGACAATGTATTACTACATAAATAAAGGTTAAAGGCGTAGTATTACTACAATTTGTAGCGTGAAATGGACGCTTGTCACGCACAGTTTTGGGAATTTGATCAATGTTTGATAGTGTAATAGACGGAAAAGGCAATTTTATTAAGTTTTCATTAATTAATAGGTTAGAAGTATGTTTGTAGTTGTGGAAGAAAGTTATTATAGCGTCGTAATACTGTAATTTGATACGGTAGTAAGACTCAAGTGTTACCGACGAATTTCATACTTGTATGAAAATTTGCTTGTGATCATGCATATCTTATCATACTAAGCCATCGCAACGGTCGAAATGCAACCGAAATACAACTAGGTATATACCATTCGCCCTGTAGTTCCGGGATCAGAATAGGGCTACGGTATCCCCTGCCTGTCGTAAGAGGCGACTGAAAGGGGCTTCCGGGGTTGCAGACGGCTAGAGTGGGAGCTCGAACCGTTCGGTCAGGCAATCCCGGGAAGGACGGCGGTATGTGTGGTCGCATACCGTCGTAAAGACTAGACGGAGCGGTGGGTCCAGCCGCCCATCTGGGAGGAGCCCGATGGGGCAACGCGCTCGGAGGATTCCGGTTGAAGTCGTTTCGAGTTCTCGGAGTCCTCCTTTTCAGCGCCGAGGACGGCCACCGGGGGGGTTTTAGTGCGGTAAAAATCCCACATAACCCTGCGTCGCTCCCACGGCGTCGGGTACCTTTTGAAGGTTTCCCCCTCGAAAACAAAAAAAAAGGTATATACCATTATGATGTGCATGTGTGTGTTCACCAGGTGGTAGAACCAGTGTGGTACGACCGAGGAGGTACCACCGCCACACCTATTTCTGGCGTGAAGCATCTCTTACGTTTCGTTGAAGGGTGTGGTGGCACACTTTTATATGAGGCGATCATCTCAGTCCTCGAAAGTAGCAACGCATCTGTGATTGACTTCAGATAGAACCTTTGTTCTATATGAAGTTGCTTACATATATCCATGGGCGGCTGTGATCACTTACCATCACGTGGACTGCATGCTAATTTGTTACTTTAATCATACAAAAAATGTAAGTGTGTTGTTACGCTTTAACGCCAAAACTACTAAACTGATTAATATGAAACTTTTTACATATGTTCTTAGAGGTACTAAAAACATAGGATACGTTTGTTTATAAAATATTAAATAAATAAATTGGCTGAATAATTAAATATGGACATTAGTGCGAGCGAAGCCGCGGATAAAAGCTAGTTAATATTATAAATATAAAAGTTTGTGAGGAAGTATTTGTGTTTGTTCCGATTTTGCTGAAACTTCGCAAACACATAGTTCATGAAATAAATTAACACATAGGCTTCTCATTACGGTGGTATACGTCCTCGAAGCGAACAAAGCCATCTTATAACCTAGTCACGAAACAAGAGAAGAAGGAAAATTTCGTCATTCCTGCAAAGATACTTGTGAATAATAAAGAACAAGCCACGTCTCACGGGATGAAATGCGTGTTGGAGCGACCGGAGTCAAACAGGAAGAAACGTCTTCATGTCAACATTTATTGTGTTTGTTTTTTCGACTGCGTTAGATGGATGGTAATTATTTTCGAGTGTATGTTGGAACGCGTTACAGCCCAATCTTTTTTTATCCAATCGAATGCTGGCGAGCGCTACAGCCTAGTCTGATTGTTTTTTTTTCTAATCGAAGTAGCAAACGAGCATGCAGTCCACCTGACGGTAAGTAGTCACTGCCGTCTAAGGACATCTGTAAACAACTTCATATAAAACATGTGTTTTATCTGAAGTCCATCACGGATGCGTTGCAGGTCCCGAGGACTATGATGGTGGCCTCATATAAAAGTGTGCCGGCAACCACACTCTACCATCGAAACGCAAGGAATGCTTCACATTAGAAATAGGTGTGGCGGAACCAGTCTATCGATTTTCATACAAATTATGTAAATACGTATTTGATAGATTTCCCAGTAACCTTTAGTATAATATTCGTACATGTTTGCAAACTCGCATGTTTGACACCTATTATTTCCCCTGGGGAAACGCTGAAAGCTATAGCTCATTCATAGTATAAAACAAAGCCGTTTCGCGCTGTCTGTCCATATGTAAGCCCAGATCTTTAAAACTACGGTACAGATTTTAATACAGTTTTTTATAATAGATAGAGAGATTCAAGAGGAAGGTTGCTGTGTATAAAACATGAAACTATAGCTCATTCATAGTATAAAACAAAGCCGTTTCGCGCTGTCTGTCCATATGTATGCTCAGATCTTTAAAACTACGCTACAGATTTTAACCCATTTTTTTAAATAGATCGAGTGATTCAAGAGGAAGGTTGCTGTGTATAATACATGCATAATATAGTGGAGGAACACTGATAATTTTAGATTTTTGACTTTTAGGTGGAACGAAGTTCGCCGGATTAGCTAATATACAAAGGTTAAATGTGCCAATGGTTATGAAGATAGAACGAGTATGGTTCGAATAAAAAGGTACCATAGCCATGTCTCATCTCTGTAGTTCAGTGATTAGAATAGGACTACGGCATCTCCTGCCTGTCGTAAGAGGCGACTAAAAGGGGCTTCCGGGGTTGCAGACGGCTAGAGTGGGAGCTCGAACTGTTCGGTCAGGCAATCCCGGGAAGGACGACGGTATGTGTGGTCGCATACCGTCGTAAAGACTAGACGGAGCGGTGGGCCCAGCCGCCCATCTGGGAGGAGCCCGATGGGGCAGCGCGCTCGGAGGATTCCGGTTGAAGTCGTTTCGAGATCCCTGAGTCCTCCTTTTCAGCGCAGAGGACGGCCTCCGGGGGGGTTTTAGTGCGGTAAAAATCCCACATAACCCTGCGTCGCTCCCGCGGCGTCGGGTACCTTTGGAAGGTTTCCCCCTCGAAAACAAAAAAAAAAAGATAGATTGATTCAAGAGGAAGGTTTTTGTGCATAATACATGCATAATATAGTGGAGGAACACTGATAATTTTAGATTTTTGACTTTTAGACGGAAGTTCGCCGGGTCAGATAGTGATATACAAAGGTTAAATGTGCCAACCCACTGTCCCATTGTTGGGAATGAATTTAGGCCATAGTCCACCACATAGTTTTAAAGCTAGAACGAGTATGGTTCGAAAGTAAAGGTACAATAGCCATACTTGTTTCTCATCCCTGTAGTTCCGGGATTAGAATAGCTACGGCATCCACTGCCTGTTGTAACAGGCGATTAAAAGGGGCTTCCGGGGATGCGGGCGACTAGAGTGGGAGCTCGAACCGTTCGGTCAGGCGACCCCGGGAAGGACGGCGGTATTTGTGGTCGTATACCGTCGTAAAGACTAGACGGAGAGGTGGGTCCAGCTGCTCATCTGGGAGGAGCCCGATGGGGCAAGTCGCGCAAAAGACTCCGGTTGCGTTCCTTTGGAGATCACGAGATTTTTTTTAAATCGCTCTGTCTATTAAAAAAACTGCATTGAAATCCGTAGCGCACTTTTAAAGATCTTAAATTACATAGAGACAGACAGCACGAAGCGACTTTGTTTTATACTGTGTAGTGATGTTATTCCATTAACCAAAATGTAGGGAAACATTGTCATGTAACGATATTAGTATCGTGAAACACGGTCACGCGAACGGAAATACGTAATGTATCACGGAAAGCGTGACGCGTAACGAAATATTGATAGTGCTGGAACTAACCGCGGGAATGTATAATTGAAAGCTATGTCAATAATGTATTTTACTTGAAATTATTTAAAACTAGTTTATTCCCGAGAATACTAGTTTTGCCCGCTTCGGTCAAGTATTGAGTAACCTATGATTTAATCTAGGTCATATACTATGTGTGTAGTAAAAGTCAGTGTAATTCAACCGGTGGTTTTGCATACAGCATACAGTACACTTGATGGTAAGTGGTCAATGCCGCCCTTGAACCTTGTTAAGAAACCTCATATAGAACAGTGGTTCTATTTGAAGTCTATCACAGATACCAAAGGGCGGTAGTGGCCATTTAAAATTAGATTGTATTCCAGAAGTAGGATTGGATGGCCAAAGTAAACGACATATTATGTACAACATTGTTATATTTTCACGATTTCATACTTATATAATTTCAGAATACATTCGGGCAGAGTAACGTCTTATACTTGTAAAATGTAAGTAAATAAAATGTAGTATAATGTAAATATAACCATTTATATTCATTTATATTGTGACTTCTATTGATTTATGATATTTATAATAACATGGCACGATCAATTTAAATACAATCATTATATAGATTCTTATTGATGATTATAACTAATGTGGTCATGAGTTTAACAGTAGTGTCCCGAGGCTAGCTACTTGTTGGTTGGTAACATTTGACTGCATGCTCGTTTATTACCATTTACATAATTATGACGTGCTAACTCAGTCTCCATTTCAGTCTTTGCAATTATAAAAAAAAATATAGACTGTTTTGTAAAATCGTACAAACAAATTCGATTTAAATTCCCATTTAGAAATAATGTTATTCCATTTGCCAAAATATGAGAAAACATTGTCATGTAACGATATTAGTATCGCGAGGGAATACACGGTCACGCGACGAACGGAAATACGTAATGTATCACGGAAAGCGTGTCGCGTAACGAAATATTGATAGTGTTGGAACTAACCGCGAAATGTATAAATGAAAGTTACATAACTAATGTATTTTACTTGGAATTATTTAATACTAGCTTATTACCGGGGCTTCGTCCGCTTCGGTCATGTCTACCACGGTATTAAGTAGATATTTTATGTTTTAATTAAGATCATAAACTGTGTATGCGAAACCCAAGCTGTTATTTTGCGTGAAAGAGTAATAAACTCACGTAATAATATATCCTCAAAAACTTTTGCATTCTAAATACATATGTGTTAATAAGACACGTATTATAGAGAAGTAAAGTTTTAGTCCCCATTTCAATTCTTGTACATTTTGATAAGTTCTGTGTAGTCCTAAAACAAATTCGGTTTAAATTTACATTCAGAAATAATGTAATTCCATTTGCCAAAATATGGGAAAACATTGTCATGTAACGATATCACCATCGTGAGGGAATACACGGTCACGCGAACGGAAATACGTAATGTATCACGGAAAGCGTGACTCGTAACGAAATATTGATAGTGTTGGAACTAACCGTGGGAATGTATAATAGAAAGATACACCAATAATGTATTTTACTTGGAATTATTTAATACTAGCTTAATCCCGCGGCTTTGCTTGCTTGATGATGTATGTCACGGTATTTATTACCCTATGTTTTAATTTAGATCATATACTATGTGTGTCATAAATTTCAGTGAAATCCAACCGGTAGTTTTTGCGTGAAGGCGTAACAAACAAACATTCACATTTATATATATTACTTACTTACTCCGTTACTTACTACGAGAACTCGCTACCGGTCCCGGTCTTGTGCGGTTTCATGCCATTCGCCAGCCTGAAGCTCGCGGAGATCTCCGGCAACCACATCGCCTCAACGATATCTCGGGCGCCGACTGGCCGACAACCCTAAATTAACCTTCGGTTCGTCAACCCCTTATTGCCTCACTGCTGGGTACGGGTCTTCTCTCGGAATGAGAGAGTTTCATGCCATAGACCAACGCGCTGGCCAAGTGCGAATTGGTGGACTTCACACACCTCCGAGAACTTTTTTTAAAGAACTCTCGGGTGTGTAGGTTTCCTCACGATGTTTTCCTTCACCGAAAAGCAGTGATAATTAATTTCTAATACGCACATAAATCAGTGGTGCGTGTCTGGGTTTGAACCTCGGATCTCTCGATTGAAGGCAAGTTCCAACCATTAGGCTATCACTGCAAATTAAACTTACTTTAACGTTAATCCCTAGTACTATAAATATTATGGTAGTAGGGATTAACGGTACCACTAGTATTTGCCTGTGACTATGCCCGCTCCGTTTATTACCAAGATAAAGAGTATACAATTGCTAAATTATTTTTAAGCACCTGTCCAAACGTTTGATAGACGAATGATCAGAAAGCTGGCACATACCTCGGTCAACGAATTAGCCTTGCTATTCAACAAGGTAATGTTGCTAGCATTCTAGGAACTCATCCTATGGACAGTAATTTGGATGCAGATTGTTATTTTTAATTTGGCATTTTGTTTCTTTTTAAATTTAAGTTATTATTTTGTATATACATATAATTATGTTAATTTATATTATATTAATTTAATTTTAATTATTTTGTCATATTCAAATTAATAAATTATAACATTATACAATGTGTTACTACACATTAAAAAAAACGCTTTCTACACTCATAGCCTCACAGTAGGATTTTGTCCTGTGTCGTGGGTGCCATGGACACACATAAAGACGAATACACAAACACCCAGACCCAGAACAAGAATCTAAACTCATCATTCAGATACCTGTCTGGCCGGGAATCGAACCCGGGACCCACTGCGTGTCAGACCGGTACGGTAACCGCTGCGCCACGCGGGTCGTCCTTTATCCTTCTCTGGGACTGATCTGACAAGGTGATCAGGGTGATCCTCGTGCCAATAATCATGCCATAATCATCATCATAATCATCATACGTTAGGAATTACGTGTTTATATGACAAGAAGATGATGCTGCCTCTCTCCTGGATTTTATTACTCAGTCGCGTCCTTGACATGCATGGGAAGAGTGGTAGTCATGTTATTCAAGACAAATCTCGCTGAAAATCGACAAAAAAACTGTTACCTTTTTTATATTATAACTAGTAATAACATTATTAAAGTCCGTTTAGTTGTTCTCGAGATAAGCCTTTAAATCTGTACTAGCAAGGATGACCAGTATAAGTGACCTCCTATCTTTATGAGATTCTTTAGTATAGAGAGGTCAAACTTTGGTTGGTAGTATCTCTCTTTTCAGTAATCTGATTTGAATAAAATATTACTTTAAGCCATTCTCGATAAATTTCCTATCAGATACACGATTTATTCGAATTTAACCAATAATTCCAGAGATTACCGCGTATAAATAAGCCAACCCTTCCGCTTTATAATATCAATATAGATTATAATGGCATTATTCGAGGCAGTAGAACCAGTGTAGTTCGACCGGGAATACCACCGGCACATCTCCTCGTATTTCTATCGTGAAGCATTTCTTGAGTTTCCACTGAAAATTGTGGTTGCCGGCATACTTTTATATGAGACGACCATCACAGTCTTCGGGAGTAGCAACACATCTGTGATTGATTTCGGATAGAACCTATGTTCTACATATATGAAGTTTCTTATAGATGTTCACGGGCGGCAGAGATCATTTACCATCAGGTGGACTGCATGCTCGTTTGTTACTACAGATGCGTTGCTGCTGAGGACTAAGACGGTCGCCTCATATAAAAGTGAGCCGGCAACCAAAAATATTAAATATTAATAAGAACTGGTCGCCCGAAATTGTCGAAATTCGACCTTAATTTCAAAATTCAAAAACTAAACTTCATATTGTCCAAATTGAAATAAAATGTAATAATTTTCAAGTAATTTTGAACGCACCCCTTAAGTATAAAAAGGTTTAATTAGCTGAACCGGATTTAAAAGCAATAGCGGGTAATTCGACAAAGACATCTGTCGTTTCTGACGTTTTGTGTTTTCATAGTACCTAACACATTGACTGTTCTATTTCGTTTATGTATATGTTCGTGACAAATGCACGGTAGTGTGTGTAATCTTTACGTCCACTATAACCGTGCAAAATTTCATACTAATCCGTTCGCGGCATATTACATATAAATTCACCACAAGTTTTTGCTTCACGTATTATTACAATAGTAATGTAACATAACACAAAAACACAAAAAAACTAATCCCAACTTTCGCCAATAGCTGAAACTTAAAATGTTAACGTTAACCTAATTTCGGTCTTTCGTGTTTTGCACGTTCTTATGAGGGACACTGAGAGGGGTCCCTCTCTTGGGACGCCGATCGTGAATGTTACGTTTTCGTGACAGTTCGAGCTAATTACTGTTTTAAAACGGCCATTGTTTACGTTTAATTTTCGTGTTTGTGTGTGTTTGTATGCGTCTTTGTGTGTGTCCATGGCACGCACAACATAGGAAAATACTAGTGTAGGGTTATGAGAGTAGGAAGCGTTAAGCGAAGTTATCAAATTAATTATTTTCAGAAAAAATAATATACTCCTATTAAGACACAAGAACGCTCCGAAATTTGAGATTTTGTCGTTAAAAATACGACACATCCCTGTTCCTTCAGGCGGAAGTGGATTCATAAGGATTTCTCTAAAAATAACCATTATAAATGTAAGACAAACAAAAATGTAAGATAAGACTAATTGGATTTTGTATACAGCATTATTATACTCTGCCTTATAATAATAGTCTTTGTTTTTGGGCGGTATAATTTGTATATACGACTAGGTTAATACCGCGGTATCGTTCGCTTTGTTCCACGGTAATGAGTATGTCGTTATTGTCGTCAACCCATTATTGTCTCATTGCTGGGCACGGGTCTTCTCTCAGAAAGAGAGTTATAGGCGATAGCCTACCGCGCTGGCCAAGTGCGAATTGGTGGACTTCACACACCTCCGAAAACTTTTTTTTTACACTCTCTGGTGTATAGGTTTCCGCATGATGTTTTCCTTCACAAAAAACAGTGATAATTAATTTCTAATACAGACATAATTTTAGAAAAATCGGTGGTGCATGCCTCAAATATACGCGGATTACCGATACGTAGGATATTTTTAATCCACGTATGAATTATACATTTGTATAGGTTTTTTTATGTAGCAGTGAAAGCCTAATGGTTGAAACTTGCCCTCTCGATCGGGAGGTACGACGTTCAAACCCAGGCACGCACCACTGATTTATGTGCGTATTATAAATTAATTATAACTGCTTTTCGGTGCAGGAAAACATCGTAAGGAAACTTACACACCCGAGAGTTCCTTAAAAAAAAGGTTCTCGGAGGTGTGTGAAGTCCACCAATTCGCACTTGGCCAGCGCGGTGGACTATGGCTTAAAACTCTCTCATTCTGTGAGAAGACCCGTGCCCAGCAATGGGAGATAATGGGTTGACGTATATATAGGTTTTCTTAATTTATATTCACGTCAGTGCCCAACCCTACGGCTTACTGAAAACCCGAAAAAGACGCTAATTGAATTAAGCGTGTAGATCTAATCAAATAATTTGAAAGCAGTATTAAGTAAGTCATTATGTTAAAACGCTGGACGGAATGTTATGTTTATTTTCAGATTACATTGTTGATAGGAAATTATACGCTAGGAACATTATTATTATACTAGTCGCACATCACAATGGTCGAAATTCGACCCTAATTTAGATGAAAAAAACTAAACTTTATATTGTACAAAGTAGCACCAATATTTCTCAAATTAAAAAAAAAAACAAGTTATTTTAAATGCAACCGTTAAAGGTAAAAAGAATATTATCAAAGCTGCATTTAAAAACAATAGCGGGTATTTTGACAAAGACATCTGACATTTTTGACGTTATGTGTTTCATAGCAAGACATTGTTCTATTTCGTTTATTATGTTTGTGTTTGTGTCAAATGCAAGGTAGTGTGTGTAATGTGTTTTTAGTTGATTTTATGTATGTTTTATGCGTTATTTGAAAAAAATATTAGTATTGCACAATCCTTCTCTACATCAACTATAACCGTGCGTAACTTCATACTCCTCCGCCTGCGGCAAGTATCTTGAAAACACGTCACTAATTTTTACTTCACGTATTAATATATAGATTTGTTTAGTGGTCGCCTGAATTTTTATATAGAGATTTTGTGGGTAGTTGAAAATATGGTATTGTATTATTGTACGAAATTGAAATGGTTATCAGTTAAACTTTTTTTTACCTGACTAAAGTAGCAAACAAGCATGCAGTCCACCTGATGGTAAGTGGTCACTGCCACTCATGGACATCTGTAATCGACTTCATACAGAACATGTGTTCTATCTGAAGTCAATCACAGATGCGTTGTTGCTCCCGAGGACTATGATGGTCGCCTCATATAAAAGTGTCCCAGCAATCACACTCTTCCATCGAAACGCAAGAAATGCTTCATGCTAGAAATAGGTGTGGCGGTGGTACTTCCCCGGTCGAACTCCACTGAGATACATACCGGCAAACTATCACATGAGGCGACTATCATAGTCCCCGGGAGTAGCAATGCATGTGTGATTTACTTCAGATGGAACCCATGTTCTGTATGAAGTTGATCACTGATGTCGCAGGGCGGCAGTGGCCACTTACCATCAGGTGGACTGCATGCTCGTTTGCTACTTCAGTCAGATAAAAAAAAACACATTTATTAACCCAAACGTCTAAAAATAGCGTCATACAAGATCTTTCGCCAAAAATCAAGTAGGAAATGTAGCTTAAGCGACCATACATTAGTAATATGGTCTGAAATTCGACCGCTATCTCGAGGGTTCTTGGAATGCTAGACATGTTCATCCGTGCGTCTATTTCAATGTTATGTGCTTAGAAATTCTACTTAAGGATGAAAGGTAGGAGCCTACATGCCTGCGAGTTATTTTTGTGTTAGATTGAAGTAGCAAGCGAATCTGTACGCAATGTGGTCACTGTTGTCCATGGACGTCTGTAAGTTACTTTATACAGAACAAAGAAATTGAGTGAGTCTTGCTTTTCGATGGAAGGGTGTGGTTGCCGGCACACTTTCACATGAGGCCACACACCTTGTTAAACCTAAAGTAACACTCTGATCATATTGGAGGTTGATTACAGCTGTCCATGGGCGGCAGTGACCACTTTACATCAGGTGGTTTTCATGCTCGTTTGCTACTTCAGTCAGATAAAAAAAGTCAATCACAGACGCTATTCCCGAGGACTAAAGAAGGTCTTGTCTCGTCAACCCATTATTGTCCCGCTGCTGGGCACGGGTCTTCTCTCGGAATGAGAGAGTTAAGGCCATAGTCCACCGCGCTGGCCAAGTGAGGATTGGTGGACTTCACATACTTTCGAGAACTTTTTATTTTTTTTAAAGAACTCTCGGGTGGGTTTCCTCACGATGTTTTCTTTCACCGAAAAGCAGTGATAATTAAATTAAATTACGCACAAAAATCAGTGGTGCATGGGATTCAACCTAGGACCTCTCGATTGCGAGGACAAGTTTCAACCATTAGGCTATCACTGCTCTAAGAAGTCGTCTTATATAAAAGTAAGCATTAACCACGCCCTTCTACCAAAGCGCGAGAACTGGTTCTCGCTAGAAATAGGTGTGAGAACACCATAATGTTGTCGAAGAATTGGGAAAATCATTCAATAAAACCTTTATCTTTTCTTTAGGCACTTCTATAGGTGGTAGAACCAGTGTAGTTCAAATGGGGAAGTACCACCTACTTCTAGTGTGTAGCATTCCGTGCGTTTCGATGGAAGGGTGTGGTTGCCGGCACACTTATACATGAGGCGACCATCTCAATCCTCGGAAGTAGCAACGCATCTGTGTTTGACTTCAGATAGAACTTAATGTTCTATATGAAGTTGCTTACATGAGTTCATAGGCGGCAGTGACCACTTACCATCAGGTGGACTGCATGCTCGTTTGCTACTTCAGTCAGATAATTTTTTTTTAACAAATACTCAAAAATACAATATTTTTCTGAACATTGTTGTGATCTTATGGTTTAATGCCTTTTAGATTAGAAAGTTCCCAGAACCAATATAATCTGTATTTCCAGAAAAGCTTTTTCTGTATAATCTACATTTTTATTGAAAAGTGGTAATGTTTATTTTGGGTTCCGTACTCAATGGGTGAAAACGGAACCCTATTATTAAGACTTCGCTGTCCGTCTGTCTGTTTGTTCGCCTGTCTATCTGTCGCCAGGCTGTATGTCATGAAACGTGATAGCTAGACAGATGATTTTTTTACAGACGATATATTTCTGTTGCCGCTATAACAACAAATAATAAAAACAGACTAACATAAATATTTAAGGGCGAGTTATGTTTGGTGGCGGCCGGAGGTCGCAGAGAAACTCAAAACCATACTTAATATTTAATTTAAAGTAAATATAACAACTACATTTTAACTTAAAACTAAATGGGTGCGTCCGAGTCAATGTTAGATCTCGGAATGATGTCCATTCCCACGATATGTTGGAACGTTCTAGGTGCTGCGTCAGCTCCTCGGGTTGCTGGCGGGGACGCGATGCACTAGGGCTGTGCATCAACGTTAGGGTTATGTAACAGGCGGCTTCCATACAACAAACGTGATTTATTGTCGTATTTTATAGATACGGAACCCTTCGTGTGATAGTCAGACTCGCACTCAGTTTTTTGTTGTAATTGGAAGTAGCACATACTGTCCACCTGATAGTAATTGGCCACTGCTGCACTACAGGCCCTATGTACACTTACAACCAAATTAGAAAGTTGCGCACCAAAAACGTAACGAGGTCATTCATCAGTAGATTGAACTCCTCACATTTTTCCCTCACCGGGCCCTTATATATGCAAATCGATTCAGGAGTAAACTCCCAAAACTCTGTTTCAATCGTCTCGCTTCTCGCTTGCGACACGACACATACACACTAGTAAGATCGCTCCAACAACTTCACGTCGCCCAAACTTGACAAACTTGATAAACAAGCGATATTATGATTTTATACCCTTGTTTGTCCCGAATAAGGCGTGGCTCGTACTGTCATCAATAAAATAAACCGGCTAAGTGCGAGTTGACTCACGTACTAAGGGTTCTGTACTTATTTGAGGTCATGGTGTGTGACAAATAAACAGGTTGTTACTCAATAACGCACAAACCACAGAACTAATTAAAAAAAGTTTAATGGGTATAGCTTATTTAACTAGTCAACGCTTTCTTTCTTTCTACACTCATAACCCCACACTAGGATTTTCTCCTGTGTACTGGGTACCATGGACACAAAAGACGAATACACGAACACCCAGACCCAGAACATGAATCTAAACTTATCATTCAGACACTTGTCTGGCCGGGAATCGAACCCGGAACCCATTGCTCGTCAAACCGCTGTGATAAACGCTCCGCCACACGGGTCGTCAACTTATAGGTTTCTTTTGATTTAGATATTCTGAATTATTTTTATGAAACCCTTTGTGTTAGGCTTTAAAATTTATATTTTAAATAAGAAACAGGACGCTAAGATGTAACAAAGATTTAATATACGAGGTTTTTAAATTAAATTTTCTTTCCGAAAGTTTCTCATCACTTATATAATCTCATCACATATAGTGGAGTTGTGTAGTTACGTAAAATGGGCTGGTGCAGGATTTAATTATACACTCCCTACTATTTTTATTAGCTTTTTATTAGTTTCACCTGTATGTTTGTTTGTATGTTTGTAACCGACTTCTTTGGCGACCCAGATGGCGCAATGGTTAACACGCCGTACCGCTAATCTGAGGGTCCTGAGTTCGATTCCCAGCGAGGCGGAAATTTGAATGATGAGTTTGAATTTCCGTTCTTGGTCTGGGTGTGTGTCCTTGTCTTGTGTGTTGTACATGGCACCCACGACACAGGGAATCCTAGTGTGGGGCTATGAGTGTGAAACGTTATTTATTTATTATTCTTTGGGCGCGATTTTGACCCACTTTAAACGGCCAGATTTCGTTCAAACTTTGTAGATTTATTGAGGACCGATGACAATACACTAATTTGATAAAATTATTATCTATGATAAACTTTGTTCTTTTCTTACTTCATCTGTTCACCTTTACCAAATTTCTTTCGTATTTTGTACAGAAATCATACTAATATTATAAAGGCGAAAGTTTCTGAGTGTGTATGTTTGTTACTTCTTCACGTGTAAATGGTTGGACTGATTTTGATAAAATTTGGTAGGGAGCTGATACCCTCGATTAATATAGGCTACTTTTTACTGTGGTAAAATATCCTATTCCCAAGCGCCAATCGATTTTTGCTAACGCGGGCGAAGCTGCGGATTCAGCTAGTATATTATATGTGAAGATTTCGACTGTCTATTGCGGTTCTTGAGAAACACTGTTTACAGACAGACGGACAGTGAAGTCTTATTTTGGTTCCCTTATTATCCTTTGTGTACGGAACCCTATAATGAAACATTACATGTTCTGTTCTAAGTTAGTCTTAAGACAGCAGTGAAATTTCAATAAAAGGTTTTAATAAGTTTTTAGGAATAGAAAGAAAATTTATTTTGGGTGTTCAAACCTTTTTTTTTTTTTTGTTCTCGAGGGGGAAACCTTCAAAAGGGTGTTCAAACCTAGAAAGACTAATTTTCGTTTACTTTTTATTTAAAGGACTAATAAGTCTTTTAAGAAGAAAAGTAACAAGAGGCGTTTCAACGCGTTTTCATATAGGCTTTTATTAATTACTTAGACAATTAAAGTTTTTTTTATTACTGAAGTAGCAAACGAGCTTGTAGTCCACCTGGTGATAAGTGGTCACTGCCGCCCATGGACAACTGTAATCAACTTCATATAGAACATGGGTTCTATCTGAAGTCAATCTCAGATGCGTTGCTACTTCCGACGACTACGATGGTCACCTCATGTGAAAGTGTACCGGCAACCACACCCTTCTATCTAAACGCAAGAAATGCTTCACGCTAGAAATAGGTGTGGCGGTGGTACTTCCCCGGTCGAACTACACTGGTTCTCAGTCAGATAAAAAAAAAACCTAACATGTTTCCGTTAAATCAACTCTTATGACAGAAATTCTTTTCAATTATTCCAAGCAGATCTGACCAGTACAATGGAATAATGAACAAGTTTAATATGTATAAGGTACTCTCGATACGCGTTTGAATTTCTTTACTGCCGATATTTTGACCCAGTTGCATGGATCGTGGTCACAATGAAACTGCAGCGATTCGTGAAACAGGATAGAAATATAATCCATAACATATACTAGTCACCCGTCCCAACGGTCGAAATTCGACCGTAATTTAAATTAAATACTCAACTTCATATTGTCCAATAAGCACGAATATTTCTCAAATTCAAATAAATTGTGCTAATTTTCAAGTTATTTTGAACGCACCCTGTGGACACTCGTTCTACCACCTTTAAAGTTTCTTAAGAGGCGACCATCCTAGTCCTCGGGAGTAGCAACGCATCTGTGATTGACTGCATATAAAACCTATGTTCTATATGAAGTTGCAGCACAAATATTTCGCCAACCTCATGAAACACAGAACTTTCAGACGAGACAGACTTTGGGGTTGATGACAGCAATGGCCATTAACATTTTTTGAAAGTGGTAGAACCAGTATTGTTTGATCGGGGAAGTACCAATGCCACTTCTATTTCTTGCGTAAAACAGTGCTTGCGTTTCGTTGCAAGGGTGTGGTTGTCGGCACTCCTCTATACGAGGCGACCATCTTAGTCCTCGGGAGTAGCAACGCATCTGTGATTGACTTGAGATAGAACCCGTGTTCTTTATAAAATTGTTTACAGATGTCTATGGGCGGCAATGACCACTTACCGTTCAAGTGGACTACATGCTCGTTTGGTACTTCAGTCAGATAAAAAAAAAACGGGTAGATTTGCTACTTCCAGATTATGCAGAAAACACGCTTTATTTTAATACGTATTGGGCACTCACGATAAGCGTTTTTTAAAGTATTTTGCCTATATTTCAACCCACACGGATTGTGGTTACAAAAACTCGCTTATAGCAATTCGCTAACAGTGAGACAGGTCGGACTAGGTAAGTCTCGCGCAAAACTTAGCGCGTCAACTTGACAAACAAGCGATATAGTAAATTTATTCGCTTGTTTACTCTAAATATGCTAAGTTTTGATACATATTGTTATCCTTCTTAAGTTTACTGTCGAATATCAGTATAGTAGCAGTGCTAAGTGTTGTAGAAGTAAAGATGTAAATAAACGTCGTCGTCATCCCATTATTGTCCTACTGCTGGGCACGGGTCTTCTCTCAGAATGAGAGAGTTTTAGGCCATAGTCCACCGCGCTGGCCAAGTGCGAATTAGTGGACTTCATACACCTCCGAGAACTTGTTTTATTTTAAAAACTCTCTGGTGTGTAGGTTTCCTCAAGACATTTTCGTTCACTGAAAAGCAGTGATAATTAATTTCCAATACGCACATAAATCAGTGGCGAGTGCCTGGGTTTGAACCTCGGAGCTCCCGATTGAGAGGGCAAGTTTCAATCATTAGGCTATCACTGCTCTTCTTTTGCTACATATCCTTCTTAAGTTTACTATCGAATTTCATTAAGTATAACAGAAGTGCTATGATGTGTTAGTTAGAATGATGTAAATCAGTACGAAAAGTTCTAAGTGTCCACTATTCTGTACTAAGTTTTATTGATGGACAGCCGTGATAGCCTAATGGTTGAAACGTTCCTTCTCGATCAGGAGGTCCGAGGTTCAAAATCAGTGGTGCCTAGGCACGGACCACTGATTTTTCTGAAATTATGTGCGTATTATAAATTAATTATCACTGCTCTTCGGTGAGGGAAAACATCGTGAGGAAACCTACACACCCGAGAGTTCTTTAAAAAAAAAGTTGTCGGCGGTGTGTAAAGTCCACCGATTCGCACTTGGCCAGCGTGGTGGACTATGGCCTAACACTCTCATTCTGAGAGAAGACCCGTGCCCTGCAGTGGGACAATAATGGGTGGTACCCCATTTCTACTTCAATTTTGCCGTTAATGCACAGCCACCGTATTTCTGCGGATAAAAATTAAAACCAGCTATATAACAATAAGTCAGCCGATCGTGGTATAATGTAAAGGCGCGCCTCACTGGCCTTTCAGCACGAGGAGACCCATTTTTGTGGCTTTATATCGATCTGCTAATGATGTTTACTGTATGAGGCATAGATTAGATATATGCAGAAAATTCTGTAGGCTAAACGAAATAATACGTCTGTTTTTAACCGACTTAACAAAGGATAGAGGTTATCTATTCGTCGTGTATATATAGATTTTCTCCTGTATAGTGGGTACCATGGTGTGTCCATGGTACCCACGATACAGGAGAAAATCTTGAACACGATCTTCGAGAAAATCAAAGACGAAAACAGAACCCAGAACCCACTGCGCTTCAGACCGGTATGGTAACCGCACCGCCACGCAGGTCGTCATATGGGAAACCAATAAACACGATATGTTGAATAGAAAAGGTAAACATAATACTTGCTATAAACATCCTTCAGGCTTCTTGTGTCTACAAATCCCAAACCACACTCACAATATTTAATTAGGCCTTTATTAATTCTTACCATATTGGATTTGTCACCTTATTGCCTTATGTCATGTCTATTTATTCTGTATTCGAAGATGAGGTAATTCTTAGACGAGTCATATCATGATTTTAGATTATCTAGGCACCCGTCGCAACGGTTGAAATTCGACCGTAAACTTCATATTGTCCCAAGTAGCAAGAATATTTCTCAAATTCAATTAAATTGTTATAATTTTTAAGTTATTTTGAACGCACCCGTTAAAGATTTTGCATCAACCCATTATTGGCCCACTGCTGGGCACGGGTCTTCTCCCAGAATCAGAAAGTTTAGGCCATAGTCCACCGCGCTGGCCAAGTGCGTATTGGTGGACTTCACACACCTCCGAGAACTTTTTTTTTTTTGTTTAAGAACTCTCGGGTGTGTAGGTTTCCTCACGATGTTTTCCTTCACCGAAAAGCAGTGATAATTAATTTCTAATACGCACATAAATCATTGGTGCGTGCCTGGGTTTGAACCTCGGACCTCCCGATCGAGAGGGCAAGTTTCAACCATTAGGCTATCACTGCTCTGGTTAAAGATTCAAGAGGAGAGATAATTCGTTAAAGATTAAAGAGGTTTAATTAGCTAAGCCATTTAAAAGCCATAGCGGGTATTTTGACAAAGACATCTGCCATTTTTGACGTTATGTGTTTTCATAGTTAGACATTGAATGTTTTATTTCGTTTATTATTTTATTTTAGTTGATTTAGTTGATTTTATGCATGTTTATGCATTATTTGAAACAAAATATTAGTATCTCTACCTTTCTTTTTGTTTTCGAGGAGGAAACCTTTCAAAGGTACCCAACGCCGTGGGAGCAAAGCCGGGTTATGTGGGATTTTACCTCACTAAAACCCCCCCGGTAGTCGTCCTCAGCGCTGCGTGGAGGGCTCCGGGATCTCAAACGGAACACAACCGGAGCCCTCTGAGCGCGATGCGCCTTTCGGGCTCTTCCCCGATGTGCATTTGCGCTCACCGACACGGTGATCCTGGTGTTTACGACAACATGTGACCACACATATTGTCGTCCTTCCCGGGGTTATTGGCTTTTTTTATTGCCCCTTTTTAATGCATTTTACGACAGGCAGGGGCTACCGTAGCCGTATTCTACTCCCCGGCCACAGTGGGATCTATTTCTACCCAGAAGTGTGATTACTGGTTCACTTTAATATAAGGTAGAAATGCGTCTATTGGACTTCAGAGAGATCCCCTGTTTTATAAGAATTTTCCTAGAGATATCCTTGTAAGGTTGACCACTAACCAACAGATGGAATGCATGCTTGTTTGCTATGTCAATGTTACTTATATTATAAAAAAAATACTATACACTTCCCCCTTTTTCACTCTGAAACTCTATCACTGCGACAACTGAATCGATTCCAATTATATTTCATACTAGCTGAAACCCGCAGCTTCGCCCGCGCTTAAAAAATATATGACATATACATAGTCATTCAAGAGGAATATTTCTTTCATACATATATTTTTGGTATCTTGAACCGTTTTCGTAGCGCACGCAACGATAACCCTTAAGCCCTTTTACACATTTTCCATGATTTCTTCGCGCCTAATAGTTGCAGCGTGATGTTATATAGCCTAAAGCCTTTCTCGATAAATGGTCTATCCAACATAAAAATAATTTTTCAATTCTAACCAGTAGTTCCTGAGATTAGCGCGTTCAAACAAACAAACAAACTCTTCAGCTTTTTAATATTAGTATAGATGTTACAATGCGTCATGAGTTGGCTTGCAGCGCGTGCTAAACACATAAACATACATACATATTTAAATACGCTCGAAAACATTAACCCTATTCTGATGCAGTCGGGTAAAGAGAAAAGTAGTAGTTATGTAAGTACAATAATAATATCTACGGTAGATTCTTTGTCTCGTCTGTCCATTCAGTCTATGCCTCGCTCGACACTCATTGTACTGTGGCGTAGACATACTATATTTGTTATTTATGCCATACTATGGAGATATAGGAACGAAATTTCTCCTCTCAGAGTGAGGGTTCCGATCATATTTACAGAGTAAAGAGGGTAAAGAGAAAATTAGTGTTTATGTAGGTACAATTATAATATCCACGATAGATTCTCTGTCTCGTCTGCACATTTAGTCTATGTCTCTAAGGTCGGGCGTGTTGACATCGCTCGATACTCATTGTACTGTGGCGTAAACATGCTATAATTGTTATTTATGCTATACTATACAAAAAATACAAAAAATACAAAAATATTTATTTATCTCTAGAACATTTCCTTTACAATTAAAACCATGGTTGAAACCACCTATTAAACATAGGCATATGTTTGTGGCAGGTGGCCTCGCTCTTCCTTTAGTATTTTACATATACTTTAAAACTTTAGGACATGTATTAGTACATAACTTTTGTGTGTATTCGTGTGTGTGTGTGTGTGTGTGTGTGTGTGTGTGTGTGTGTGTGTGTGTGTGTGTGTGTGTGTGTGTGGGTGTGTGTGTGCGTGGCGTTATAGAAATATTGTTTCTCCTCTCATTCAAGGAATTCAGGTTATGTGGGATTTTTACCGCACTAAAACCCCCCCGGTGGCCGTCCTCGGCGCTACAAAGAGGACTTCGGGATCTCCACAGGAACGCAACCGGAGTTCTCTGAGCACGTTGCACCATCGGGCTCCTCACAGATGGGCGGCCGGGCCCACCACTCCGTCTGGTCCTTACGAAGGTAGGCGACCACACATACCGCTGTCCTTCGTGGGGTTTCTGACCGAACGGTTCGAGCTCCCACTCTTGCCGCCCGAATTAATGGTAAATGTCGTAAAATTACAATAATTACAAAATTACAAAATTAATAAATAGAGAAATAATATACTAATAAAATAATAATAACTCTAAATGCAAATGTCAACAATGATAAAATAGAAATGTCACGAATATAAATTAATAATGATTATCTATACTTAATATATAAAGCTGAAGAGTTTGTTTGTTTGTTTGAACGCGCTAATCTCAGGAACTACTGGTTCGAATTAAAAAATTCTTTTTGTATTGAATAGACCATTTACCGAGGAAGGCTATAGGCTATAGAACATCACGCTGCAACTATTAGGAGCGAAGAAATAATGTAAAATATGAAAAAAACGGGGAAAATTATTCATCCTTGAGGGCTTCCGTTGCGTGCGCTGCGAAAACGGTACAAGATACCAAAAATATATGTATGAAAGAATTATTTCGCTTGAAATGATCTAAAAAAATGTCCGCGACAGTATGTGTCTATCTTTTAAGATTAACTCACTAGAATCGTTTTCATGGTAATCAAATTCGGTCGAAATTAGTTAAGAGTTGTATCAACGTAATAATATTAATCTTTGTCCAAATAAATGTGTTGTTGATTAAAAGTATTTAATTGTGAACAAAATTGTCTTTGACATCACTTAATTTCAATGAACATCTTAGACACAATTTTAAAATAACACCGATGTAAAATTCAGCCGCGCCGCATGATGTGCAAAACATGACGCTGCAAGGAGCTTGCGAGGGACGCGGAGAGAGGGGTGAGAATATAACTAAAAATATAATTTACGCAGAAGTACTCTAAAATAATTATGTTCTTTTCAAAACTAAATTGTCTAAAATAATAATGGAAAATGAAACGGACGAAGTCGTGGGTAAAAGCTATAATTTATAAAGCTGAGGATGTTGTTTGCAAAAATAAATTATGCCCAAAATAACCATTCGACGCGGACGAAGTCGCGGGCACAGCTAGTTATTTAATAATGGGCATTCGGGAAATTTCGCCAGCTTAAAAAAATACAAAATTCAAATTTACGACCAAAAAATAAGTACATACCAGAAACCTAAATAATTTTTGACACCTATATCTCAGCAATTTGACGACAAAAAAAAAACAAAAACTATAATTTAAGAAAATAAACAATTCGCAATTTGGGTTTCGAATATTTTCCTACAAAAAATAACAGTTATGTAATACTAGAAATTGGATAAGTACGAATCGGACGGCACGAAGGGTTCCGTGCCGTTATATATAAGATACGGCAAAATGTCACGTTTTTTTTATGGAAATTATGTTTTTTAGAAAACCTAGCAACACGCTGTTGCATATTTTGATCGAGAAAAGTTTTATTAGGACTTCGTTTTTACCCTCCAAGTACGGAAGTCTGAAAATTAATTTTGCCACTTTTCAAAACGTGCCGTCCTACGCCATGGCCTTCTCCTAAACATCAGACCATAGCCAAATTAGTTTAAAAATGATATCTCTAGTTTTGTTCATATTGATACAAACTACCTACAAATTTGAAAACTTTGCGGTTGTCCGTACCCATAGGGATTACCAAATGGATTTCGAAATTGGAGTTTCAAAGAGGATACCCAAAGGACCCCCTGGGATCAATGTCGACCCCTTGAATCCCTGGTAAAGGCCCTATTCATTCATTGTGATTTTTTTTTAAAACTTTCGGACACTTAAGTGTAGTTGGGATGTTAATCGGCAGATACGATTTTTTTTTTATTTTTATCTGACTGAAGCAGCAAACGAGCATGCAGTCCACCTGATGATAAGTGGTCACTGCCGCCTATGCCGCTCGTTTGCTACTTCAGTCAGATAAAAAAACATATGTATATAAGCTCTGTTCTTTACGAAATTTCTTACGGATGTTCATGGGTGGTAGTGACCACTTACCATCGGGTGGACTCGATTATCGTCTGCTACTTCAATTATAAAAAAGTATGGACGTCTGAATCAGATAAAATGCATGATCACCATCTGCTTCCGTCGCAAAAACACAAATTATATCTTAAAAAAAAAAACAAAAGAAAAAATGTATGTAGGAAAATTTTGTTGTCAATACCAATTCTAATTTTAATGAAGAGAGACGTATCTGAGATATGTGTTGTACCGTTAAAGAGCGTATTGAAGCTAAAAACGATTTTCTCGCTTAAGCTACGTTGATTTTAAGGCAATGGTTTTATATAAATACATGACCCGGCTAACTTCGTTACAACACCAATTCGCACTTGGCTAGCGCGGTGGACTATGGCCTAAACTCTCTCATTCTTAGAGAAGACCCGTGCCCAGCAGTGGGACAATAATGGGTTGTCGAGAGAACTTCGTTACGCCTAAAAGTAAAAAAAATAAATTTTATCAGTGTTTCTCCACTATATTATGCATGTGTTATACACAAAACCTTCCTCTTGCATCACTCTATCTATTAAAAACTTCATTAAAATCCGTAGCGTAGTTTTGAAGATCTAAGCATACAAAGGGACAGACAGCGGGAAGCGACTTTGTTTTATACAATGTAGTGAAGTAGTGGTTATGTGGTCGGCCGTTATCGACCATGGATATCTGAAACTAGCTCCATATAGAAAACGGATTCTATCGACATTTAATACCAATAGATCCATTGCCACTTCTGAGCATTAAGGGGAACAACTTATGTAAGTCACACACTTTCACATGAGGCGACCAACTTAGTCTTCAGGAGTAGCAACGCATCTGTGATGAGATGGAAGCCATGTTCTGTATGAAGTTTATTACAGATGTCCATTGCTGGCATTGGCCCCTTACCATCAAATGGACTGCATCCTCGTCTGCTACTTGCATAAGAAAAAAATAAAGAAATTATAAGATGCGAAAAGTTATCATATTTATTAACTTCAATTGTTACTTGCGAATAGAAATTTTGCAAAAAAGTCAATAAATCGCTTCGCGCTAATAAATACTAGAACAAGCCCCTAATGAAAAATACCCAATGTAAAAACAAATAGAGTTACCTGCCTATCTTGTTCGTTATTTTTATTTCCCGAGAGATTCTAATGTATTTAAGTTAATTGATTCAGGCGTCTAAAATACGTAATTTAATTAATTAAGGATTACAATAATTGCTTATTCTCGGAAGTATCTTTTTTGATATTGCTGTAGCAATCACAATAGGGGCTGTTCATTTGAGGCGAACATCTTAGTCCTGCCGAATAGCAACGTATTTTTTATTGAATTCCGACCCCTTTTTTTTGGTCTCGAGGGGGAAACCTTCAAATTTACCTGATGCCGTGGGAGCGACGCAGGGTAAAACCGCCCTCGATGGCTTTTCTCGGCACTAAACAGAGGTCTCCGGGATCTCCAAAGGAAACAATCGAAATCCGCTGAGCGCGTTGCCCCATCGGACTCCTCCAAGACGGGCGGCTGGGCCCACCGCTCCATCTAGTCTTTACGACGATATGCGACCACACATACCACCGTCCTTCCCGGGATCGCCTGGCTGAGCAGAGCTGGACGGTTCAAGCTCCTACTCTAGCCGCCCGCAACCCCGGAAGCCCCTTTTAGTCGCCACTTACGACAGGCAGGGGATGCCGTAGCCCTATTCTGATCCCGGAACTACAGGGACGACATCATAGTCCTGCCGAATAGTCTTAAGATCTGAGTCCTGTCGAATAGCAACACATTTTTTATTTAATTCCGACCCCTATAACTACTTTTATGAAGTTAATGACTGATGTCAATAGGCGGCAATGCCCACTAACAATCAGGTGGACTGCATGCTCATTTGCTACTTCAGACATATAATGGAGAAGCATAAGAGCGTGCACTATGCCCGATGACATGGAAGTAAACAGATTATGAAGGGATCTACCTTAATTAAACGCAAAAAAAGATATTTTAGTCAGTTATTGTAGCGAAAAATTGACCTTATAAAATCCCTGGACTGAATGAAAAAAACGAATAGCCTTAATTTTTTCCTGTAAGGGGGGGGGGGGGCGGTTTAAAGATATCTCTATTTATTTTATCTGACTGAAGAAGCACACGAGCATGCGTCCTGATGGTAAGTGGTCACTGCCGGCCATGGACATCTGTAAGCAACTACATACAGAACATGGGTTCCATCTGAAGTCAATCACAGATGCGATGCACCTACTGAGGCCTATGATGGTCGCTCATGTGAAAGTGTGCGGGCAACCACACCCTTCCATCGAAACGCAAGAAACGCTTTACGGTAGGAATTGGTGTGGCGATGGTATTTCCCCGATCGAACTACACTGGTTCTACCTCTAAACTATGTTAACTATCTGTTGATTAAACAATAAAGAGTGTGTGGGTCTGTTCCGACGAACGACTGGAGTTTAATCCTTCAGTTAGATGTCTAAACAGACGCATAGTTTATTTAACTGAAAAAATGGATACCATATGAAAGGGTAAATTAACAAATTAATGAAAAACATCACAATAACAATATAAATTATTGATATTTATAACAAAAACAGCAATTTAGGTACGTCGACACTAAAAGAAATAAACAAGCACAATAACATATATTCCGGTTTAAGTCGTTTCGAGATCCCGGAGTCCTCCTTTTTGGCGCCGAGTACGGCCACCGGGGGGGTTTTAGTGCGGTAAAAATCCCACATAACTCTGCGTCGCTCCCTCGGCGTCGGGTACCTTTGGAAGGTTTCCCCCTCGACAACAAAAAAAAAAGCACAATAACATATAGGTATAGTCGGTTTGCAGCATGCCCTATGTACGTCTTAATATACTCACAACCGAATTAGAAAGTTCCGCACCAAAAACGTAACGAGGTCATTCATCAGTGGATTTTACTCCTCACATTTTTCTCATACCGGGCCCTTTTATATGCAAATCGATTCTTAAGGAGTAAATCAAAAAGCAGGAGCAGTGATAGCCTAATGGTTAAAACTTGCCCTCTCGATCGGGAGGTCCGAGGTTCAAACCCAGGCACGCACCACTGATTTATGTGCGTATTATACTTTAATTATCACTGCTTTTCGGTGAAGGAAAACATCGTGAGGAAACCTACACACCCGAGAGTTCTTTAAAAAAAAAGTTCTCGGAGGTGTGTGAAGTCCACCAATTCGCACTTGGCCAGCGCGGTGGGCTATGGCCTAAGCTCTCTCATTCCGAGAGAAGACCCGTGCCCAGCAGTGGGACAGTAATGGATTGACGACGAAATCAAAAAGTGTGTCGCTGCTACCGACTAAGATGGTCGCCTCAAAATAAAACTAAATGCACATTACTTTACTCCCCCGATACCACAAACTTGATTTATCTAATTATACCGCCGTGTTCTCCATTACGTTCAAAATTGAATCGTAAGTTTCTGATAGCGATGCATGGCCCCATTTTGCGTGAAATCTATTTAATATAGCTCTAGCCAACCGTATGAGTTCGTTACTGAGAAACGGGTATATGGACTGCATTTAACTGACTGAAGTAGCAAACGAGCATGCAGTTCACCTGATGGTAAATGGTTACTGCCGCCCATGTAGCTACATCTGTAATCAACTACATACCTACATAACACGGGTTCCATCTGAAATCAATCAATCAAAACAGATGCGTTGCTATTATGATGCCCATGGACATGCTTACAGCAGCTTTAAATAGAACATAGGTTCAATCTGTCAAGTAATAATAAGTCAATCACAGATACGTTGCTACTCTCGAGGACTATGATGGTCGCCTCATATAAAAGTTTCTCGGCAACCACACCCTTCCATCGAAACGCAAAATTTAAAGTTTTTAGATATTTTGTTACAATATGTTTCATTCGGAACACGTCAATGAGTAAATGTTGAGTCTGCTATTTAAATGATTATAAAGCTTCCTGAATTGTAATAAAAATTGTTTAGTATGTCGTTATTTACACAGCAATATTATTAAACTAGTATACTCCATTGAAATGTTACAATACAAGGACCGAATATTGCATTTTTAGAGGACGCAACTTTATTTTTGCCGTCCTTGTAGGTACCAAAAGGTCCACCCTGTAGTTCCGGGACCAGAATAGGGCTACGGCATCTCCTGCCTGTCGTAAGAGGCGACTAAAAGGGGCGTCCGGGGTAGCGGCCGGCTAGAGTGAGAGCTCGAACCGTTCAGTCAGGTGATCCCGGGAAGGACGGCGGTATGTGTGGTCGCATACCGTCGTAAAGACTAGACGGAGTGGTGGGACCAGCCGCCCACCTGGGAGGAGCCCGATGGGGCAGCGCGCTTGGAGGATTCCGGTTGAAGTCGTTTCGAGATCCCGGAGTCCTCCTTTATAGCGCCGAGGACGACCACCGGGGGGGTTTTAGTGCGGTAAAAATCCCGGATGACCCTGCGTCGGTCCCACGGCGTCGGGTATCTTTTGAAGGTTTCCCCCTCGACACCAAAAAAAAAGGTACCAAAAGGTAGAAGTCAAATTGAGAAAAATCAGAGCATTTTCACTAGGGACAAAGATTAAAACCAGGCCTGTTTCTTGAGATGTCTAATAAAGTTTAACTGTAGTTTAGACATTTATCATTTTGGCATTTGGACACATTTTAGTTGGATTAATAAATCTTTGTCTAGGGTTTAAATGTTGTTAAACAGCTTACTGTCTCGTATTGATAGATGTAATCCTATTTCATCCAATAATCTGCCATTTTCGCATCTCGGCGTGAATCTTTAAGATTTAAATTTAAACTAGCATTATGCAATTGATACATTACCGTTATGTATTATATAGATACTTTTGATCCGGTGCTAGTATAAGAAAAATATTTCAACTTAAAAGTTTCACCTAGGGGGCACATAGGGGCACCTGTAGGCTTATAGTAAATTCATTTTGTTGTCCTACTTTCTGGTATAAACTAGAACACACTAGTTTCTTTTATATCATGGGTACCACGAGCACCCATGATATAGATTATAGAGGAAACTAGTCGCTCTAAGACTACAGAGACTAACTAACTCTACTAAGAAATACAAAGAACACATACAAACATATACAAAGATCACAAACACAGACCCAGAACTGAAATGTAAATACATTCAGATATTGGTCTGACCGAGGATCGAACCCGAAGCATCGTGTAGATCAACCATTCTATATCATCGTTCCAATATTGAACTAATTCCCTTTTCGTGTAATACAGAGAAGGGACTGATTGAATGTAATTCGATTTGCGGCGTCCTTAGCGACTGACATTGTGGCTTTAATATCTATCACTGGGAGGAATTTAGTAAGAAATTCTCCTTTGGAAAGCTTGTATTACTGTGATATGATTGTTTTTAGGGTTCCTTGCTCGAAGGGTAAAAACGGAACCCTATTACTAAGACTCCGCTGTCCGTCTGTTCGTCTGTCTGTCTGTCGGTTTCACGGAAACCGTGACAGCTAGATAGTTGAGTTGAATTTTCCACGGATGATATATTTCTGTTGCCGGTGTAACATTTGTATAACAAATTGTAAATAATAAAATCTAACAAAATAAAATTAAAAATTAGGAGCGGTTCCCATACAACAAATGTGTTTTTTCCGTTTTTTTATAGAATGGTACGGAACCGTTAATGCGCGAGTTCAACTCGCACTGAGCTGATTATTTATTATATGGAAGCAAATGTATGTTGTATTTCAAAAGTGCAATTTTACACCGGAACCAAGAAAGTATTTTGAAAAAAAAATATGACTTTTAAATTATTTCTATCCATCCATCCGTCTTTGAAAGTCCACTGCTGGACATAGGCCTAGGCCTCCTCTAATCCGCGTCACTTCGACCGTTTCTAAGCCATCTAAATCCAGCGGTTTTTCGCCGTCTTCTTCAGAGAATCCACCTGGTTAAATGAAGTGATCTTGTAAGTACAACCCATTATTGTCCCACTGCTGGGCACGGTTCTTCATTCAGAATGAGAGAGTTTTAGGCCACAGTCCACCGCGCTGGCCAAGTGCAAATTGGTGGACAATTAAATTAAATGATTTACTAGTATGTTATGTTATGTAAATGTTTAATATTACTATAATTCTATATCTAAGATTAATGTATTTGATTTCATTTATGTAAAACGTAAATTTGTATTTTTCCAGGTACGACAAATTTGCTCTCCTGCGTCGGTATAGAGGTAGCAAGCTATCTGGTATCGCAAACGAAATTACAAGGACCAAAACAGCGACGAGTCGTCATACCATATCAAACCGTGGTCATACGATGCAACGTCAAACCATAAAGAGAAGTCGTCGTCAACCCATTACTGTCCCACTGCTGGGCACGAGTCTTCTCTCGGAATGAGAGAGCTTAGGCCATAGTCCACCGCGCTGGCCAAGTGCAAATTGGTGGACTTCATACATCTCCGAGAACTTTTTTTTAAAGAACTCTCGGGTGTGTAGGTTTCCTCACGATGTTTTCCTTCACCGAAAAGCAGTGATAATTAAAGTATAATACGCACATAAATCAGTGGTGCGTGCCTGGGTTTGAACCTCAGACCTCCCGATCGAGAGGGCAAGTTTTAACCATTAAGCTATCACTGCTCCCTCATAAAGAGAAGTAATATTGTTAAATTATAAAAAATACTGTTTAGAAACGAATCAATTGCTATTTAGATTTTTGCAATGACATTTTATTCACCGGTTTTTTTGATGTTGCGTCAAAAAAGAAATATAAAGCATGTATATTTGCAATTGCCTGGCTGTATTCAGTGGCGTAGCATGGGCGCCATTCCTGTAGTTCCGGGATCAGAATAGGGCTACGGTATCTCCTGCCTGTCGTAAGAGGCGGCTAAAAGAGATTTCCGGGGTTGGGGGCGGCTAGAGTAGCTCGAACCGTTCGGTCAGGCGATCCCTTAAACGGGCGGGCCATCGCCCACGGCCTTGCATTTCAAGGGGCCTCTTGAAGCCTCTTTGAAGGAGGAGGCAGAGGCATTTTTAAGAGCATCACCCATTTGGAATCATGCAAAATTCCTCGTAGATATGAGCTTGTTGTGTACATTGGTCCGCGATATGCCTCTGCTTATATTTGATATCTATATTGTTATGATACAAAATCCCTTCAACCTCCTTTTTTTGAACGCAGGCACCATATTTAAGAATTATATAACCTTAACTCTCACAACTTAATGGAAAACTACAACTACACTGGAAAACAAATAACTCTCAGACGCAGTCGTAATTAGGTACTGTTCAAAGTTCGCTACCGAAGAGTTAAAATAGGCAGAAAGGTAGCCATTGCTACAGTTCAGAAATAGACACGTAAACAACCGTCCGACGGTCGGACCCAGCTCTAACCTGTCAAACCTAACCTAACTCGACGATCCAATAAATGAATTCCACGAAACCGTTCACAAATGTCTACAAGTGAAATAGAACAGCGAATTCTGTCAATCCTTTTTAGCGATAGAAATTAGATTCACTGCATCTGTCGCTCCGATATCTGCAAATCGATTTACTTTGTCTTCAAGTAGGTTATTCCTTGGAATTTGATCACGACTACCACGTGTGAGTATCTTTCTAACACAGTTATAATTAGGTACTGTTCAAAGTTAGCTACGGAAGCGTTAAAAATAGCAGAATACGCTTTCTACACTCATAGCCTCAAAGTAGGATTTTCGCCTGTGTCGTGGGTACCATGGATACACACAAGACGAATACACAAACACTCGGACCCAGAACAGGAATCTAAACTCATCATTCAGATACCTGTCTGGCCGGGAATCGAACCCGGGACCCATTGTGCGTCAAATCGGTGGTAACCGCTCCGCCACGCGGGTCGTCATATAAAGAAGGTCGGTAGAAAGGTGGCCATTGCTACAGTCTAGAAATAGACACGTAAACAACCGTCCGACAGTCGGACCCAGCTCTAACCTGTCAAACCTAACCTAACTCGACGATCCAATAAATGAATTCCACGAAAACGTTCTCAAATCTCAAGTGAAATAGAACAGCGAATTCTGTCAATCCTTTTTACCGATAGAAATTAGATTCACTGCATCTGTCGCTCCGATATCTGCAAATCGAATTACTTTTTTCTCCAACTAAGTTATTCCCGCGGTTTTATGGCTTTTGGTCACAATATGTGAGTTCTTATGTGCCTAATTCCAGCGAAATCCAACTATTAATTTATACATGATTTGGTGTTGTTGATGAACTATTAGTTTATACATTTCCAGGTGGTAAAACCAGTGTAGTTCGACCGGGGAAGTACCACCGCCACACCTATTTCATTCAAAATGCTCACAAAATTTTATGAGAATCGGTCAAACCGTTTCGGACGAGTACGGGAACATACATTGTGACACGCGAAATTTATATATATATAGATTTTATCGTCTATCTTACTTATATCTTATCATCTTACCTTTAATAATAACACCTATGTCTAGCGTCAAGCATTTCTTACATTTCGATAGAAGGGTGTGGTTGCCGGCACACTTTCACATGAGGCGACCATCATAGTCCTCGGGAGTAGCAACGCATCTGTGATTGACTTCAGATGGAACCCATGTTCTGTATGTAGTTGATTACAGATGTCCATGGGCGACAGTGACCACTTACCATGTGGTGGGCTGCATGCTCGTTTCATGGTAGAAACAGATGTGGCGGTGGTGCTCCCTGGTCGAACCACTCCTGTTCTGCGTATTTATTGGATTAATTCTAAGTTATTAAATATTTATATAGCTTTAAATATACATTTAGGTTAGAATATCAATTCCGCTATTCGAAACGTAACGATGCTACATGTCGCAGCGTCCAATTTGTATAATGATGCTCAGATGCATCTCAGATTCGTAAAGCATTTTATATGGTACAAGTTTTCCTTTAACCTAACTATTGAACCATCTAATCTTAGACTTTGAAATAATAGTACTACAATGACAAGTAATTCGAAGGTGGTAGAACCAGCGTAGTTCGACCGGGGAAGTACCACCGCCACACCTAAAAGGTGGTAGAACCAGTGTAGTTCGACCGGGAAGTACCACCGCCACACCTAAAAGGTGGTAGAACCAGTGTAGTTCGACCGGGGAAGTACCACCGCCACACCTTAAAGGTGGTAGAACCAGTGTAGTTCGACCGGGGAAGTACCACCGCTACACCTAGAAGGTAGTAGAACCAGTATAGTTCGACCGAGGAAGTACCATTACCACACCTATCTCTAGCGTGAAGCATTTCTTGCGTTTCGATGGAAGGGTGTGGTTGCCGGCACACTTTTATATGAGGTGATCATCACAGTCTTCGGGAGTAGCAACGCATCTGTGATTGACTTCAGGTAGAACAATGTTTTGTACGTAACCACTTACCATCAGGTGGACTGCATGCTCGTTTGCTACTTCCCCGATCGAACTACACTGGTTCTACCACCTCGTAAGTATGACTCCTTTAACACACACCCTTTAGATCATAACACAGTCAGATAAAAAAAGTCTCAGATATTTTAATGAAAACAATTCCCAGGAATATTCCCGAATCCTCATATTCCTTCATTATCATAATAGAGGTCGCCATTAGCGTTATATTTTACGTCTTTATTTATACGGGAATAATTACCAGAATAATTACTGCTTAATTATCTTTCACAATAGACCTCACTCGGGTTTAGGAATACTGGTATGTGACACAATACTATTGTTCCTGCTTCTAGCCCGGGTTAAGTTAAATACATTTTAATATACTTAAGATCCTTTTAACATGTACATATGTCCCTTTCACAGCCAACCTTCTTAGTCATCGAAAGTAGCAACGATTCAGATAGAACACTATTTCTATATGAAGTTGCTTAAAGATATCTAGGTATGGGCGGCAGTGTCCACTGAAATCAAGTGGTCTGCAGGTAAAAAAATGGAGAATCGCAAGAAAGTTGATTTTTTGCGATGTTTGCTTCGCTTTTTGCCATTTTGCCCGATTAATTAGCCAATGTAATTTTCGATTGCAAATGTTTTTTTATAATTCGCCAAATTACTATTCGTAATTTATTAATTTGTCATTGAAAGTCGCTAATTTGTCATTCGAAAATGGTTGATATAGTCATTCGTAGCCAATTTGTCATTTGTAGTAGCAGTTGACTGAAGTAGCAAACGAGCATGTAGTCCATCTGATGGTAAGTGGTCACTGCCGCCCTGCGACATCTGTAATCAACTACATACAGAACATGGGTTCCATCTGAAGTCAATCACAGATGCGTTGCTACTCCCGAGGACTATGATGGTCGCCTCATGCGAAAGTGTGCCGACAACCACATCCTTTCGAAACGCAAGAAATGCTTAACGCTAGAAATAGGTGTGGCGGTGGTACTTCCCCGGTCGAACTACACTGGTTCTACCTTTTAAGACTAGGTTATTCTCGCGGTTTTGTCCGCTTCAGTTACGTCATGGTAATGAGTATTCGATGTGTTAATCCAATCGGACTACGCATTAATGGTTCCGTACTATTGCAAAACGGTAAAAAAACGTATTTTGTATTGGAGCCCCCTGAAATATTTATTTTATTCTGTTTTTAGTATTTGTTATAGCGGCAACAGAAATATATCGTGTAAAGAAAAGAAAGAAAGAAAGAAATCGTTTATTCGTAATGCGTACACACTCATACAGTTTAATTTCATTACCATGTAAAAAAAATATCGTAATTATATAAAAAAAAATAAAAAATGGATATAAATAAGAAAAAAGACAAACCCGCTGCGTTTCTTGCCGGATCTTCTCAGTTGAGGTCGTATTCCGATCCGGTGGTAGTGTAAGAAAAAAAATGTAACTGGGAATTTGTAAGTGCCCCCGTAGGCCTATACAAAATAAAGACATTTCATTTAATGACACAATAATAAAATAGTACCAACTAAAATGAAAAAAAAAACATGCGTGCGTACAAAGTACACATGTCAGAAGTGAAACTTCTTTGGCGAACTAATTTATAAATCTTGTTTATATTTATACAAATCTAAAACTTTAAATTTCCAAGATTAAGAGGAAGGGAAAAAGGCGTGATACGACGTTCGCTCTGTCTCACTTTTTCTCTCAATCTTTCTCACTCGCTTGCTCCCTACTCTCACTCCACGGCTGGTTGCTCATGCTACGTTCGCCCTGTCTTACTCTCTCTCAATCGGTCTCGATCACTCTCTCTCTCTCTTCCGACACTTCCGTTGCATACCGGCGTGACGTTTATCTGTAAAAATTTTACCCTCATGCGCCTAAAGAAGTTTCACTTCAAAAAATGAAAATGTGTGAGAATTTCACCTGTTTAGCTATCACGGGTCATGAGTAGGGATTGCAATCCGGCCTCATTTTCAATCCAGCCGGATCCGGCCGTTTTTTTCTCAATCCCGCCGGATCCGGTGGCATTAATCGAACGGTTAAAACAGTGTAAAAAAAGGATCGATTTCTAATGATAATTATTTTTTTAATCTAAAATCTTCGTCTAAATATACAATACAATCACCGGATCCGGTGGAGGTCCGGATCCGGTGGTGAATTGGTACCGGATCCGGTTTGTGTAAATTTGTGCCGGATCCGCCGGATTACCGGATCCGGTTTTCCGGATTGCAATCTCTAGTCATGAGATATAGTGATAGACAGACGGACACCGGAGTCTTAGTATGTGGTCCCGTTTTTATCTTTGGTACGGAACCCCAAAAACGTTAAACCTTACCAAGAAGCCATAAGATCGATATTTCATTCCTCATTTATAAAGAAAACAAAGTACTAACTCAATTTGGTTGTAACTTTCCACGGATTGTTTCCATTTCCATTCCCATTAAAACTAAAACAACCATCGAAGAATTTCCTTTCCATGATTTGACGAAGTTTGAGTTAATTAAGGGAGACGAGGGACGGATAATTTTTCCATAAATTATTCATAAGGAAATCAAGGTCAGGTCCTGAAGTATTTTTCAATAAACGAGGCTACCAGCTCGATATGTATAGGTATATCTGATATTATTGAAACCGTATTTTTACACATATGTAATCGCCCGCGTTAAAAAAACGATGTATCCATTGCCCCGTTCCTATATGTTAATTCAGAGTGTCAGCCTACAAAATTTTATGAAAATTGCTCCAGCCGTTTAGACGTGAAGAAGTAACAAACATACGCACAAATTTTCGCCTTTATAATACACACACGCTTTCTACACTCATTGCCCCACAGTAGGATTTTTACAGCTTTGTCCTAGGTGGTACCTAGGACAAAGCTGTAAAAATCCTACTGTACACACACAAGACGAATACACAAACACCCAGAGCCAGAATAAAATTCTGAACTCATCATTCACATTGAACCCGGGACCAATTGCGCGTCAGACAAGTATGGAGACCGCTGCGATATTATGTATATGATATTATTGAAACTGATAGGCCTTAGTCCACCACGCTGGCCAAGTGCGAATCCGTGGACTTCACACACCTCCGACAACGTTTTTTTAAAGAACTCTCGGGTGTGTAGGTTTCAAGATGTTTTCTTACACTAAAAAGCAGTGATAAATAATTTCTAATACGCAGAAAAATCATTGGTGCGTGCCTGGGTTTGAACCTCGGACCTCCCGATTGAGAGGGCAAGTTTCAACCATTAGGCTATCATTGCTCAAGCAGATTATTCAACCGTTGCATAATTTCTAAGACGAGTATATGCGAAGTTAATAGTCACTTGCAATGACCTATTGTTAGACTTCATATAAATTACTCGTAACTTCACCTAACTTATACATAACATAACTTCGAAGCATATTCAAGCGTAACATACAAGGCTTCAAGAAGCTTTCAATAGAATTGTTAACTAATTTATGTAGTTGTTCCGAGTATATTGGTGTATTGTATAATAGCGCTATTGTACCGAGGATGGTAGGCGGCTAAAGGAATGTCACTGTAGTTCCGGGACCAGAATAGGACTACGTTACCCTCTGCCTGTCGTAAGAGGCGACTAAAAGAGGCATCCGGGGTTGCGGGCGGGAAGAGTGGGAGCTCGAACCGTACGGCCAAGCGACCCCGGGAAGGTCGGTGGCATGTGTGGTTGCATGCTGCCGTAAAAACCAGTAGGTGCGGTGAGCAGTTCACGCCCACCAGGGATCCAGGGCGATGGGGCACACGCTGAGGACACCGGCGGCGGTCAATCGGATTTCCCGGAGTCCTCTTCGCAGCGTCGAGGTCGGCCACCGGGGGGGTTTTGGTGCGGTAAGAATCCCACATAACCCGCGTCGCTCCCACGACGTCGGGTACTTTTTGAAAGTTTCCCCCTCGAAAACAAAAAAAAAAAAAGGCGGCTAAAGGAAAAAATCAGGAAATGGACCATCTTCCTTTTATACTCGATCGACGTAGTAAACGAGCATACAGTTCATCTGATGATAAGTGGACGTTGCTGCCGTTGGACATCTGTCCGACTAAGCGACAATCCCATTGACAGGTGGTAGAACCAGTGTAGTTCGACCGGGGAAGTACCACCGCCACACCTATTTCTAGCGTGAAGCATTTATTGCGTTTCGATGGAAGGGTGTTGCCGGCACACTTTTATATGAGGCGACCATTATACTCCTCGGGAGCAGCAACGCATCTGTGATTGACTTCAGATAGAACCCATGTCTTGTTCGAAATTGCTTACAGATGTCGCCGGGCGGCAGTCACCACTTACCATTAGGTGGAGTTCATGCTCGTTTGCTACTTTAATCAGATAAAAAAAGGACAAATCCTGGAGTTAGGCAGCAGTGTCTTCTTGTGTAACACCAACACCTTCTGCGGACACCAACACGCATGCCAAGTAACTTCGCCAAAACTCCCGTTATGAGCTCAAAAAGCTGATTGACCATACACACATGGATTTTCATAGTAAGACATTGAATGTTTTATTTGGTTTATTATGTTTGTATATGTCTCAAATGACACTGTGTTTAGTGTATTTTTAGTTAATTTTAGGTAAGTTTTACGCGTTATTTGAAAAACATATTAGCATTTGGTACTCCTTTTGTAGAAAAAAAGACAGATTTCTATACCTTTTTTCTTTTGTTTTCGAGGGGGAAACCTTCCAAAGGTACCCGACACCGTGGGAGCGACGCAGGGTTATGTGGGATTTTTACCGCACTAAAACCCCCCCGGTGGCCGTCCTCGGCGCTGAAAAGGAGGACTCCGGGATCTCGAAACGACTTCAACCGGAATCCTCCAAGCGCGCTGCCCCATCGGGCTCCTCCCAGATGGGCGGCTGGGCCCACCGCTCCGTCTAGTCTTTACGACGGTATGCGACCACACATACCGCCGTCCTTCTCGGGATTGCCTGACCGAACGGTTCGAGCTCCCACTATAGCCGTCTGCGACCCCGGAAGCCGCTTTTAGTCGCCTCTTACGACAGGCAGGGGATACCGTAGCCCTATTCTGACCCCGAGGCTACAGGGACAGATTTCTATACCTAAGGCATCTTTAACAAAAACAACAAGAGTAATTACAACTATCGGCCTCACTTACGTCCGTTAACTAAATACAATAATGCGTTCTGAAGCATTTTATACTACTTAGGATGAACCATTAATTTGTTCATAAACGAAATGAATCATACATCTTTATGGAAAGCGAGCGGTAGTTACAACACCATTATGATATAGAATTTTCCAACAGTTAGTAAAGAACTTCAAAATTCGTAGATACGATTCTCTGCCAATGTATCATGAGAATACGGATTAGAATCGCTTGTATTATTCAGTAGTACGTGTGTGGTATATTACCCACTAAACAAATTGTTATGCTATTAGTTTGTACACCCTACCCTGTTTTGCGTCTGAGATATTTCCTTCAACCGCACTAAGGTTGTCTGGAAGAGATCGCTATTTTATAGATAAGACCGCCTCTTGTACCTTTCTTTATGTGTTCTACACTATTTGTTGTTTTTATATCCTATTTTGGTGTACAATAAAGTTGTTTGTATTGTATTGTAAACAGTGGCGTTGACATTACCTTAATATTGCCTTCGTACATTATAATCCTTACAATTTAATTAATACTAGCCGACCCGGCGAACTTCGTTCCGCTTCCGCTTTTTTCGGCAATATATTCACAGAACACATAGAGTTATTTATCTGTATAGGCTATTATCTTCAATGACATTTCCACAAACACAAGTGATTCTATCAATCGGAGCCGAAACGTCTAGTCTGTGGAATATTAATGTTGAATGAATCGTAAATGTTCTGGGCCTAGATCTAATCTGATAGATTTTACATCTTCTCTTCATAGCATTCACGAAATTATTATGTTATTATGTTACTTCCGAAATCTTTTTTCTCATAAAGTATAAAGTATATTTTGTAGTAAATTGACAAAAAACTGACATTATGAGATGCCTCTGTCCAACAGTGGACCCAGTGACTGATTGATGGAGGTAAGTGTTTCCGTATGACAGAATTCCCGTATTTTTGAAATATTTTATCCACACGGAAAAGATAAAGTTATTTATCTGTGTAAGCTACACGCTTACATGCTTAAACGATTTCTATGCTTATAGCCCCACACTAGTATTTTCTCCTGACTCGTGGGTAGTGTGGCGACCCGTAAGTCGTCAAGAGACGGCGCTACTAGTATTCTGAAACACGCTATCGAAGTATTCTCAATACCCTGCATATTTACAAGTTCCGAACAACGACTGTCGGAGCACAGCCGCTCCCCGGGCATGATCACCTAGCCTGGCGGGAGGTCTCCCTATTGCCAACGTACCATGGATACACACAAGACGAATCCACAAACACCCAGACCCAGAACATGAATCTAAACTCATCATTCAGATACTTGTCTGGCCTGGAATCGAACCCGGGACCCATTGCGCGTCAGACCGGTATGGTAACCGTCCTGCCACGCGGGTCGTCAAAGCTATTATCCTGAATGAGATTTCCACAAACACAAGTAATTCTATCAATCGGAGCCGAAACGTCTAGTCTGTGGAACCCAAATTAATGTTGAATGAATCGTAAATGTTCTGGCTTAGGTCTAATCTGGATCTTAGATTTCTATAAATTAATCACGTACTATTTTGTTTCCTTTATGATTTGTAATACATCTACGTGTTTTTAATGTAGCTACATTGAATTTGGTTCCTTTTTTTCGAGGGGTAATCCTTCAAAAGGTACGCGACGCCGTGAGAACGAGGCAGTGATAATTTTTACTGCACTAAAACCCCCCCGGTGGCCGTTCTCGGCGCTATAAAGAGAACTCCGGGACCTCCAAAGGACGGCCGGAATCCTCTGAGCGCGTTGCTCCATCGAGCTCCTCTCAGATGGGCGGCGGGGCCCACCGCTCCCACGTGTTTTGTTTCCTCTACGATCTGTAGTATATCTACGTTGAATGTAGGTTGACCGAGAATAGTCCACTGTATAGTACTGTCACCACAATTATTTCTACTGTGAAGTAGTTCTTGCGTTTCGTTAGAAAGATGTATGTAATTGTTCGCAAAATTTTAATTTAAGGCGAACATCTTAGGTGGACTGACGACCTGAAGAAGACGGCGGGTAACCGCTGGATTCAGATGGCTCAGGACCGGTCGAAGTGGCACAGATTAGGGGAGGCCTATGTCCAGCAGTGGGCTTTCATAGGCTGATGGATAATCATCTTAGCTCTTGAAAGTAGGAGCTTCTCTGTGCCTCAATTCTGTATGAAAATTAATTATGTTAACACACGACCAGTAACCTTAATTTAAATATGGACCTGACTGTGGATGGAAGTCGGAACATCATTAGCGTTAGGTAGGGAGGGTGGTGGAGGGCGAGAGCAGTGATAGTGAATGGTTGAAACTTGCCCTCTCAATCGGGAGGTCCGAGGTTCAAACCCAGGCACGCACCACTGATTTATGTGCGTATTGGAAATTAATTATCACTGCTTTTCGGTGAAGGAAAACATTGTCAGGACACCTACACACCCGAGAGTTCTTAAAAGAAAGTTCTCGGAGGTGTGTTTAGTCCACCAATTCGCAGTTGGCCTGCGGGGTGGACTATGGCCTATAACTCTGTCATTCTGAGAGAAGACCCGTGCCCAGCAGTGGGTTGACGAGAGAGGGAGGGTAATCGTTCTGATTTAGCATTGTATACGTTTTTGCAGTTAGTTGCAGAAAGCTAAAATGTATACCCAAATATTTACTAGAAAATTCGGGCAGACATCAATCTGCCACAAATCAACACGAATACCACAATATCTGCAAAACCAAATTACGGTCTCATGAGATTATAATCAACCCGATGTTGAAATCAATACCCGGTTCACAGAGAGACAATAAACATAATATTTGAAAATTCTTTGTGAGCAACCTGTAGGTGCAGAGTACAGTAATACTTCTACTTACGCTACACCCCGACTTACGCGAACTCTGAGTTACGCGATTTTTAGCAAACGAGCATGCAGTCCACCTGATGGGAAGCGGTCATTGCCGCACTGCGACATCTGTAATCAACTTCAAGTAGAACATGAGTTCTATCTGAAGTCAACCACAGATGCGTTGCTACTTCTGAGGACTATGATGGTCGCCTCATATAAAACTGTTCCGGCCGGTGTAGTAGCCGGCTTACTTCTATTTTAGGCTCTTCATCTTCGGGAGTAGCGACGTATTTACGATGAACTTTAGACAGAACCCTTGTTGTATATGAAGTTACAGATGTACATGGGCGGCAGTGGCTACTTTTTTTTTCGAGGGGAAACCTTCAAAAAGTATTCGACGCCGTGGGAGCGACGCAGGGTTATGTGGGATTTTTACCGCACTAAAATCCTCCCGGTGGCCGTCCTCGGCGCTACAAAGAGGACTCCGGGATCTCCAAAGGAACGCAACCGAAATCCTCTGGGCGCGTAGCCCCACCGGGCTCCTTCCAGGTGGGCGGCTGGGCCCACCGCCCCGTCTTGTCTTTACGACAGTATTGGACCACACATACCGCCGTTCTTCGCGGAGTCGCCTGACCGAACGATTCGAGCTCCCACTCTAGCCGCCCGCAACCTCGGAAGCCCCTTTTAGTCGCCTCTTACGACAGGCAGGGGATACCGTAGCCCTATTCTAATCCCGGAACTATAGGGTCCCACCACATGTATTATAAAGTTTAATTTTTATCCGATGGGCATACTTAGCGTTTCCTTTTTCAATTTTAGGAACAAAATCTGGATAGATTTTGTTCCTAAATAGATTTTAAGTCGATCAGCTCTGAACCCACAGAATCTGAATAATTCAATAGCGAATATTTTCCTGAATCATCCTTAAATCGTCTTAAGGGATCTTCAGGAAATTGAGTAAGGGCTTTTCGCACTTAGGGCGTTGAAGTGGGAATTTACAGCCATTTTATATCAGCAATTAATTGTTATGCTCGGAATTTCGCTACGAGACATCATTCGCAACGATGAAATCCGTAGACGAACGAAGGTTACCGACATAGCTGAAGTGGCAGTGGGCCGGCCACATCGCTCGTAGGACCGATAACCGATGGGGAAGAAAGGTCCTTGAGTGGAGACCACGTTTAGGCAAAAGGAGCACAGGTCGCCCCCCTACCAGGTGGACCGATGACCTGAAGAAGACAGCGGGAAACCGTTGGATTCAGAGGGCACAGGACCGGTTGGAGTGGCGCCAATTAGGGGAGGCCTATGTCCAGCAGTGGACATCAAAGGGCTGATGGATGGATGGTATTAATTGTCGTTCTTTTAAAATGTTTGTAAGGGAACGCACCCAAACCACGTGACTATTAATACCACAGTGAAAGCTAGGTAGTAGATCCAGTGTAGTTTAACTGGGGAAGTACCACCGTCATACCTATTTCTAACGTGAAGCAGTTCTTGCGTTTCGATGGAAGGATGTGGTTGTCGGCACGCTTTTACATGAGGCGACCATCATAATCCTCGGGAATAGCAACGCATCTGTGGTTACAGATGTCCAGGAGCGGCAGTGACCACTTACCATCAGGTGGACTGCATGCTCGTTTGCTACTTTAGTTAGATAAAAAAAAAACTAGGCAGTTGGAATTTTCACAGATGATGTATTTTTGTCTGCTATAACAATAAATACTCTGTATATACAGAATAAAATAAGTAGTAACCCCTCTTAAGTTAACACAGAACAAACGTGATTTTCTTGCCATTTTTATAGATGGTTCAGGCAGAACCCGTTGTGAGTGAGTCCAGCTCGCACTTAGCCAATCTTTTGTAATACTCACTGCGGTCAACCACATTCATGTCAGTTACGCTGACTATTGGTAAAACTTCTATATCCGCAATGATATAGGTGGACGTAACGCTTTTTAGGATTTTACGTTACAACAGTAATTTAAAAGTATTATAATGCATAAATAGTCGCAATGGCCTACTTACTAGATTTCATTTGATACCCATATTCTTATATTAATAAAAAAAATAGGTCCACTCCCTTTTTTCTCCTATCGCAGACCCCATATTTAAAAACTAGACAGGGTAGATACACTTAAATACGACAATAAACTTGTTAAATTTAACCTATCCGTCTTCCAAACCTCCAAACAATTTTTCAATCAAATAATATGTTTAATAGGTACTATATTACTATATTAGGCGTAGGATTATTCTTTTTTTCTTTCTACACGCATATTTAATATTAGTCCATTGCAGAAAATTTTTAAATCGAGACATAATAAAACAACAATGTTGCAAACTTTTCCAATTTAGTAATTGCATATTGTACCTTATTCCTTAGATATAAGGACACTGCTTGTGAAAATTTCGACATCATCCATCGCATTCATTCAACGAAAATTTAGTATGTGTGAAAGAGACAAAACTAGGAAGTGATATTTCTATTTTGTTTTTGCAATGGAGAACAGACTAACAGAGTTGCCAACTTAGGGGTTTTTCCCCAAATTTAGGGGATTTTCAAGTAGGATGAGGATTTTTTAGGAGTGTAAAATTTTTAGGGGTATTTTCAGAGGTTTTTATAACTTCAACATTTAGGTGTTTTAATGGGAAATCTCCTCGCCAGTCTATATAATCAATGCCTCACGACGAAAAAAAAAGAAAAAAAACGTCTTGCACTACACCCGAAGACCTTTTTTTTTTTGTCGTCAAGTCAGGTTGCCAGGAAGAATTCCAATTAATAATTCATTCTGGGGTATTTTAGGGGCTTTTAATGAAGACTTTAAGGGAATACATTTTTGAGAGTTGGTAACCCTGCAGACTTAATAGATTAGTCGGCCGCATCGATTGATCGCGCGCGCATTCGTAGGCTTATCGCTTACCTTTGAATTGAATCGAGACGCGCTGGCGCCGCCTTGCCGCCATTATTTTTGTTTAATTTTTTCTTATTAAAGTATCAAGTTTTTAATCAAGGCCCCGTGTTCACTAAAACTCTAAATGGGCCAAAGTTTTTAGTGCTAAACGGACAAGTGGTTGAGTATATGGATGATCTCCATCGGGTACCTGTCGCCAGACGTAGTAGGCCAGAGTTACCATACCGGCCTGACACAGTTGATCCCGAGTTCGATTCCCGGAATTTAGATTCTTGGTCTGGGTCTGTGTTTGTGTATTCGTGTTTGTGTGTCTGGCACCCACGGCAGGAGAAAATCCTACTGTGGGGCTATGAGCGTAGAAAAGTTTCAAGTATCAATTGAACAGAGCTTCCTCTCATTTACTTTTGCCTGCAAGAGCAGTGGGCTGGCGTTTTGAACCAACGCGTTGGCTAGCGAGGTCACCGGACCTCACATCCTTTTTGTGGGCTTACATTAAAGATGATGTATGCCACGGTTATCGCGTCGCTGGTGTATTATGAAAAATAGAATTAGCAGATCAACACTAAATAGTATAAAACAAAGTAGCTTCGCGCGGTCTGTTCCTGTGTGCTTAAATCTTCAAAACTACGCTACGGATTTTAATGCAGTTTTTTAATAGCTAGAGTGATTCAAGAGGAAGGTTTTTATGTATAATAGATGCATAATATAGTTTAGGAACAGTAATTTTAGATTTTTGACTTTTAAACGAATCATGAATAATTTGCCGCCATAAATCATTACAAATGGCCGCTAACAGTGATCGCCTTACACGTGTGAGAAACTATCTTGAGACGTTACTTGTGCTTTCGAGTTAGTGGTGGTTGAAAATCTTAAATTTTAATTAGTTACGTTAATTGTTTCTTGTATTTAATAAATGAGTGACTAAGTGAATATTTACGAATGCAGCAATGATGGCGGCAAAAGATTTTACGTCGTGACACTGCTGTTGCTGCTATTATTAAAGGTGAGTGAAATTATGTTTACAAATGGAGGTACAACCCATTATTGTTCCACTGCTGGGCACGGGTCTTCTCTCAGAATGAGAGAGTTTTAGGCCATAGTCCACCGCGCTGGCCAAGTGCGAATTATGAAAAATACACACGCACAGACTAGGGTTTTTTCTTGTGTCATGGGTACCATGGACACACACAAGACAAATACACAAACACCCAGACCCAGAACAGGAATCTAAACTCATCATTCTGATACCTGTCTAGCCGGGAATCAAATCCGGAACCCATGGCGCGTCTGACCGGTATGGTAACCACTGGGCCACGTGGGTCGTCAATTGGTGGATTTCCCCACACCTCCGAGGACTTTTTCTTTTTAAGAACTTTCGGGTGTGTAGGTTTCCTCACGATGTTTTCCTTCATCGAAAAGCAGTGATAATTAATTTCTAATACGTACATTAATCAGTGGTGCCTGGGTTTGAACCCTCCCGATTGAGAGGGCAAGTTTCAACCATTAGGCTATCACTGCTCTAAAAATAAATGACTAAGTGAATATTTACGAATGCAGCAATTATGGCAGCAAAAGATTTTACGACACTGTGCTGTTGCTGCTCTTAATAAAGGTGAGTGAAATGATGCTTACAAATGGCTGTTTATTTTTTACACCATTATTCGTTAATAAGTTAGTTTTGAAATGAAATGAAGTGAAATGAAATGTCTTTATTTTGTATAGGCCTGCGGGGGCACGTACAAATTGTCAGTTACATTTTTTTTCTTACACTACCACCGGATCGGAATACGACCTCAACTGAGAAGATCCGGCAAGAACCTCAGCGGGTTTGTCTTTTTTTCTTATATATATCCATCTTTTTTTAAATATAATTACAATCTTGTTTTTTTTTTTACATGGTAATGAAAGTTAGCTCCAGTATCTTGCCTTAGTTTTAAATCCGATGTTATGTTTTGAACCTGTATTATTAGCTTAGGTTTATTACGTTACACATATACCTACATAGATATAATGTATGTATGTATGTATGTATGTATGTATGTATGTATGTATGTATGTATGTATGTATGTATGTATGTATGTATGTATGTATGTATGTTTGATTTCTGTTCTGGGTCTGGGTGTTTGTGTATTCGTCTTTGAATGTCCATGGCGCTCACGATACAGGAGAAAATCCTAGTGTTTTTTTTTTATTTGACTGAAGTAGCAATTGAGCATGCAGTCCGCGTGATGGTTGCCGCGTTGCTACTCCCGAGGACTATGATGATCGCCTCATGTAAAAGTGTGCAACCACACCCTTCTATCGAAACGCAAGAAATGCTTCACGCTAGAAATAGGTGTGGCGGTGGTACTTCTCCGTCCGAACTACACTGGTTCTACCACCTTCAAAGTGTGGGGCTGTTAGCGTACAAATTGTACAAATAAACTCTTAAAAACCATGATAGCTTCTATGTAGACGCTTCTGTCGCTTTCTCAACAAGAATTAAACTTTTATTACATCGGCGAGGCATTTTCGGAAGGCCTTCGGAATTCTCGAGAACGTGATCTGAATAAATAGAAAAGGAAACGTAAGGATAACATAAATTGTGTTCGCGATTGACCAATCGATTACGATAATCTTTTCATGATATAAAACAACAAATGAGCATGCAGTCTCACTACATAATAAACAAAGTCGCTTCGCGCTGTTTGTCCCCATGTATGTCTAGATCTTTAAAACTACGCTACGGATTTTAATGCGTTTTTTTAATAGATAGAGTGATTTAAGAGGAAGATTCTTATGTATAATACGTGTATAATATAATAGAGAAATACTGATAAGTGTAGATTTTTTACTTTTGAGTCGGAACGAAGTCTGCGGGTCGACTAATGATAAAGCTAATTTGACGACCCGCGTGGCGGAGCGGTTGCCACACCGGCCTGACGCGCAATGGATCCCGGGTTCGATTCGCGGCCAGACAGGGATCTGAATGATGAGTTTAGATTCATGTTCTGGGTCTGAGTGTTTGTGTACTCGTCTTGTGTATGTCCATGGTACCCACGTCACAGGAGAAAATCCTAGTGTGGGGCTATGAGTGTAAAAAGCGTGTTTTGTGACAAGTGTTGTAACGATTATTCGCATTCGTATTCTCAAGGATTGTGCGAATGTTTTGCGAATACAGGATTGAAGTTTGACGATAAAAAAGATCGCTATATAAAGTTAAGTCAAATTGCAATTAGACGAACGATAAAAATGATCTTCAATAAGTCATCAAATCTATATATTACGCCCCTTACACTACTTCTATGTTTTTTTATCTGACTGAAGTAGCAAACGAGCGGGCAGTCCACCTGATGGTAAGTGGTCACTGCCGCTCGTGGACATCTGAAATCAATTTCATTCAGAACATGTGTCCTATCTGAAGTCAATCACAGATGCGTTGCTACGCCCGAGGACTATGATGGTCGCCCACACCACACCCTTCTATCGAAACGCAAGAAATGCTTCACGTTAGAATTAGGTGTGGCGGTGGTACTTAATTGGTCGAACTACACTGGTTCTACCACCTTTCGTACTAAAGTCGTAGTATCTTTAATGTTATTTCATTATTTTAGTCCAATGTTGGAGTGATATAGAGCCTTATCTTTGCGAGAGCGGAAGCATTTTCCGTATAATTGGGCAAGAGCACAAATTAAAAGTAAAATATTTAAATGAAAATGCTTGCTTGAGTCTTAAAGGAAATACGGCACAATAAGGATAAAATGATAACAGACTTTAATCAAAACCATCAAATTGATTATTATTTTACTGTCTACTATTTTTAAGTGGCGAACTACACAGTATAAAACAAATCGCTTCTCGCTGTCTGTCCCTATTTATGCTTAGATCTTTAAAACTACGCTACGGATTTCAATGGGTGCTTCGCTCTAGAAATAGGTGTGGTGGTACCTCTAAATAGAAGCGCTATAAACGCTTTCTACACTCATAGCCCCTCAGTAGGATTTTCTCCTGTGTCGTGGGTACCATGGACCATATAGACGAATACACAAACACGAACCCAGAACATGAATCTAAACTCATCATTCAGATACCTGTCTGGCCGGGAATCGAACCTGGGACGGGCGCGTCAGACCGGTATGGTAACCGCTCCGCCACGCTGTCGTTTTCCTCTCCGAACGAATCATAAACGTTCTACCAGCTGTAAAAGGTGGTAGTGTTGGTGGTATCCAGCAAGTGATCTCAAAAATGTAGATGTTAGACAGATATTTTTGACAAGGTTTTTTATCTTTCAATGATAATTTTCTCAGGTAATTTTTTTGTCACTAAAGAAAGCGATAATTCTTTTTTTTATCTGACTGAAGTAGCAAACGAGCATGCAGTCCACCTGATGGTAAGTGGGCACTACCGCTCATGGACATCTGTAATCAGCTTTATACAGAACACGGGTCCTATCTGAAGTCAATCACAGATGCATTGCTAGTCCCGAGGAGTATGATGGCCGCCTTATATAAAAGTGTGCCAGCAACCACACCCTTCCATCGAAACGCCAGAAATGCTTCACGCTAGAAATAGGTGTTTGATAATTCTTACAAACGTGTATAAATTCTCAAAGTGAGGGACGTCTGGGATTTAAACCCCGGACACGTAGCAAGGGTCGTGTTTGATATCACTTTTTATATAACGAGGAGAAATGAGGCTTCCTGGGAGAGCGTTCTGATTTCCTAGCTTAATTTCACGGCGTGTCTCTCAAGGCTAGACGGTTGGTGCCAGGTCGACTGGTGGCCACTTAAAATCAGTTGCATGCTCATTGGCTACTTAAATTGTATAAAAATAAATAAACAAGCGTGTGAAAACACATGGTATCTCTAGCCCAACGTCCCTGTAGTTCCGGGATCAGAATAGGGCTACGGCACCCCTGCCTGTCGTAAGAGGCGACTAAAGGGGCTTCCGGGGTTGCGGGCGGCTAGAGTGGGAGCTCGAACCGCTCGGTCAGGAAATCCCGGGAAGGACGGCGGTATGTATGGTCGCATACCATCGTAAAGACTAGACGGAGAGGTGGGTCCGGCCGCCCATCTGGGAGGAGCCCGATGGGGCAACGGGTTTGGAGGATTCCAGTTGAGGTCGTTTCGAGATCCTCTTTTTTAGCGCCGATGACGACCACCGGGGGGTTTTTAGTGCGGTAAAAATCCCACATAACCTTGCGTCGCTTAAAAATCCCACATAACCCCACGGCGTTGGGTACCTTTTGAAGGTTTCCCCCTCGAGAACAAAAAAAAAATCTATAGCCCAAATGACTGGAGTTGGATTCTCCTAAATCTGCCTTTATAGGCAGATATTCTAAGTAGCCATTTCAAAATCTAAGGTAATTTCATTCGCTAGCAATTTTCTTTTAGATTAATTTGGCAATTCATCAAAATTTTCGCTTTCAATTATGAATCAGCAACATTGAATGGACTAGCAACGCTTAGTCTGTTAATTACGTAGCTAATTGCCTTAAATACTTAATTGCCATTATGCTTTAATTACTACTGGATTATACAGATTTATTTCGGTACTGGTTATGTTAAATCTATACTAATACTAGCTGTCCCGACAAACGTTGTTTTGCCATATAAAAAATAAAAAAATATGTTAAGGGTGGACAACCCTTAAGGGGTATCAAAAATAGATGTTGGCCGATTCTCAGACCAACTGAATAAGCATATAAAATTTGGTAAAAATCGGTCAAGCCGTTTCGGAGGAGTATGGCAACAAAAACTGTGACACGAGAATTTTATATATTAGATAATAAATGTGAAAGTGTGTTTGTTTGTTCCTCTTTCATATCACCACATAGCTATTATATGATATGGTATATATGCTGGGAGATAGGAGGGCGGAGAGTGACGTAGGCTACTTTTTATCGTGCTCTCTCATTCCCATGAGAATATCGAAGTTTTTTTAGTTGATACATATTTAGTAGTTCCAGACGTTTGTAATAGATGGCGTTAGTAAAAATCATTTGCAAGTTTCATTTAAAAGGTGGTAGAACCAGTGTAGTTGGACCGGGGAAGTACCACCGCCACACCTATTTCTAGCGTGAAGCATTTCTTGCGTTTCGATAGAAGGGTGTGGTTGCCGGCACACTTTCACATGAGGCGACCATCATAGTCCTCGGGAGTAGCGACGCATCTGTGATTGACTTCAGATGGAACCCATGTTCTGTATGAAGTTGATTACAGATGTCCATGGGCGGCAGTGACCACTTACCATCAGGTGGACTGCATGCTCGTTTGCTACTTCAGACAAATAAAAAAAAAAAGTTCTAAATCAGGATATCAAATGCTAATGTTACTTCCCTTTGACCGATATTATATAAATCAGGATATCAAATGCTAATGTTACTTCCCTTTGACCGATATTATATAATATGTGCCTAAATATTTCTATATAATATGTGCCTGATTAAGGAATTAAGTGTAAGTTTAAAAAAAAATTGTATTGATATTTATGAGTAATGATAGAAGTTTATTAAAGTTAAATTTGACTTTGTAAATTATGATGAGAAGCAAGAAATCCGAATGCTTAAAGAAACCAGTTTTTTTTAACGCGGAGAAATCCTCATGGAACCCCTTTCGCTCGGGGGAGCGCCACCTTTATGTCGGACTCTTACCGATTAAAACTTCGGCGTTCCTCTGGACTTTCGGCACCGGGTCACGAGAAGCCGTTAGCATTTAATTCGTGGCCCAGCAACAGCGGCTGGCGAGTTGGCATTAAGTGGGGAGTAGGATGGAATGGAGCAGTGATAGCCTAATGGTTGAAACTTGTTCTCTCGATCGGGAGGTCCGAGGTTCAAACCCAGGCACGAACCGCTGATTTATGTGCGTCTTAGAAATTAATTATCACTGCTTTTCGGTGAAGGAAAAAATCGTGAGGAACGAGATTTCTTAAAAAAAAAAGTTCTCGGAGGTGTGTGAAGTCCACCAGTTCGCACTTGTCCAGCGCTGTGGACTATGGCCTAAAACTCTCTCATTCAGAGAGAAGACCCGTGCCCAGCAGCGAGACAATAATGGGTTGTACACCATACCCTATGTCACTCCCACAACTGATCTGATTCAAATGATATATCATATGTTACAATCCGTGAAGCCGTTTTGGCTGTAGCGCGTGTCATATAAATGGACATACAAACATACATACACACATACAAATATACACTCGAAAAACCTTACTTTTCACTTGACGCCGCTGGGTAAAAAGGTACTGAATTGTCTGTATTTTTAACCGACTTCCAAAAAGGATGATGTTCTCAATTCGTCTGTATCCTACTAATATTATAAATGCGAAAGTTTGTGAGGATGGATGTATGTGTGTTTGTTATTCTTTCACGCAAAAACTACACAACGGATTTGGTTGAAACTTTATAGTAGTATAGGTCAGAATACATCAGAATAACACATGGACTATAATTTATACCCATTTTTTTGTAATTAAGATAAAATATAACGAGAAATATCCGGTTAGTCGCAAAAAAAGTTGTCCTCTGAGAGCTATCTTCGCGTACGCTGCCTAAACCGTTGGAGATACCCAAATATAATGTACCGTGGGATTGTTTAGCTCACATAGATCTAAATAAAAGTCCGCGACTGCATATGTCTATATTTTATGTATAACCCACAATAACTCTTTTTATACTTTGAAACTTTTAAAAATATGAAGTTGATGTTTCCATGGGTTTTATACAAACTAAATATTAATCCTTATCAAAATAAATGATTTCAAAAAATCAAGCATCTAATACAGATTTAATCTACTTTTTACACCATGTAAATTGGATAAGTAGTTTAGAAGATATTACGAGTATAACATATGACTACGCAAGTCAATTGATTGACCGGCAGTACGCGCCGTGCGCCGCCGCCGTATACAACGAAGTTCTATGAAATTAATATTTCAATGGTTATAAAACACGGAGCAAAATGGAAAAGGTCAATGTGAATGACGTCCCTGTAATTCCGGGATCAGAATAAGGCTACGGTATCCCCTGTCTGTGGTAAGAGGCGACTAAAAGGGGGCTTCCGGGGTTGCGGGCGGCTAGACTGGGAGCTCGAAACACCCAGTCAGCAACTTCGGGAAAGATGTCAGCATGTGTGGTCGCATGCTGTCGTGCGAGCCAGGATGCACGGAGCTTGAACCGTCCAGCCAGGCGATCCCGGGAAGGATGGTGGTATACGTGTGGTCGCATATTGTGGTAAAGACCAGATGGAGTGGTGGGCCCAGCCGCTCACTTGGGAGGAGCCCGATGGGGCAATGCACTCAGAGGACTCCAATTGCGTTCCTTTGAAGATCCCGGAGTCCTGGTGCGATAAGAATCCCACATAACCCTGTGTCGCTCCCACGGCGTATGGTTTTGAGGGTTTCCCTCTCGACAAAAATGAAAAAAAGGTCAATGTGAATGAAACAGTGGAAAAGGTTAAATATGTTATTCAATGGTCATCGACTTTTTAATTTTACACGACTCGGCACATATGTCAGATTAGCAGTAATTTAGGTCGTAGTTGACCACGGTAGCCAACTGCGCGTTGATAACCGAAACGCGTTTTGAGACCCTATCTCAAAACTTTTAATTTCAGAGTAAGCATTAATCTGTTGCCGACAAAACTAATTCAAATTAATATACGTGCCTGTGATTTGAAATTTGAACACACAGATTTAGGAAGTAGGGCAAGGGTTTAATCTGAAGTCAATCACAGATGTGTTGCTACTCCCTAGGACTATGATGATCGCCTCATATAAAAGCGAGCCGGCAGCCACACCCTTCTAATGAAACACAAGAACTGCTTCACGGTAGAAATAGGTGCGGCGGTGGTACCTCCCTGGTTGAACCATTGCTCTACCACCTTGCAAACTTTATGTGGCAGATTAAATTCCACGCGAGCGAAGCCGCGGGCAAAGGCTAGTTTTTTGTATATTTGCTACCTGATTGCTCCGAACTGGGTGAACCGATTTGGGTGATTTTTTTTTTAGTTTGAAAGGTAGTGCGTGTACTAGGGTTCCATTTTTTTCAGTTTATCTGACAATGGCATAAGAAAAGCGCATAACTCTTAAATTTGCATTAACAATGTGCGCGATAAATGGACGAATAACTCAATATCACGCCAACCGATTATGATGACTTTTTTTATTTGAAAGGAGGTAGGATTCAGGGCGTAGTCCGTTTTTTTCTTTATCTGACTGAAATAGCAAACGAACATGCAGTCCACCTGATGGTATGTGGCCACTGCCGCCCATGGCCATCTGTAATTAACTTCATACAGAACATGGGTTCCATCTGGAGTCAATCACAGATGCGTTGCTACTTTCGAGGACTAAGATGGTCGCTTCATGTGAAAGAGTGCCGGCAACCACGCCCTTCTATCGAAACGCAAGAAATGCTTCACTCTAGAAATAGGTGTGGCGGTTGTAATTATTCCCCGGTCCAACTACACTGGTTCTACCACGTTGAAAGTTTGATAAGGTTCTTATCATAGGATCCATAACAAAGTAAACTCTTCAACTTCTTGGGGCTTCAACTCCTTTCGTCTCCATCATCCAGCGAAATATGGTGAGCGCCGACTTCGGGATTATGTACTAAGTACTGAGTATGTTCTAAACCAAAATATATTTAAATTATTTTTTTTCTTTTTTTGTGACATGGAAGTTGGTAGATATTTTTTGTTTAAAAGTTTTTCCATTTTGTATATAGATTCTTAAACCCTAACAAGCAATCTGGTAGAAGTCATAACTTATCAAAATATTATAAATTAATTCAAGACACAAACTTAATTTAGATGTAAATTACCTTTCAAAGTGGTGGAGGTGGCTTCACATTGAGGTGCATCGCTAATGAAATTGATTAAAATGTAAATATTTGTTGTGTATACACGGTTGGAGCAGTGATAGCGTAATGGTTGAAACTTGCCCTCGGGAAGACCGAGGTTCAAATCTCAGGCACGCTGATTTTTCTAAAATTATGTGCGTATTAGAAATTATCACTGCTTTTCGGTGAAGGAAAACATCATGAGGAAACCTACACACCTGAGAGTTCTTTAAAAAAAAAGTTCTTGGAGATGTGTGAAGTCCACCAATTCGCAATTGGCTCGAAAGTGCGAATTGGTGGACTATTTCTAGCGTGAAACATTTCTTGCGTTTTGATGGAAAAGTTCTCAGCAGACTTTCAAATGAGGCGACCACCAAATCAGGCGACCATCGCAGTCCTCGGGAGTAGCAACACATCTGTGATTCACTTCAGATGGAACCCATGTTCTGTATGAAGTTGATTAGAGATGTCCATAGGCGGCAGTGCCACTTACCATCAGGTGGACTGCATGTTCGTTTGCTAAACAGACAGATAGAAAAATGTAGCACTTTCACGTATTCGCTTGCGGCCTTATTTTTCATATGTACATGTATTTAGACATGATACGCGAAATCAATGCTTGATATGAGCAAACAAACTTTTATAAAGTGTACAGGTAATAAAAAATACTGTAAACAATACAACGTTGCTGCTTTATCATATATGTCACGGGAGATATGATTGTATACCTCTTATTAACTATATAAACTATAGAATACCTAATCACACACATGTCCGGAGGGAACAACATTTATTTGCTACTCTCAAGTGTCGAACCAAAGCTAGTAAGCGCTCTTTAATGTATCAGATAGTTAATACTTATAACATATACTTCAATCATATAGATATTGTTAATAATAGATATAACTTTAAAAGATCAATTCTCCTTACCACTCGTAGTATTGTATAACACTCATCTTAGTAATATTTTCCTGCAAGCAAATAAATGTAGATAAACGAATAATATCGTCACCTTTAACGTGAAATATTATAATAAAATTGTGGTTAACGGTGCTGGTTTCACATCTACCTATACTTTGTAAATCATATCAGTATCCTATCTTCTATGTGTAACTGTTTGTTAACCTAAATAAATGAAAAAAAAAAAAAAAAAACGTTTTAACTAGGTAAGTCCGCACAATACTTCTCAAGTCTACGTAATTAAAAGTCTCAGTCAATAAGTAGGTGCTTCGGGTCCGGAGATTGAAGTGGCCAGAGGTACTTAAGTAGGGTTGGCACGTTCTTAAATTTGGTTCTTTATTTTTTGTTTAAGACAATAATATCTTTTTGTCTTTTTTTGGTAGGTGTAAGTATTTTTTTACCCGTCTGGGTTACAACGGGGACTATGTTTTTCGAGAATTTGTATGTGTCGGTGGATGATGGAACATTTCATAATTAACGCCGTTCAGTTTTATCGTTCGTAATCTATTAACATAGACAAGTGAGGGTAGCACGTTCTCTTAAGGCAACGCTGAGTGTAAATTACTCCCTGTAGTTCCGGGATCAGAATAGGACCACGGCATCCCCTGCCTGTCGTAAGAGGCGACTAAAAGGGACTTCCAGGGTCGCGGGCGGCTAGAGTGGGAGCTCGAACCGTTCGGTCAGGCGACCCCGGGAATGACCGCAGCATGTGTGGTCGCAAAGACCAGACGGAGTGGTGGAGTACTCACCTGAGAGGAGCCCGATGGGGCAACGCGTTTAGAGAACTCCGGTTGCGTTCCTTTCGAGACCCCGGAGTCTACTTTGTAGCGCTGAGGACGGCCACCGGGGGGTTTTAGTGCGATATAAATCCCACATAACCCTGCGTAGCTGCGTCGTCGCTGGGTACCTTTTAAAGGAAAAAAAGGTAATGTTTGTTATTTATTTTTACCGACTGTGTCAGAAGAAGGGTAACGTTTTTCGAACGTTTGTATGTATGTATGTCCATAAATAGTTTTTAGGCAGTCTGATCTTTTTGTTTGATAATTGAACAATGTTACTTGTTAATAATATAATTATTGTAATAAATATAAAGCGTATGTTTATAGTGTTGGTTTTTTTTCAAATCAAATCAAAAATCTTTATTTGCTAAAAAGGTACAAATGTATCGTAGTTCGTCAATGGGTTTAGGGTTTAGCCGGTAAGAGTCCGGCATAACCCAGCTACCGTCCCGGGTGGCTGGGTATATGAGGATTACCCACTTAAAAAAATGGTAGTTCGTCAAAGAAGTCACGCAAGGTCGTTTTATGTTTCGTTTAAAAAAACTTCACCTGACACCGGAGACGACTTCTTTAAGGGGACATAACATTTGTCCTTTTCTCGGAGAAAATCGTCTCTTTTTAATTCGCTAGACAATGTCGTCATTAGTAGTTTTAAATATTTAACTCAATTTACGAAAATTTTGAGTTAGGTCCTTTTACTTCACTCTGCGGTATAATTGACCTATTTGTTTACCAACGGATTCGTATTTCAATATAAATGGAGTTTTAACGACTCTTCAACTTGTATGCAGTTGACGTAAAGTATTCATACTCGAATTAATGGGTTTGGAAATTAATTTTTGCCAAAATAATGCATGTTTGCATGAAGCAATTAAAAAAAATGTGTGGAATCGGGGACTACTGCGCTAAAGCATATAATTTTTTGTCAATTTATGCAATTATAATTATTTATTTATTTACTTATGCAGTATTTTTTTTCTTTGATTTCAGTACTTCAAGATACTGGAGCTAACTTTCATTACCATGTAAAAAATCATGATAGTAATTGTGGGGTCCAGGGTGCCAAATAAAAGATTTCTTCAACAATAATGGACTGTATTTATTTCTTGTTCTTCCGAATACAATTTTCTAGTTTAGTAGCTGTTCTTCATTCGGAGGCGGAGAAAGGAATGAATTTTCACAAAATTAGGCCCTATATTTATACTCCTCCGCGCACCGCAACAGCGCTAATGCCTATTTTATGCGTGCCAAACAGAGACGGCACTATGTGTTGACAAAGACAACAATATATTATCTATCTCTCTTACTCTTTTACTTAATCCTAGTTACTTAATACTATTTTATACAATGCAAGTTGTTATTACTTAATTACTTAATACTACTTAATACAATGCAAATTATGAGTACTTAGAATTAAAACATTATCACATAACATAAAGGTACACAATGGTAGGTCACATAAAAAACATTAGAGTAAACAATATTATACATAAAACGAGCTATGTTCCTAGCTAATTGTCCGCTACAGTCTCCCCCCGGCGAAGACCTTCGGAGCCTTTACAATCTACCGGGAGGACAATTAGTCTACATACTGGTCGCCTGAAGATGCCACCCTTCGTCCGTACCTCCGCGCTTCGCACCACACCATCGGGTCCTACATATACTTTTTCTACCAAGCCCCGGGGCCATACGTTACGTGGAAGTAATCCATCAGCTACAATAACTACGTCGCCCGGTTTCACATTGTCCCTATTATCCCGGTTGTCACCCCGCGGTGCTAAGGTAGGTAGATATTCGTTTATCCACCGCTTCCAGAATATATCGGCGAGGGCTTGAGCGGCTCTCCATGAGCGCCTATCAGCTACCGCGCAGTTGCCTACGAAGGGCAAACCGACTGCTGTACCGAGCAAGAAATGATTCGGGGTCAATGCTTCCGGGTCGTCCGCGCTGACGGGTACGTGTGTTAACGGCCGGGAGTTAATAGTATGCTCTATTTCCGCGGTAAGTGTCGCGAGTACTTCTTCTTTGGGTGTCCGACCCGTGAGTGTAACTAACATCGCGCTTTTTACGCTTCGTATCACTCTCTCCCAGGCCCCACCTTGGTTGGGAGCTCCTGGGTCAATGAAACGCCATTCTACATGTTTCCTAAGCGCGTATTTTTCTAAGTCGGGAAGCCAATCGCGGTACGCCTTCCTAAGTTCTACGTCTGCTCCGTGAAAATTAGTCCCATTATCAGACACTATGGTATGCGGCATACCCCGTCGCGCGGCCATGCGTCGTATGGCCATTATTGCCGAGTCCGTACTTAAGCTCGCTATAAGTTCTATATGAATGCCGCGCGTCACTAAACACGTAAATAGCATACCCCATCGTTTCTCCTTTCGCCTACCTATGGTCACCCATACAGGTCCGTAACAATCGACGCCGCAATACGAGAATGGCCTCGTGTAAGATTGTAACCGTAAGGCCGGTAAGTTACCTTTAACTGGATCCGACGGTGCCGCCCGGCGGGCTTTACAAGTCACACATTCCGCTATTATAGTACGCACTGCGGGCCGCAACCGCAATACCCAGAAATACCGCCTAATATTGTTAACTAATTGTTCCCTTCCTGCGTGATTGCTATGTATGTGTTCGCGACGTATGTATAACCTAACTAAGTGGCTCGCTCCATCTAATATAGGAGGGTTTTTACGCTGCGCAGGTATGTTGGCCGCATCTATTCTTCCGTTGAGCCTGATTATACCGTCTTCATCGTATACGGGATCTAATTTTAACAATCTACTTGCTCTATCGACACGTTTCCCTTGCTTCAATTGATCTACCTCGTTCGGGAAGCTGTGACGCTGTGATTGTTTTACAAGCTGACGTTCCGCTTCTTTGATATGTCTTATACCTAACTTGGCCGACCTATTTCCCTTGCATTTTTCTATAAACAATAGCGCATAAGCGAGTGCACGCGTCACCCTATCGTACGACGAGAACCTTTCTACTTCGACTAGACCTATGTGAGGCGTTGTATGTGCCACAACCGCTTCCGTCAGGGGTGTCTCCGCTGGGCCCTCGATCGGCCATAGCTCCTTTCGTTCGTACAGAAAGGGAGGCCCCGTAAACCATCTAGACGAGCTACTTAATCGCGTGTTCCCTACTCGTGTCGCGTCGTCGGCTACGTTCGATGCAGTGGGTACCCACCGCCACTGTTCCGTGCGTGTTAACTCCGCGATTTCGCATAAACGATGGGCTACGTACGGCGTGTATCTAACTGCGTCGTTCCTTATCCATTGCAATGCCGTTTTTGAATCAGACCATAAATAAACGTCTGCGTCCTTCCATGGATGCTTACTGATTACATCGGTAGCTAACCTAGCCCCTACCAGAGCTGCCTGCAGCTCCATGCGCGGAATACTCTGACCCTTAAGGGGTGCTACCTTGGCTTTCCCGGCCACTAATGCTATTTTCACGTTGTCCGCCGCGTCGGTGAACCGCCAATAAGCTACCGCTGCGTATGCCTGCTCACTGGCATCGCAGAACACGTGAAACTGCCTATTTACACTCGCGTCGCGCGCGTCGTAACACCTAGGTATCTTAAGGTCGGCTACATATCCTAAATCCGATTGCCACTCGGCGAACGCTGCGGCCTGTTCGTAAGGTAACGGCTCGTCCCACCCTATCTTTTCGCGCCATAGCTCTTGTAGTACTATCTTCGCCGTGATAGTATATGGACTAAGTAGACCTAACGGGTCGAATATAGACATAACTACGCTCAGCGCTTCGCGTTTCGTGGGAGTCCGCCTTAGGTTTTTCACGTCGTCCGGAACCCTATGCATTTCAGTATTAAAGCCAAGTTCGTCGCTCACGGGTAACCATAAAATACCTAATGCTTTGTCCCACGAGTGTGCGTTCGTAGCGAGCTCCTTGGGCGCGTGCGCGCGACTTTCCGCGGGAACGTTTTCTAATATTGACTCGTAGTTCGAACTCCACCCGGCCAAGTTAAAACCGGCTTGCGCGTGCACGTGACACACCTCGTGTATGGCACGTGCGGCTATCTCCTCTGAGTCGAAACTGTCTATCCAATCGTCCATATATGTGCTACTCGTAATCGCGACATACGCCAGAGGATGCGTATCTTTAAAGTCCGCCGCATTCCTATTCCGGATGCTATGTGCTAAGAACGGTGAGCTACGAGCTCCAAATATCATTGACGACATTACATATTTCCGCGGGGGACCCTTTCGATCATCGTCCCTCCATAGAAATTGTTGCGCTACGCGGTCCTCCCCCCGTATTTTTATCTGGAGAAACATTTCGCGTATGTCCGCAGTTAATGCTACCTTCCGCGATCTAAAACCGTACAAAATCCCATTGAGTGATTGTAACAAATCCGGTCCGTCTAATAACGCGTCGTTAAGACATTTACCGTTAGCTTGCGCCGCAGCGTCGAACACTAACCTAACCTTTCCCGGTTTGTTTGGATTAGTTACTGCGAAGTGAGGTAAGTACCATTCGCGTCCATTATCTTTGTACTGCCCCGTACTGAGTTCCGCGTACCCCTTTTCTAATAAACTATCTATCTGCCTCGTATAGGCCTGTTTGAACTCGGGCGATTTGTCCATTTTACGTTCGATTCCTTTCAAACGGCTTAAGGCCATATCGTAACTCGGCGGTAGGGTCACATCGTCGCTGACCCACGGCAGCCCTACCTCAAAACGTCCGTTCACCCGTTTAGCCGTTCGGTTAGTTACTTCTATAGCTCGCACCTCGTTAGGGATGGGTTTTCGTTTTGCTGTTATTCCTATCGCGTCGATATCGTAGTGGGCTTTAACTAATTCGCTTAGGCGTTCGTCCGCACGCGCTCGCTCAACACACTGCTGCTGTGAGTGCACATGTAAAACAGTAGCCTTCTCAACCACGATACTACGCGGAAGGGTACCATGTAGGACCCATCCTAACTGCGTAAGAGATGCAGCCGGCTGCTTTCTACTTCCGGTAACTAATTTGCGCGACACTATCAGATGCCAGTTATCCGCTCCTATCAATATTCGGGGCTTCGCATTGCCGTAGCATACCACCCCCGCGGGGATCTTTTTTAAGTGGGGATACTTTAAGAATTCTCTACCTATCGATTGACTACCTAAGGTAAGATTCCGAACCGTTCGAGCTTTTACTTCATGCGCGTGGCCGTTTTGCCCCTCTACCCTTATACACACGACGCGACTACCCGGCTCCTGTTGACTGGAGGTAGCGCCCACGATGTTCAGAGCTCGGATCGGACCCCGGGCTCCTATCGAGGCCGCTATCTCTTCGTCAACCAACGTTATGGTTGAGCCTTCGTCTAACAACGCGTATGTTCGTATTTCTTTGCCGGTGTTTCCTCTAAGGGTAACAGGGCAAACCTTGAGCAAGACCTGCATTTGTTCAGCTGCCATATGGGCCGATGCTGCCGTGACTGACTCGATTCCCTTATCTTTGTTCCCACTCGATTCTATATCCCGCGCGACATGTAATAATGCGTGGTGAGGCCGCCTACACTCGCTTATCCCGCAATTCCTACCTTTACACGCGAATCTCCTATGTTTATTGTCTAGACATTTATAACACACGCGCGCTTCCCTCGCCCACTCCCATCGTTGTTGTACCGACATCGCCATTACTTTGTTGCATTCGTACGTTCGGTGCCCAGCTCCGCAACAGAGGCAAACTGTCTGTCCCTTTCTTTCGGGATCCTCCGTTGCGGCATACACCGGTTTAATACGCAAACGTTCCGATCGCTTTTCAACTAGTCGCGGTTGTGCAACCCTTTGAGTGGGGCGCGCAGTGACGGACTTATCGTGCGAAAATTGTACCGCCCTATCTGCTTCCTTCATCAGGAACCTAGACAGCCTAACCAGCTCTGAGTCCGCGTCGCTCGCGCTCTCGTACGCGTAATCATACCACTTGCTTTTCAAGTGGGGGCTCAATTTTTCACTGATGATTCGTGGTAGCTTAGGATCCGTATTCGCGCCTAACGGGTCTATACTTTTTATTACCGTAACTACATTTTGTACTTTCACCGCGAACATATTCAAATCGCTCGCCGTCGATCCTACATTCGGCAACCTAAGTACTTCGTCGACCGCCTGATCTATTATTGCTCCCGGTCGTCCGAAACACTGTTCGAGTGTCTTCATAATTTGCGTAGGTTCCGACGCGGAATATAATAAAGCCGACACGGCTTGTCTGGCCTCCCCCCGTAGACATGCCCTCAACCTGGCCAGGTTCTCCGAAGGTGACATATTACAGAGTCTCGTCGAATCTCGCATCGCGGCCTTAAATGGCAACCACTCTCTAGGGTCCCCGTCAAATATGGGTAACTCTTGTGCCTGCCGCGACGTGAGCCGACCTCTCGACATGCTTTCTAACGCTTGGACCAATTTGTCCACTATGTCCTCTCCGGATGCCCCTGATGCATGATTGACCGCTTCTCGGTTCCTACCTGGGTGACCTAACGTAACCTCGGGTGCCGTGTCTTCCTCTCGCAACCGCTCCCCCCGTGGTTGATTCTCGCTTAACCAATTCTCTACACGCCTATTGTTTACCCCTTGATTGACGCCGCTTTCCCTATCTGTCTCTTCGCGAGACGCGACCTTGTCTATTGCGATCCGCTTTTCTAGTATTTCCGCTTCTAAACGCAATTGTTGGTACCTAATCTCTAATAACCGCTTCTCTGCCTCTAATTCACTGCGCCTAATTTCCGTAGATCGCTGTGAGCACACCGATCGTGCATCTTCCGGTGGTCGTTCCATCGCGATTTGAGTCCCTACGACGCTCGCGGTTTCCGATTGTGGTACGTTACGCGGAGGTTCCGACGGTGACGCTGGGCAATCTACAAATACCCTAGTCGCGGCCAGCTTCTTCCTGGTTACTGGCGGGCTGCGCGTCGTCATCGTTGCGGCTCTTGTATGCCCCTAACTATACCCTACTATCTTCGTCCCTACCTCCCTAACCAGTCCCTATCAGTCCTTCGGGAGGTCTAGCTCGCAAGCTATGGTTCGCTCCGTCAGGGATGGAATGCAAGTGGGATGGGTACAGGTGGGGTTCTCCCGGCAGAGGAAGTAATGTGGATACGGGGTGCTCGGTACCGGCTGGAATGTCCGGTACTGTCAGCAGTGCCTGCAGTCCGGCCCCCGCTCCACAGTTACTCTTACCGGCGAGAAAGTGCAATTTCGGTCGACGATTTTCGACCGGTGGTGTCGCACCAGGCACCACACCGCCGTGAGGCGTTAGACTCTTACTTGGAGGCCGTTTGGCACCGTTAGGTGGTCCCAAGTTAGAGCCGCGGATATACCGCGTCAGACGACCCGTGGACACGCAGACTCGAACTCGGAGAGCGGTGTAGTCGCTGGCGTTGACCCGAAGGAGATGCCCAAGCTACGTTGCCCGCCGTAGTCCCTCGGAACAGTGTAGACGTTGACGCTGACGTTTAATTCCCGAAGGAAGCGTCTACGCTACGCTGCTCGCTGTCCCGGCTGTGCAGCTCGAAGAGGCGTCCTGGCTATGCTGCTCGAGGAGGCGTCCTGGCTATGCTGCTCGAGGAGGCGTCCTGGCTATGCTGCTCGAGGAGGCGTCCTGGCTACGGTGCTCGTCGTGGTCCTGCTTCAATTTTTTCGTCTGGATTCCTTAGCTCCGTTGCGCTGCTCCAGAATCCGGCTACCGATGGACCAGACTGTGGGGTCCAGGGTGCCAAATAAAAGATTTCTTCAACAATAATGGACTGTATTTATTTCTTGTTCTTCCGGATACAATTTTCTAGTTTAGTAGCTGTTCTTCATTCGGAGGCGGAGAAAGGAATGAATTTTCAGGAAGGAGGACTTCTTCTCGCGGAGCGCAGCTCCGCGGGGAAACTAGATGAGGGCCTTGCCCTTTGCTAGTGGGGTTCTACCGCTGCCCGTGAACACGAGCAGGTCCTTGGAGGGGTGTTGGCTTGTCAGGCGGGGTTTTTTTTTTTTTTTTTTTTTTTTTTTTTTTTAATACATAATGTGGCAGTATAAATCACTTTAAATATAAATATAATGTAATATGATGTACTAATTTTTTTTTTTTTTTTTTTTTTTTTTTTTTTTTTTTTTTTTTTTTTTTTTTTTTTTTTTTTTTTTTTTTTTTTTTTTTTCCCCTGCCTGGCTTACCATTACAATAGTGGGAGGTCTCTGTTGGTCAGGTGTTCGGCGGTGTTCACTCTTCGTTTTTGGGGTCCGCAGGTTGCCCCGCAGAGGAAGCCGGGAGTGGGCGGCCTTTATTCAGGGCCGCGGACATTCCACAGTTTGCGACGGCTTGCTACCCCAGATGATCGGATATGTTAGCAATGCCGCCGCGGATGGCTGTGCTGATATCGCGGCCCTGACCCATGGCCGCGATCACCTGCTGCAGCATCTTAGTGAGGTCCTGCAACACCTGGAGTTGTTGGTGGCAGGCCTGTTCGCTGCCCCCAAGATGGGCGGGGGCTCTAGCGGGCTGCTTCTTTCCCTTCTGCTTCTTAGCAGTGGCTTCAGGTGCGGGAGGGGTCGGCTTTGCCTTCTTCCCCTTCCGTTTCCGGCTCTTCTTTTTTAGAGGAGCCCCGCGACTGGTCGGCTCGTTTGCCGCTGCCATGAGGGACCCCTGTCGGTGTTCCTCCACTAGCTGCGGCTGTTGCGAGTCGACCGGAGGCAACCGCGGTCTCCCCGCCTTGGCGGAGAGGGCCACCGTCCCAGCGCGTTTGTTACGCGCTTCCCGCCTAAACGCCGGACACGACGTGTGGTTGGCGGGATGCGGTCCGCCACAGTTCGCACATGTGGCCGGTTCTTCGCGCGGACGCGGGCATTGGTATGCGGCGTGGTTTTCACCACACCGCACACAGGCGATCTTGCGGTGGCAGTTGTGCGAACTATGTCGAAACTGCTGGCATCGGTGGCACTGCGCGGGTCCCTTTTTCCCGCGCCATGCCTCTATCTTGATGCCGGGCATGCACATCAACTCCTTATGTGCATATATACCCGGCAAGAGGCCCTCTGTTCTTTTTAGAATTACTAAAAAGATGCACCCGGGCCGGCCACGGCGGGCTCGGATGGCGCGGGCGAATTCGGGGACATACCCCAAATCGCGGAGCTCCTCCAAAATATCCTGCGGGGCGGTGTCGGCGGGCAGCCCCCGTATGGCCACCCTCACACTCTGCTCCGCGGGCAGGGAGTATGAGAACCAGGAGATATTCTCCCGGCTCTCGAGGCCAGTGAGGTATGACTGGATGAGTCTGTACTCACCGGCCTCTTGCGGAGTGAACCTCACTCCCTGCCCAAAGGGGCGGGCATTGGGAGCCCTCCCCAGCCTGGACTTTAACTCCCGGAAGTGGAAGGTCCAGTTGGGGAGTTTCTCCACGATGAGTGGAGGGAATCGGCCTCGGGGCGGCTGACCGCCGGGAATCTGTGGAGAACTCGTACCTGCGGATCCCTGAACGCTGGTACTGGGCAGCGGTAGATGTGCAGACGTCCTCGGTGCTGGTGCGGCTGCGGCTGCTGGTGCCGGTGCGGCTGCGGCTGCTGGTGTCGGTGCCGGAGCGGCGGGCAGTGGCCGCGCGCTCGGGGCCGGTTTGAGTGCCGGCGGCGTAGGAGCTCGCACGGCAGGAGTCGTAACTGGAGTTCGGCTGACCGCGACCGCAAACGAGTACGGTGGCGGCAGCGGCTTGGGCTTCTTAAATTCATCCACGAATTCAGGAGGGCCGGGGTCCGAGAAAACCCTCTGCAGCCCTTGTTCCTGTCGTCTGATACGGAGGCGCGGGTCCAGGATGGTGCGACGTTTCGCATCCCTTTCGTCCTCCGAGTCCGGGCTTCTTGGCCTCCTCTGCAGTCTCTCCCGCTCAACGCTGAGCCAGAGATCGGCGACGGCGAACTCCTCGGGCGTCGCTCGGCCCGCGCTGTAGCGGTCAAAGAACTGCATAAAGGAGGCGTGGATCTCGTCGGGCGTGGCGTCTTCGGAGAGCAGCTGCGACTCCACCAACTGGTCGTACTTCGCTCTGGTCCCGGGCGAGTACTCAAGTAACCAGTAGGGGCCGGCTGGTCTCCGCGGGGTCGCAGCTGCTTCGGCTGCGGGGGCTATCCGCGGCGGCGGAAACGCCGGGCGGGTCTCGCGTGCACCCGCCGCGAATTGCGGCATGGGCGACGCGTACCGCTCCGGCGAGTGCGGCGTTTCCACGGCATGTGTGACGTGCGATTGCGGCCTGGCCTCACGCAACCCGGATGGGTGCGGTGGCCCGGCGGCGCGCGACGTGGACGAACATACCGTGGGGTCTTCGGTGGGCCGTAGGCGACCCGGCAGTCGAGACGCTGGTTGGGGAGTACGCTGCACATCAGTGAGCGACTCACCCAAGGCGGTCTCGAGGCGTAGTATTGGGATCCGTGAGGCGGAGGCTTCGCCATCCGCAGCGCGCACCTCACGCGCTGCTCTGCGGGCGCCGGAGCGTCCGCGGCCGCGCTGGGAAGCGCGCTGCGGCTGGGGTGGCGCGGGATTCCCGCGAGCGTCTTGGTTGGGCATCCCGCCCTCGCTGCGTCAGCGCCGCGTGCCCGAGGGCCCGCGGCGCGGCTGGTCTTGTTTTCTGGGCTCTTCCGGGCGCCTAGGCGCCGACTTTGCCAACCTCCGGAATTGTGAAAATTCCGGGGTAGGCAGAGAAAAACAGTATGCGCACGAACGAGGGTACTTGGGCGGGATGCGGCCAGTCCGAATGAATGAATTTTCACAAAATTAGGCCCTATATTTATACTCCTCCGCGCACCGCAACAGCGCTAATGCCTATTTTATGCGTGCCAAACAGAGACGGCACTATGTGTTGACAAAGACAACAATATATTATCTATCTCTCTTACTCTTTTACTTAATCCTAGTTACTTAATACTATTTTATACAATGCAAGTTGTTATTACTTAATTACTTAATACTACTTAATACAATGCAAATTATGAGTACTTAGAATTAAAACATTATCACATAACATAAAGGTACACAATGGTAGGTCACATAAAAAACATTAGAGTAAACAATATTATACATAAAACGAGCTATGTTCCTAGCTAATTGTCCGCTACAGTAATTATATAAAAAAAAATGGATATAAATAAGAAAAAAGACAAACCCGCTGAGTTTCTTGCCGGATCTTCTCAGTTGAGGTCGTGTTCCGATCCGGTGGTAGTGTAAGAAAAAAAAATGTAACTGACAATTTGTAAGTGCCCCCGTAGGCCTATACAAAATAAAGAAATTTCATTTCATTTCAAGTTTTTGATACTATAAACTTTCTCACAAACAACTGCTTACATATTCGTCAGATTTCCGAGCAGCTCGTCTGGATCCGTGCAAGCTTCGTACTGTCGTACCATATACATTGGGCGAACGCTCGGCCGCGCTACATGGTTGGCTGAGAGGAGGGGTATTAGGTTTTTTTCGTTACAGAATTTCTTGATTCGGTCACCGAGCCCAAAGCCCGCGATAAAAGCTATGCAGTAGCTTAGAATTATTTCTTTATTGAATTTGCAATTATTGAATTTATTTTATTCAGATTGAAGTAGCAAATGGGCATACAGTACAACCGATGAAAAGTGGTTACTGCCGCCCATGTATCTATAAGCAACTTCGTACAGAACATGGTACTGAAGTCAATCACAGATGCGTTGCTACTCCCGAGGGCTATGATAGTCGCCTCATAGAAAAGTGTGTCACTCCTCCATCGAAACGCAAGAAATGCTTCACGCTAGAAATAGGTGTGGCGGTGGTACCTCGCCGTACACAGGTTTTACCACCACATTACCACCACTTACCATCAGACTGCGTGCTCGTTTGCTACTTCAATATTATAAACAAAAACATGCGTGCGTACAAAGTACACATGTCAGAAGTGAAACTTCTTTGGCGAACTAATTTATAAATCTTGTTTATATTTATACAAATCTAAAACTTTAAATTTCCAAGATTAAGAGGAAGGGAAAAAGGCGTGATACGACGTTCGCTCTGTCTCACTTTTTCTCTCAATCTTTCTCACTCGCTTGCTCCCTACTCTCACTCCACGGCTAGTTGCTCATGCTACGTTCGCCCTGTCTTACTCTCTCTCAATCGGTCTCGATCACTCTCTCTCTCTTTTCCGACACTTCCGTTGCATACCGGCGTGACGTTTCATCTGTAAAAATTTTACCCTCATGCGCCTAAAGAAGTTTCACTTCAAAAAAAAAAAAAAAAACATTAGCTGAGGTCCCTGGCTAAGTTAGGTGAAAATAGAAAAGCTGTCGTTTTTTTGTGACGTCGTTTTTTTCTACATTTAAAGCGACAAAAATTGTGTATTGCGCGCCATTAAAACATTCGTTTCAAGACTCGTTCGCGTTTTATTTGAAATGACACATAAAAAGGATATTTCGTGGTTCTTGAGTCTCTTATTAGAGCCGTGAAACGTACGTGTGGCACTAAAACCATCTGTATTGAATGAATTTAAGCAAATGTAGACCGAACTATCACAATGATTCATCCATTAGATTTTTCAGATTCACTGCTAGATATAACCCATAACAAACCCAAGTATATCTATAACACGCTTTCTACACAATCACCGGATTAATCAAACTAAATTAAGTAGGCAAGTAATCGTAGCACTAAGAACGCGGGATGATTTTAGAGTCGTCTGCTTCGGCCGACCGTCAACGATAGACCATGGGGGTGAAACTCTCATAGAAACATTATCTAAGAAAAAATGTATGGAAAGAGGCTCCACCTAGTGGTCAGGGTACAAATATTGAGGCTTCATTTTGTCATATTTTTAACAGATGGCGCTTCTGTAATTTATGCCAAAAAATACCAAATTTTTTTGGTTTATTTTTGCAATTGACTTTCATCATAGATATAATATTTTTTTAAATATAAACTGTATTTAGTTATAAGATAATATAAATAAACAAACATTACTTTAAAATTTGAATAAATTTTGCGTATAATGAAACTTTTCATTACGTCTATGTATAAAAACATTGCCAGGTATTTTTAAGACTTTGTGGTACGAATTATGGTAGAATTTGTAGATACAATAAAACTCCAAAAATATTTATACCTACATAAGATTAATCAACAAAAAGTATTTGAAAATATTTTTTATTGTTTTATAACTTCATATTTTTAATAAAGGTCAACACTACAGTGGAAAGAGCATTCTGCAAAGTCTGCAGCAATTGCATATTTTATTTATATTATTTTGTATTAATTTTAAAATCCTAATGATCAATAATGGACTTTTACGCAGAACGAAGTTCGCCGGGTCAACTAGTTTAAAAATAAATTATAAAATAATGGTAGTTTTTTTGTGTAGTAGAAATGGCAACACAATAGTTATTCTGTCATCTGTCAGAAAAGTTTTGAATTTGGTGCGATTTGTTAGCGGTTTAAACTTTTGCAGAAATATTTTCCTTGTGCTTCATTTTGATAAACAATAACCTGGCTTTTCTTTTACGGATTTACTTGGACTCTTGCCTTTATGATTACTTGGCTTTTTGGATCTTGGACTTGGAAGATTACTAAGACGATTACCTGGCATTTTTTTATGGACTAATGAAAACTTATTTTTATGAATACTTTGTTTTATTTATTTTACATAGAATGCTTGTTAAGATGTTAAGGCTGTATATAATGTTATTTATTCTTATATACAGCCTTAACGTTTTAAAATAGGCCTATAATTTTATTGGAAACAATAATATGTCTACAAAAGAGCGCCACCTAGCGGTCACTACAAAATAATTGAAACAGAGACATCTATTGATCAGGGTACACAGTTATTTGGAGCGAATCGAGAGTTGCACATCTATCTCTAGTATATTAGTATTTATCTATGGATAGACTGAGGTGTCGGCCATTAAACTGGTACAACCCGAACTTACTAACTTCATCGAACGCCACTAGATGGCGCTAGCGTTCCGGTGTTGCCACAATACTGCCATTTCCGACATATATATAAAAACTTACATTGATTTTTTTTTACCTGAGGTCAGAGCTGAGGTCTAAGTTGGGTGAAAATAGAAAAGCTGTCGTTTTTTTGTGACGTCGTTTTTTTCTCTTACATTCAAAAATTGTGTATTGCGCGCTATTTAAACATTCGTTTCAATAGTCGTTCACGTTTTATTTGAAATAACACGTAAAAAGGATATTTCGTGGTTCTTGAGGCTCTTATTAGAGCCGTGAAACGTACGTGTGGCACTAAAACCATCTGAATTGAATGAATTTAAGCAGATATAGACCGAACTATCACAATGATTCATCCATTAGATTTTTTCAGATTCACTGCTAGATATAACCCAAAACAAACCCAAGTATATGTATAACACGCTTTCTACATGATTTTAGACTAGTATTATCGCGGAATTGATACATTATAATACTTAACGGGTACTCACGATATACGGTTTATGAATTCTTATAGAATTCTTTTTGCCGATATTATTTAGTTAGTTTATGTAAATCGCAAATAGTGCAAAGTGTGGTGCGTAAGGATACAGTTAGTGTTAGTGTTAACTAAAAAAGAAAAACGAACTAGACGTAGGGTAGATAGGTTAATTTACCACTAGTGCTTGTCAACGGTTTCTCCCCGCTACCGCAGTTTGGCCGTGACCACGATCCATGCAACTGGGTCGAAATATCGGCAAAAAGAATTTTATAAGAATTCATAAACCGCATATCGTGAGTACCCGTTAAGTATTATAACGCTTTCTACACTCATAGCCGCACACTAGGATTTTCTCCTGTGTCGTGGGCACCATGGACACACAAACATCCAGAAACTTGAAACTTCCTATTTCTCTTTGTGGTTCAATATATTCGACGAACTGCGTGGCGGAGCGGGTACCATACCGGTCTGACATGCAATGGGTCCCGGGTTCGATTCCCGGCCAGACAGGTTTCTGAATGATGAGTTTAGATTCATGTTCTGAGTCTGGGTGTTTGTGCTTTCGTCTTAGTGTACAGCACTAGCATTTTCTTTTATGTCACGAGCACCATGGACACAGAACAGTGATCTAAATCCACCATTCAATTCTGTCTGACTGGGGATCGAACCCGGAGTCTCACTGCGCGTTAAACCGGTAACCGCTTCGTTAAAATTAGCTTTAATCGTTTGTTTCCTGGCCCTAGGGTCTGTAAGAAAGACGATATTTCTTACAGACCCTAGGGCCAGGAAACAAGGGAGCGTCAATATACCCTCAATATATTGTTATTTAAATTTTCAAATGTCCTTGGGAAGTAAGGCATATGGCATCGTGGGGTATATGTAGGTTCCGGGTTCAATTCAGCTAGATCTAAATGATGAATCGATTTCTCTTCTGGGTCTGGGTGTTGGTGTATTCGTCTTAGTGTACAGCACTAGCATTTTCTTTTATGTCACGAGCATCACACACACAGATATGATTTCACAAACACCCAGACCCAGAACAGTAATCAAAATATACCATTCAATCCTGTATGACCGGAGATCGAACCCGAAACCCACTACGTCGGACCAGTGATCGCTTATGCATCGTTTTCATCCCATCCATCAGCCCTTTGATGTCCACTGCTGGACATAGGCCTCCCCTAAATGGCGCCACTCCAACCGGTCCTGTGCCCTCTGAATCTAACGGTTTCCCGCTGTCTTCTTCAGGTCATCGGTCCACCTGGTAAGGGGGCGACCTGTACTCCTTTTGCCTAAACGTGGTCGCCACTCGAGGACCTTTCTTCCACATCGGTTATCGGTCCTTCGAGCGATATGGCCGGCCCACTGCCACTTCAGCTTGCATGCATCGTTTAACTGAGTTTTAATAGTTTGCTTCGTGTCCCAAGATTAGTACAGGCTCTCTAATCCACCATTCAATTCTGTCTGACCGGGGATCGAACCCAGAGTACTTACTTACTGCGTACGTTACTTACTACGTTACTGCGCCTTAACCGCTTCACCGTCGTTAAAATAAGCTTTAATCGTTTGTTTCCTGTCCCTAGGGTCTGTAAGAAATATCGTCCGGGAGCGTCGACTGCTTACCAAGGCGGGCTGAAGTACCCTTAATATATTGCTATTTAAATTTTCTACTGCCCTTGGGAAGTGCGTGGGGTATATGCGCATTGGTTAACTACCCGCGTTGTATGTAGGTTTGACACGCAGGTTTTGGATTCGATTCCGCTAGATGTGAATTATGAATTTAGATTTTTTTTTTTAGATTGAAGTAGCAAACGAGCATGCAGTCCACCTGATGGTAAGTGGTCACTGCTGCCAATAGACATCTGTAAGCAATTTCATACAGGACATGTGGTTTTATCTGATGGTCGCCTCATATAAAATTGTGTCGGCAACCTTTTATCGAAACGTAAGAAATGCTTCACGCTACAAATAGGTGTGGTGGTGTGGCGACCGCCCACAACTCATCAAGAGATGGCGCCACTAAGACGATCTTTTACTACTCGTCAAGAGATGGCGCTACTAGTATTCTGAATAACGCTAACGAAGTATTCTCAGAACCCTGCATATATACAAATTCCGAACAACGACTGTCGGAGCATGGCCGCTCCCCGGGCACGACCAACTAGCCTGAGGCGAGATCTCCCTTCAAAGTGTTACCTTCGACTTTAATGCAATAGCAAACGAGCATGCAGTCCACCTGATGGTAAGTGGTCACTGCCGCCCATGGACATCTGAAAGCAACTTTACATAGAACATAGGTTATATCTGAAGTCAGATGCGTTGCTACTCCCGAGGACTATGATGGTCGCCTCATACAAAAGTATGCCGGCAACCACACCCTTCCATCGCAACACAAAAATTGCTTCACGCTTCAAATAGGTGTATTGTTGGTACCACCCCGGTTGAACTACACTAGTTCTACCACATGTGTACTACCAACTACTTCGACTTTAGTCGGATATTGCAAAAGCACAGTGCGTATAAACCCTATGTAATCCGCCATAAAAATGAAAAATTACCTGAAATATACGCTTGATATAACGATACTCTGAAATATTATTACGCTTAGTTATTCAAGTATCTGGTTCTGGGAGTTTGTAGGGCTTTTGAAGATTATAAGCGTCATTATATATGCTGTTCTTCTTCCAAATATTTGCCTGCCAGTCCCTTTTGAAAGTTCATGACGTCACGCCAATTTTTATTATTATTATTATTTTATTTTTTTTTACTTTATTATTCGATAACCCCTTGTTTATGTATGTATGTCTTGAAGCTGCAGCAAGCACTCAATATAAATTGAAGGATATATACACATAAATCGCCAATGACCGTTCTACGCGAGAACCTGGGGCGCACTGAAAATCGGCCGTCGTGGATGCCGCACGGGATCCGCGGCTTATGTCGAGTGCGACTCCATTTTCGTCTAGTCCTCGCTGCAACCTCAAACTTGTAGAAATAAAATTCTGTACCTTATAAACAGACCTGTTGTAGTGAAAACTGACGAAATAAATATTTTTTCTTTCTTTCTTTCTTTCTTTCTTTCTTTCTTTCTTTCTTTCATTATGGATTATGAAGAGCGCTTCCTTGTGTAGAATCTGACCTATAGTAAAGCAACGCCATAGACTTTTGGCATCGGGAGACTCCCGCCAGGCTAAGTGATCATGCCTTTTTTATGTTCTCGAGGGAGAAACCTTCAAAAGGTACCCGACGACATGGGAGCGACGCAGAGTTGTGTGGGATTTTCAGCGCACAAAATTTTTTAGTTAACGTTAAGTTAGCCGATTTTCTCTTTTTCTTGCCGATGTTGAGAGGAGCGGTGACAAACTCTCCTTTTGCCCGTAGATATCGTCGTCGTGTCCTGTCGTCGTCGTCCTGTTATTGTTCCACTAATGGGCAAGGGTCTTCTCTCGGAATGAGAGAGTTTAGGCCACAGTCCACCGCGCTGGCCAAGTGCGAATTGGTGGACCGTAAATCTGACCGCATTTTCATTATTATTATATACTAGCTGTACCCTGCGCGCGTTGCTACGCCATCACAAAAAAATACACCAGAAACCTTTGCGAGCTCATGAATAACGACTTTGTTAAAGATCATCACATGATCAAATGAAAAGTTTACGATTCTATAGTCAGATAAAGATAAAACAAAATCGATTCTTAAGGAGTAAAGCCCAAAAAATCAATAAATACTAAATAAACAGATATTATCTGTTTATTTAGTATTTATTTAGCATACAGACAAACAAACATTCATTTTTATAAAGAAGAAGAAAGAAGATATAACAACGATGATATCTAACTTTTAAAGTACATAAAAATGTTAACAGTGAAAACTGAGAACAGAGTAATACGCGAATACACAAAATCTTGCATAAATCAGAGTTGTGGAATGCGAAGTCGTTAGGCCCTCAGAACATTTGAGAGGATCTTAAGTTTTTTCTGGATCTCGGGACGCAAAATGCCCTTAACTTGTCACACTGTATACGATAAACGATAAACTAGATTTTTCTCCTATCACAAATTATTTTATCTTTCTGACGCATATCGCTTTACCTACTGTTTTTTTTTTATAATATGTATTGTTTTTATCAATTTTAAGTAGCATATGAGTTCGTCTATCGCCTGATGGTAAGTGATCACTGCCTCCCATGAACATACCATGAACATCAAACCAGACAAGATCAATTATACTGACAGTGGATATAAACGCGTTGCTCCCTTCGAGGAGTACTTTCCGTTTTATGTTAACAATGAAAACTGAGAACAGAGTAATACGCGAATCCACAAAATCTTACATAAATCAAAATCGTGGAATGCGAAGTCGTTAGGCCCTCAGAACATTTGAGAGGATCCTAAGCTTTTTGCTGGATCTCGGGACGCAATATCCTTAATATGTTGCACTCTATACGATAAGCGATGAATTAGATGTTCGCTCGACGACTAAACTGTTTCAGACTTGTTTTGGTCTATCGGACACATTTTGCGATAAGCGATGAACTGGATTTTTTTCGGACTACTAAGTTGTTTAGGACTTGATCTATCTTAGGCATGTTGCGATAAGAGATGTTCTAGATTTTTTTCGATAACTGATCATATTTGGACTTTTTGGTTTATCTGACGCATGTCGCATTATATGCGGCTGTATTTTACATGCACAAATCCCTAAAAGCTTGCATAAATCAGAATCGTGGAATGCGAATTCATTAGGCCCACTGCTGGGCACGGATCTTCTCTCATAATGAGAGATTTTAGGCAAGTACACCGCGCTAGCCAAGTGCGGATTGGTGGACTTCACACACCTCCGAACAATTGTTTTAGAACTCTCAGGTAGGTTTCCTCAAGATGTTTTCCTTCACCGAAACGCGGTGATAATTAATTTCTAATACGCACATAATCTTAGAAAAATCAGTGGTGCGTGCCGGGGTTTGAACCTCGGACCTCCTGATAAAGAGGGCAAGTTTCAACTGGGCTATCACCGCTCATAGCTGTTCTATAAGTTGTTGCCTGGCAAATTCAACTTGGAAAATAACGCTTAAGTCGCTCATCGTTACTCGTTTCACTTGGAACACTTACCTTCTAAAGGACTTTTGCATTTAGTTTCTAGTACCGGACTGTGAAGAACCAAATTTGTTTCGTCCGAAGTTGTTACTTGAAACCATTTCAGTTTCTGAGAAGTGTATAGAATAACAATGTAGCAGTCCTACTGAGTGTAACAAACCAAACAGTCCGAATTTATCAGAATGTCTGCAGTATTGTGAAATAAATGCGTGATGTGTGCTTAACCTATTATTGTCCCACTGCTGGGCACGGGTCTTCTCTCAGAATAAGAGAGTTTTAGGCCACAGTCCACCGCGCTGGCCAAGTGCGGATTGGTGGACTTCACACACCTCCGAGAACTTTTTTTTTAAAGAACTCCCGGGTGTGTAGGTTTCCTCACGATGTTTTCTTTCACGGCTAAGGCCCCCATTAAATATTTATTTAACTCTGTTTTTATTATTTCATGTTATATCGGCAACTGAAGTACATCATCTATGAAAATTTTAACTTTATATCATATAATAAATAAAAAATTGACAATTTATTATTTGTGTAGGGTTGAGTGCAATAAGAGAATAACGAACTGGCTTAGTGGCCTGGATTACGAGAAGTGGAAAATCTTCTAGTTATTGTTTCTTAGGTAGAGGATATGTATTTCTGATATTGTTACAGCGTAATTGACAACACACACAACACAATCACACCTATATATACATGACGCACACAAACACACACGCCTACATACTCACATATAGTTACCTTAATATTAATTTAAGTAAATTATCTCAGAGGGGTAGCCAGGAGCTCATAGCACTCCTAGTTTGGGTTCCTGACTCCCAATTATGAATGTAACATTACCAAACTTCTTAAGACTATTTGGGAGTAAATAAAGAAAATTATTATTATTATATTATAGTTAGCACGATTCATGACAGTCATACAGTCTGGTGACAGACAGAATTATTTAAAACTACTAGGATAAAGTTTAATACTAGGCTGAAGTAAAGACCCAGAACAGAAATCTAAATTCATCATTCAGATACCTGTCTGGCCGAGAATCGAACCCAGAACTCCGAGTCCTCTTTTTAGCGGACGGTCACCGGGGGGGTTTAGTGCGGTAAAATCCAACACAACCCTTTTGCGCTCCCACGGCGTCGGGTACCTTTTGAAGGTTTCCCCCTCGACAAAAAATAAATAAAAAAGGATAAAGTTTAATAATGATGATGTCTCACAAATAATTGTTCAAACAAAACAATTCTATCTAAACCAGTGACTCCCTGGAGAGGAATAGAGAAACAAGCCGGTTGAGAACAAGCAGATAAGCTAAGCACCCCCGAGGGACTGTTGTTCTAGTGGACCGTGGACCGAGTAACTATAGACTGCTAGTATACCGTTAGTCAAATAAATTCTATACTGGTTATAAATCTGTTTTAAGTTTTTCAAAGTGTAGCGTATCTTGCCAAATAGGGTTCTCTTTTACTGAACTGTAAGGCAAGATACTGGAGCTAACTTTCATTAATATGTAAAAAATCATGATTGTAATTATATAAAAAAAATGGATATAAATAAGAAAAAAGACAAACCCGCTGAGTTTCTTGCCGGATCTTCTCAGTTGAGGTTTTCCGATCCGGTGGTAGTGTAAGAAAAAAAAATGTAACTGACAATTTGTAAGTGCCCTGCTGGCCTATACAAAATAAAGACATTTCATTTCATTTCATTTCTTTATTTGATTGAAGTAGCAAGTCAAGATTGTAAGTGGTTACCGGGATCAGAATAGGGCTAGAATATGCCTGCCTGTTGTAAGAGGCGATTAAAAGGGGCTTCCGGGGTTGCAGGCGGCTAGAGTGGAAGCTTGAACCGTCCATCCAGGCGTTCCCGAGAAGGACGGGGGTATGTGTGGTCGCATACCGTCGTAACGACTAGACGGAATGGTGGGCCAAGCCGCCCATCTGGGAGGAGCCCACCGGGGGGGTTTTAGTGCGGTAAAAATCCCACATAACCTCCCTCTCTCCCTCGAGAACAAAAAAAAGATAGGTAGTAAGTGAAAGACTGAGGACTAAAATTGTCTACTCATATAAAAGTGAGCTAATAATCAAGCTTACATCAGAAGGAAAGAGTGTATAAATAAATAAATAAATATATTATTAATATATATTATAATATAATATATATTATAATATATATTATAAATAAATACATTATTACATTATGTATATGTTACGTCCCATTAACGAATCTTGGATCTGCTACGTACTAGATGTGTACGCGGATACGTAAATAAAATTACTTTACTTTAGGGGTCTACCCGTTTCTTAGTCTATGTACAAACGACACTATTGGCTTTTCCTCACTTAGCGGCAGTGAGAGTCGTCGGCGGTGACATTATGAAAGCAAGTTGCTTCCTTTTCAAATAAAACTTTGGTTTTACATTGAAGGGACGAAATAAAAAGATGACGCCTCTCGAACTTTTAGAAATGTTTTCTTCGTTTCTTCTCCATAGCGAAATGTCTTATGAAGTGTTAAAATGTCTTATGAAGTCGATAACAGAACTCAATAACTTAGTTATTGAAGTTCCACAAGAGTTCTGTTATCTACTGACAGAACTAAGAAGAATTAACGTGGGAGACTGACTAGGCCAGGAAAGTACCAATGCAATGAAATGAAAATGATATGAAATGAACTGAAAATGAAAATGAAATGTCTTTATTCTGCATAGGCCTACGGAGGCACTCACAAATTGTCAGTTACATATACATATATGTTTTCACACTACCACCGGATCGGAACACGACCTCAACTGAGAAGATCCGGTAAGACTCAGTGGGTTTGTCCTTTTTCTTTATATATCTTTTTTATAGCCAAATTGTTTTTACAATATCTATTTCTAACGTGAAGCAATTCTTGTGCGAAGTAACATGATGTGTCAGCGGACCCGTAGTCTGCTCGCCAGTTCCCCGTTCTTCGCAACCGCATCTGCAACAAACAAAATTGACTACAAGAAAATGTTTCTCGAGAGTATTAACGCATCTATGATTGACTCCAGACAGAATCTTTTTTCTATTTGCCGTTGCTTACTGTCTACTATTTTAAACTAATATTATCGCGGAATTTATACATTTTATTATGTAACGGGTACTCACGATATGCGACATTTCATGAGTACCCGTTACATTAACTTTTTTTTTTGTTACGGGGAGGAAACCTTCACAAGGTACACCGAATCCTTGAGAGAGACTCTGGGTTATGTGGGGTTTTTACCCACTAAAACCTCCTCGGTGGCCTTCCTCAGCGCTTGTAGTAGCGGACTCGGAAACTTCAACGGAACGAACCGGTGGCCCCTAGCGCAGTGCCCCTCACGGACACATCTTTTGGGGGACGTGTACCATCCCCCTTCATCATCCGGTGCTTACGGTGAGATGCAGCCACACATACCGCCGTCCTTCTCGGGGTTGCTTGTTGGACGGTTCGAGCTCCCACTCTAGCCGACCGCAACCCCAGAGGCCCCCTGTTAGTCGCCTCTTACGACAGGCAGGGGATACCGTAGCCGTATTCTACTCCCCGACTACAGGGTCAACCCGTTACATTAACTATGAGGTCATTGGGATGCTCGTTTGCTACTTCAGTTGTTTAATATAGAATCTACTTCGATTGAAATTATTTGATTTCAATTAAAATTCTTTGTGGTATGTGATCATCAATTAATTGTCTTTTGTCAAATTGAAAGAAAGAACTCAAGAAAGATAAACGGTTTACTTTAACGCAAAAACATAAAACAATACAAAAAATTATCACCAACCGTTTTGCTAATGTGTCTTTTATACAATGTCTTTTTAACGTGAAGTTATATTTAAAAGCAATCTTTTAATAGATCTTCGTGTTTGCAAATTTATGGAAAAATCTATCAAAACCTATCAAAAGAGCAAGAATCAGACATACTCGGGACACAGATTAACGTAAAAGAAACCCTCTTCATATAAGATGCCATATGTTTCCAACAAAAACGTCACGTCAGCACAAAAGATGAGAAATGCTGTGACATCTATCGAATATGGCTGGAAATGTTTAACAATTCTAGTCTATTTTCCGAGACCTATGGTTCTTTACGTTCTCATAGTTTGATTGTTTTTAATTTTGAAAAAATTAAACCATAGGGGTGGGAAAGTAGACATCTAAATTTGTTTGTTATTTAAGCTACTTTACTTTAGATAACCTGTAGTCGGTCCTTCCTCTTCTTTTTATGCTAAAATATGTATATTAGTTATTAATTATTATGTTTCTACAACTAGCATGAAGTCTACGCCTATAATTGTAATGGCATTAGGCTAGCCCTTTATGTACTTTCTGTTTTTGTGAAATGTATTAATGTGCATTATGTTGGCGTTCAATAAAATAAATAAATAAATAAATAAAAACAAAGGATTTCAGTTAAACACTTTATGTAAGCCTGCGGCTTGCGGCTGCGGCATGCGACAGTTGTTTATTGTTCTTAGAGCTTATTTGAGTCAATGTTCATTAATTGCTTTATTCGCATAGTAAGGAAGAGACCGATCTCTAAATTACGCCAACTTAAGTTAAATGGTTTTAACCACTCCTAATAATGTAGTTCATTGTAGAATGAATTAAAAAATGACGATGACGTGCAAGAAAAGGATAATAAAAATGTTTGACCCCTTTAATACACCGGGTGGTAGAATCAGTGTAGTTCGACCTGCGCGGTACCGCTTCATCTATTTCTAGCGTAAAGCAGTTTTTGCGTTTTAGTGGAAGGGTAGGTTTGCCGGTTAACTTTTGTATATAACGTATATAATGCAAAGAATTTTAGGTAGAACCTCTGTTCGATATGAACAGATGGTCATATTGTGCGGCAATGGTCACTTAGGTCAGGCAACCTCGGGAAGGATGGCGGAATCTGCGGTCGCAAGCCGTCGCAAAGACCAGATAGAGAGGTGGGCCCTGGGAAGAGCCCGATAGAACAACGCGTTCAAAGGACTGCTCCGTAGCGTTCCGTTGGAGATTCCGAAGTCCTCTTTGTAGCGGTGTGAACGGCCACCCCGGGGTTAGTGCGGTGAAAATCTCACATAACCCTTGCGTCGCTCCCACGGCCTCTGGTACTTTTTGAAGGTTTTCCTCTCGAAAAAAGCAAGCACTAAAGTTGGACAAACTGGAATGAATGTACGACATCGCGATTCAAATTGTGAAGTGTGAGAGGGTGATGTAAGCGCACGGTAATAGGCTTGATGTCAGCCACCGCCACTCGTATTTCTAGCGTGAAGCATTTCTTGCGTTTCGATGGAAGGGTGTGGTTGCCGGCATACTTTTTATATGAGGCGACCATCATATTCCTCGGGAGTAGCAACACATCTGTGATCGAGATAAAACGTATGTTCTATGTGAATTTGCTTACAGATGTCTATGGGCGGCGGTGACCACTTACCATCAGGTAGACTGCATGCTTGTTTGCTACTTTATTATTATTAAAAAAAAACTTGTATTTCTCATTCACATTATTTTAAAATGCTGGCATTTTTGAGAAAATTCAGAGTAATTTTAATTAAGTGTAAAAGTTGTTTATGTACAATCAAAATTTACCTTTATACATAAAACTTACTCGAAACGTATTATATTCATTTTAATCAACTTGGAACTTATTTTCTGATGGTTTATAAACCCTCGGCTTCAGCCAAAAATCGACCTTCGTTCGGACACTACACCCAGTGAAGTATGGCAGCGCTTAACATCTATATATTAATACGTGAAGCAATAACTTGTGAAGCATTTTTAACTAATATGCCGCGGACGGATTAGTATGAAACTTTGCACGGTTATAGTGGACGTAGAGAAGGAGTGCAGAATGTTAATATCGTTTTCAAATAAAGCTTAAAATATACATAAAATCAACTAAAAACATATTACACACACTACCTTGCATTTGACACAAACACATACATAACAAACAAAATAGAACAGTCATTCAATATCTTACTATGAAAACACATTACGTCAGAAATGTCAGTGTCTATGTCAAAATACCCGCTATTGCTTTTAAATGCGGTTTAGCTAATTAAACCTCTTTTTATATTTAACGGATGCGTTCAAAATTACTTGAAAATTATTACATTTTATTTGAATTTTAGAAATATTCGTACTACTTTGGACAATATGAAGTTTAGTTTTTTTAATTTAAATTACGGTCGAATTTCGACCGTTGCGACGGGTGACTAGTTTTTATTATTATATAAAAATAGTTATTTGCCACTGTCATTTAAAAAAAATCTCAGATTGTACATATATGTGTATCTATATACGTTTTCATTTCAAAATTAACAACATAATATAATATTCTTAGTGCTTTGTATTTAACATAGAGTAATGAATAAAGTTGGCATGAAAGGGCCAAGAAGTGACAATGGGGTATAAGAATAGGCCTCTATATAATAGCGTTCTATTCGTTCTCTTGATTAGAATGAAACGTGAACTTAAGTTTTGATAGATAGCCAATTGTCTCCTAAGGGGTTAGTAAGTGTAAGTATAAGTATAAGAGGTAAGTATATTTTACCACATTTTTAAGTTCATTACTCGACATGTTTTCAAGGTGGTAGAACCAGTGTAGTTCGACCGTGTCCCCTAAGGGGTAAGTAAGTATAAGTATATGAGATAAGTATATTTTACCACCTTTTTAAGTACATTACTCGACATGTTTTCAAGGTGGTAGAACCAGTGTAGTTCAACCGGGGAAGTACCACCGCCACACCTATTTCTAGCGTGAAGCATTTCTTGCCTTTCGATAGGGTGTGGTTGCCGGCATACTTTCACATGAGGCGACCATCATAGTTCTCAGGAGTAACAACGCATCTGTGATTGACTTCAGATAGAACCCATATTCTGTATGGGTTCTGGAAGTTGATTACAGATGTCCATTGGCGGTAGTGACCACTTACCATCTGGTGGACTGGATGCGTTTGCTACTTCAGTCAGATAAATAAAAAAATAAGTTTCGTAAACCTCTACAGGTTAAATTACTTGAAATGCTCTTGAATACGGTATTTTTACCTAAATAGGGAATAATTAGGTTCATTTCCAGCGTGAAGCACCTATTGGTGTGGCGGTGGTATTTCTAGAAACAAGAAATATTTAGCGTGAAACATTTCTTGCGATTCGATGGAAGAGTGTGGTTGCCGGCTAACTTTTATATGAGGCCACCATCTTAGGCCTAGGGGATAGCAAGGCATCTATAAGCCCACGGGCAATGAGCATCAGGTGGACTGCATGCTCGTTTACTACTTCAACCTTATAAAAAAAGCTTAGTAATAGTCATAATTATACAAGAGACATAAAAATCTATATCCCATCAACCCATTATTGTCACACTGCTGGGCGCGGGTCTTCTCTCAGAATGAGAGAGTTTAGGCCATAGTCCACCGCGCTGGCCTAGTGCGAATTGGTGGACTATATGATAGGCAATTAGTGTACTTATTGTCTACTAAACAGTTTATTCGTTTTCGACTCTTTTAGGAAAAAATGCCTTTTTGGAGTCTATTCAGTACGTTCTCTACGAGAATACCAGATGTTTCCAGTATTCATAGTTCGAAGATAATAGGCACAAACTTGTATGAATGGGACTAGAACCGACAATAGAAGTATCAGAATAGTTCTTACGTTAATGGTTCTGATTTAATGATATGATTGTTAATGTACAGTGAAGAATGAAACGGAATAACTACATTAGAATAGAATAATTATGCCTTTTGACTTTTCTTTTTAACCGAATTTTTGTTTTTACGACCGGCGTGGCGAAGCGCTTATCATACCGTTCTGACGCGCAATGGGTCCCGGGTTCGATTCCTGGCCAGACAGGTATCTCAATTTAGATCCATGTTCTGGTTCTGGGTGTTCGTGTATTCGTCTTGTGTGTGTCCATGGTACCCGTTTTTGTTTTCGAGGGGGAAACTTTCAAAAAGTACCCGTCGTCGTGGGAGCGACGCGGGTTATGTGGGATTCTTACCGCACTAAAACCCCCCCGGTGGCCATTGTACCCACGACACAGGAGAAAATGTGTGGGGCTATGATTGTAGAGACAACACTGTTTATTCGTTTTCGACTCTTTCAGAGAACAATGTTTTTTTGGAGTCTATTCAGTACGTTCTCTACGTTAATACCAGATGTTTCCAGTATTCATAGTTCGAAGATAATAGGCACAAACTTGTATGAATGGGACTAGAACCGACAATAGAAGTATCAGAATAGTACTTACGTGAATGGTTCTGATTTAATGATATGATTGTTAATGTACAGTGAAGAATGAGAGTCATCGGAATAACTACATTAAAATAGAATATGCCTTTTGACTTTTATTTTTAACTGAATTATATATAACGAAGTGAGCGCGTGAAGTCAAGAAGGTCGAGGTCTTCATTACTGTCCATTCTTGAAGATTTCAAGTAAAACACAGGAGTAAACTTCTTCGATTTATTCACAATTGCGGAGGTCCGATCGCTTCGACGGTTAAACAAGAATCTTTTTCTACCGACAGGCGTTCGCCCTTTTATAACAATGTTTGGTGAGGTGACAATAACAAATTTATGTAGGGTAAACTAAATTACAATTCTAAAACTCACTAAATATTGCTAATTTAATAAACAAACAGTTTCGATCTTTAAACTAACTAAAATAATTATTTTCGGCGACGTGTTTTTCATAAATAGGTACGCGGTGTCGCGCCGACGAATAATATTAAAGATAATCCTCAATATCTATACCTAAACAAGTGACAAATTTTGATTCCCTGCCCTGCTTTTAGTGACTAATAATTCAACAATAAATATAGAGCCATGATAGCCTAATGTTTGAAACTTGCACTCTTGATCGGGTGTTCCGAGGTTCAAACCCAGGCACGCTCCACTGATTTATGTGCGTAGTAGAAATTAATTATCACTGCTTTTCGGTGAAGGAAACCATCGCGAGGAAACTTACGAACCCGAGAGTTCTTAAAAAATAAAATTCTCGGAGGTGTGTGAAGTCCACCAATTCGCACTTAGCCAGCGCGGTGGACTATGGCCTATAACTCTCTTATTATAAAACGTAAAAAAATAAATGTAAAAATAAATGTATGATTACATCATTCCCTATTATCATACATCATACTTCATACCAATATTATAAAGGCGAAAGTTTGTGAGTGTGTATGTTTGTTACTTCTTCACGTCTAAACGGCTGGAACGATTTTCGTATAATTTCTTAGGGAGTTAGCTGACACTCTGGATTAACATATAGGCTACTTATTACTGTGGGAAAATATCTTATTCCCACGGGACAATCGATACATAATTCTTTTTAACGCGGGCAAAGCTGCAAGATTCAGCTAGTATGTCATAATTTAATCAGCTAAGTGCGAGTTGAAGTCGCACGCAAAGGGTTCCGTACTACATAACTGTCAAAAACCGGCAAAAAAAATCACGCTCGTTTTGTGGGAGTCCCCCTTAAATGCTTATTACATTCTGTTATTATTTTACTTAAATATATGATCATCTGTAAAAATTTCAACTGTCTATATATATAGGTTTATGAACTACGGCCTGGTGGCAGACAAACAGACGAACAGATGGAAATTTGTAAAGAAGGAAAATTGAATATAAATTTTCCTACTAAAATAATATCTCTGGGCAAACTGTAAAATTTTGGCAGCTTTTCTTTGTGAAGCTCTAACAATACGTTGAATAAAATAGAACGGAAAAGCTGAAAGTTACGGTTGAATTAAACTTAAGGTTCTTAACTAAGAACTATGTGGGAGTCGACGTATAGACGCGGAAGTATGCTGATGATATATTGAATGAATTGAAAAATATATATAATGACATTTGAATTTGTATGTAGATGTAAAAAGTCAATCTGAGCAGTGATAGCCTAATGGTTGTAACTTGCGCTCTCGATCGGGAGATCCAAGGTTTAATTACAGGCACCACTGATTTTCCCAAAATCATGCGCGTATTTGTTGTACAACCCATTGTTGTCCCACTGTTGGGTACGGGTCTTCTCCCAGAATAAGAGAGTTGTAGAAGTTTTTTTTTAGAACTCTCAGGTGTGTAGGTTTCCTCACGATGTTTTCCTTCACCGCAAAGCAATGATATAAATTTCTAATAGAAACCTGAGAGGTGTGTGACGCCTAACAATCTGCATTTGGTCAGTACGATGGACTATGGCCTAATACTCTATCTTTTTTTTATTCTTAAGCCTAACGATAAGGCAGACGGTTACCTGGAAAGCAGTCACTGTCGCCTAAGGACATTTGCAACACCAGAGGAGTCGCCAATGCATCGCCGGCTTTGAAATATCTATCACTCTGAGAGAAGACCCGGGCCAAGTAGTAGGACAATATTGGATTGTAAAATAGTTTAATCAGAGTAGGAGTAAAGAAACTACAACGTCGTCACGTAAGAATTGTAGTTTCTTTTAAGATCAAAGTAGCTAACGAGCATACAGTCAACCTTTTTTTTTATTTGACTGAAGTAGCAAACGAGCATGCAGCCCACCTGATGGTAAGTGGTCACTGCCGCTCATGGACATCTGTAATCAACTTCATACAGAACATGGGTTCCATCTGAAGTCAATCACAGATGCGTTGCCACTCCCGAGGACTATGATGGTCGCCTCATGAAAGTGTGCCGGCAACCACACCCTTCTATCGAAACGCAAGAAATGCAAAATTCAAATAAAATTCTGTTTATATAAACGAATACATCAAGCAAATGAACATACAAAATTCCAAAATATCTTGAAACAATGGCCTAAACTCTCTCATTTTGAGAGAAGAGTTCCTAGCAGTGGGACAATAATAGGTTGACGAGAGATATCATGAAATAAAACTGTCCTAAGCGCTAAGGTTTGAAAGGTGTAATAATAAAGAACTGGATTGAAAAACCGTGCGGCACTCGGAGACTACTGCGGTAAAGCTATTGCATAGCATTTTTTATCGACTTATGCAATTATAATTGTTTATTTATATATGCAGTTTTTTTCTTTGATATTAATTCAAGTTTTTTCTTTGATTTTAAATAATTTCTCACAAACAGCTGCATACATTTTAATCCAATTTCCGTTAAGTAAACGCTCGGCCGCGCTACATGGTAGGCGCTCTCCGCCTACCATGTGATACCATCCAATGTGTTAGGTTTTTTTCGTTACGGAATTTCGGTCGCCGCGCTCTAAACCCGCGATGAAAGCAATGTAATAGCTTAAAAAAACTAAAAAGGTCGCATCACATAAAAGCGATGTGAAAATTAACTATATGACTAATTCCGAACCCATACTTGGCAAATGTTTATTTATTTATTTATAGACTCACCAACAGCATTACATACAAAATAACAAATTCAAAATCAACATCAAATATCCTTTATTAACAAATATGGGTTATGTATACAATGTATGAGATCTTCCCTGGTAAGTTTATTAATGACCTGTAGTAGGGGAGTCCACTCTTCTTCGTGGTCGCCAGCCTTAACGCCCTGTAGTTCCGGGATCAGAATAGGGCTACAGCATCCCCTGCCTGTCGTAAGAGGCGACTAAAAGGGGCTTCCGGGGTAGCAGACGGCTAGAGTGGGAGCTCGAACCATTCGGTCAGGCAATCCCGGGAAGGACGGTGGTACGTGTGGTCGCATACCGTCGTAAAGACTAGACGGAGCGGTGGGCCCAGCCGCCCATCTGGGAGGAGCCCGATGGGGCAACGCGCTCGGAGGATTCCGGTTGAAGTCGTTTCGAGATCGCGGAGTCCTCCTTTTCAGCGCCGAGGACGGCCACCGGGGGGGGGGGGGGGGTTTAGTGCGGTAAAAATCCCACATAACCCTGCGTCGCTCCCACGGCGTCAGGTACCTTTTGATGGTTTCCCCCTCGAAAACAAAAAAAAAAACCTTATTTTAACAGTTTAACAATAACAATAACTTCAATTTTGAATTAACTTATATCTAGATAAATGAAATGTTAAGCATGCCAGGTGCGTTATTCACCAGTATCACTGTTTTAACATTACATAACATTAACCCTTGGATATCTATATATATAAAAGCGAAATGCACTCACTCACTCACTCATCACAAAATCTCAGAAACTACAAGTGCTAGGAGTTTCAAATTTTGCATGCGGGTTCTTTTAAGGATGTAAGTGCTCACTAAGAAGGGATTTTATGAAATTCAAACCCTTAAGGGGGTGAAATGGGTAATACTTTGTGATACATTGATTTGAACGCGCGCGGAGCCGCGGGTACAGCTAGTGCTATATAAAGATAAAATTATAATTTAAAAGCTGTATTTCATAGACAAAGTGGCTTCTAGAATATTTTAAACGGCATATCGATATAAATAAGTAAATTATTAGAACCTTGAGCAAAAGGTTCAAGTTTCAAACTTCGTTATTTGTTTAGTGAGTTCCAAAGTTAAGCGGAAGTCGACCTTATTTATGTAGAATTTTCATGAATTATTTTCTTTTAGGAATTACAAGAAATCTGGTAAAGACTTCAGCTGTTAGTAAGTGTTTATTGTCGCTCATGGGCTTTTTAACAAATTGGATTAGAATTTATCTGAACCCATCCTCAAAGATCACCTACGATTATGCTATTATCTTGAAGGATGGAGTGAGAATAGGTATACATGTCTCTTTTCTGAATGAAGTGGCAAAGGACCATGCAGTCCACCTGATAGTAAGTGGTCACTGCCGCTCATGGACCTCTGTAAGCAACTTCATACAGAAAAGGGTTCTATCTTCAGTTTTTTTTTTTATTTGTGTGAAGTAGCAAACGAGCATGCAGTCCACCTGATAGTAAGTGGTCACTGCCGCCCATGGACATCTGTAATCAACTTCATAGAGAACTTGGCTCTATCTGAAGTCAAACACAGATGCGTTGCTACTCCCGAGGACTATGATGGTCGCCTCATTAAAAGTGTGCCGGCAACCACACCCTTCTATCGAAACGCAAGAAATGCTTCACGCTAGAAATAGGTGTGGCGGTGGTACTTCCCCGGTCGAACTACACTGCTTCTACCAGATATATATTTCTGATATAGCAAACGAGCATGCAGTCTACCTGATGGTCACTGCCGCCGATGGACATCTGTAATCAACTTCATACAGAACATGAGTTCCATCTGAAGGCAATCACAGATACGTTGCTACTTCCGACTATGATGGTCGCCTCATGTGAAAATGTGCCGGGAACCACATTCTTCCATCGAAACGCAAAAAATGCTTCACGCTGGAAATAGGTGTGGCGGTGGTACTTCCCCGGTCGAACTACACTGGTTACTAACTTGAAAGGGTTGAAATGTTGAAAAAGTTTTGAACAGTAGAAAGGGTATAACCGTAAGGGAAAATCGCATTTAATGAACCGCATGGTGGAGCGGTTACCATACCGGTTGGAGACGCAGTGGGTTCCGGGTTCGATCCCGGGCTAGACATGTCTGAATGATGATTACATTACTGTTCCGGGTCTGGGTGTTTGTACTTTTTTTGTTTTTTATGGTACCCGCGTGACGTATAGAAAACGTTGTATTTATTTCTTTATTTAGTTTTATGTAGGTACTGCTAAGTTATTCAGGTTTATGTACTGCTTAGGTTTGAAGGGTGTGGTAATACCGAATAACTGGTAGGTATAAATAATTTAATGTTACTTATGCATGAGCATTCACCACCACCCTCCCCGCATGCAGGGTAGCCCTTTTCCCTTTGTCTGGGCGTAAAGAAAAAAAAATAGTTTTCAGTTTTCATTCGAAGAAGTCTTAGATAAATCATTACTTACTACAAGTTCACTAGGATCTATTTCCTTGCGCCCTGTAGTTCCGGGATCAGAATAGGGCTACGGCATCCCCTGCCTGTCGTAAGAGGCGACTAATTGAGGCTTCCGGGGTTGCGGGCGGCTAGAGTGGGAGCTCGAACCGTTCGGTCAGGCGATCCCGGGAAGGACGGAGGTATATGTGGTCGCATACCGTCGCAAAGACTAAACGGGGCGGTGGGCCCTTCCGCCCATCTTGGAGGAGCCCGATGGGGCAACGCGCTGAGAGAATTCCGGCTGCGGTTCTTTGGAGGTCCCGGAGTTCTCTTTATTACGCCGAGGACGGCCACCGGGGGGATTTTAGTGCGGTAAAAATCCCACATAACCCTGCGCCGCTCCCACGGCATCGTGTACCTATTGAAGGTTTCCCCATCGAGACCAAAAAAAAAAAGATTTATTCCCACATTTCACCGATATTTCTTGAACATAGCTTGTCTCTAACCCCTCGTTTGTAAGACACAAGTCTGTTGTAGGCCTCTTAATAGATCCTAACAGAATAAGCCCATTTAATTTAACTACGTAATTACATTTGGGAATTAACCTATTAGTTGAGTAGTTAAATTGTTTAAGTTAGTTTAGAAATTGTTTAGTTGCGCACTGTTTTTTGCCCCAAATTCTATAACATTATGCCTGAAGTGCTAGTTAATTAGCAAAATAGTTATTTTGGAGATAAGACTTTTATTAATTTACTAGTTGAACAACTTACTAGCTGTTCCAACAGTAAAAAGTAAGTAAAAAGTAGCCTATATGTTAATCCAAAGTGTCAGCTAACTCCCTCCCAAATTTTACGAAAATCGCACCAGGTGTTTAGACGTGAAGAAGTAACAAACATACACACTCACAAACATTCGCCTTTATAATATAAGCATGATTAGTATGATATAATTATGAAGTATTGTAACTCGTTGACTCAGCATTTCGTTCCGCCTGAATGTAAAAAATCAAAAATTATCAGTGTTTCTCTACTATATTATGCATTTATTATACATAGAAAACTTCCTTTTGAATCACTTTATCCATTAAAAAAAACTGCACCAAAATCCGCCGCATAGTTTTAAAGATCTGAGTGATCTTACCTGATGGTAAGTGGTTACTGCCGTCCATGGTCATCGCTAAGCCAGAACAGGGATTATATCTGAAGTCACAGATGCGTTGTTACTCCCGAGGATTAGAATGGTCGCCTCATATAAAAGTGTGCTGGCAACCACACCCTTCCATGTAAACGCAACAACTACTTCACGTTAGAAATGACTGTGGTGGTACCGTCCTGGTCCAATTTCGTGGCCTAAACTGGTCTAATATGGCACTCATTCAGATACAGATCCTTATGGTCTGATTAACATTCATTCGACGTCTGTATATCGTCGGGTGACAAGAAAAGCTGACTACAAAATTGTATAATCCCGATTTTTTCACCTAATACACTATTTTTTAACAATACATTATTATTACGTAAATAATATATATCGTCAACCCATTATTGTCCCACTGCTGCGCACGGGTCTTCTCTCGGAATGAGAGAGTTATAGGCCATAGTCCACCGCGCTGGCCAAGTGCGAATTGGTGGACAACGTAAATAATATATGGATACAATATCCTGTACGATATTTTATATGATAATATAACTTCAGGTCATTTATTATTAAATGCTGATAACTTCGTGACACATACTCGTATTTTGTAGTTAGTGAGTTTTTCCTGTCACCCGACGATATATCTATTCTTTGTGTATAAAAACATTCTAAAGGTGATAGAACCAGTTCGACCGGGGAGGTACCACCGCCACACCTATTTCTAACGTGAAGCATTCATTGCGTTTCGATGGAAGGGTGTAGTTGCCGGCACACTTTTACATGAGGCGACCATCATAGTCCTCGGTAGTAGCAACACATCTGTGATTGACTTTAGATAGAATCTATGTTCTATGCGTAGTTGCTTACAGACGTCCATGGGCAGCGGAGACCACTTACCATCAGGTGGACTGCATGCTCGTTTGCTACTACATTATTATAAAAAAAAACACTTATAAATAAAAAAGACGTATTTCAATGCTGTACCCAAATGACCGTTGAATGCAAAAAATCAATATATTAATTAACTCATCGAAGCGTGGGCATGGCTCAGAGGTTTTATTTACTCGCGCATTCATACGTTAAACTTGATTACAAGGGGTTTTGACATTTATATGCCAAGTATATGTATGAAGGCACGCGCGTAGTTTTTTTTATCTGACTGAAGTAGCAAACGAGCTTGCAGTCCACCTGATGGTAAGTGGCCACTGCCGCTTATGGACATCTGTAATCAAGTTCATACAGAACATGGGTTGCATCTGAAGTCAATCACAGATACGTTGCTACTCCCGAGGACTATGATGGTCGCCTCATGTGAAAGTGTGCCGGTAGTATAGGCGGATTGAATATTATGTTTTCTAATCAACTCCGTCAGAAGCGTGCACGCTTTTTTATAACACTGAAGCAAACTAGCACCCTTTCTTTAATGGTGGGACACAACAGGCCAAAAATTCGTGACGAATAGATAACCTCTTTCCTTTGGGAAGTCGGTTAAAAATGTCAGATGTCTTTGTCAAAATTGCTTATGCCATTGCTTTCAAATGCAGTTTAGCTAATTAAACCTCTTTTTATCTTTAACAGGTGCGTTCAAAATAACTTAAAAATTATTACAATTTATTTGAATTTGAGAAATATTCGTGCTACTTTGGACAATGTGAAGTTTAGTTCTTGAAATTACGGTCGAATTTCGACCGTTGCGATAGGTGACTAGTATACAACTTCCACTCAAAACCAGCTTTTCAATAACATTCACAACTGAATAAAAACGCTATGAAAACAACAGAATTTTGCATTGTTTTAATTGTCATGAAATCGTATCGTGCCGGGTTATTACGACGTCTGAAACAATTCAGGCTTTGAAGGACGTATTTTTGTGAGTCACAGAGTAGTGATATAACCGAGGTTTTACATTAATAAACTGCCTCTAGATATATAAATAAAAAATTTTTGACAAAAAAATATCCACCGACTTCCATGCCACAAAAATTGTCAAAAATTTTTTATTTCATGCTTTTTAGTGACGATATTCATCTATTTGTATTAAAATAAAATCGCTAAGTTTGCTTTGTGCATATACATATGCAAACATTAAATAAACATCAACATAAAATAACAAATTAAACATAAGCTTAGACACAACATACAACACTATCAATTCATACGAACTGAACGCACCCGCTCGCAGGGCGCTGCAGCGCCCTGCTCGCTTAGTTTTTATGTTTTCTTTTATGTTCCAACCTAACCTAACCCACAATACATTTAAATTGAAAGCTAAATCTTAGTCATAACATGACAAATTTTCCATCTAATATGTTTGCTCAGTAATCTTATAATATACACGTAAGCACCAGGTGGCCAACTTGTATGGCTTAGGCATGCAGTACCCTGCATCATCAGGGCTGAGGAGTTGAAGGTCAAAACTTTCATCTTGTGTCTTTGCTTAGTAATTTTAATACATACCCGTAAGCACCAAATAGCCAACTCCTATGGTTTAGGCTTGCAGTATTCTGCATCATCAGAATTGAGGAGTTGAAGGTCAAATTTTTCATCTTATATTTCTGCTCAGTAATCTTATAACATATACGTAAGCACCAAATGGCTTACTCTTGTGGTTTTGGCTTGAAGTACCCCTGCATCATCAGGGTTGAGGAGTTGAAGGTCAAATTTTTGTCCCATGAATTTGCTTATCAATTCCATTATATATTCGTAAACATCAAATGACCAACTTTTATAGTTCAGGCTAGCAGTACCCCTGCATCATCAGGATTGAAGAGTTGAAGGTCAAATTTTTCATAGTAAATACCTACTTAGTAATTTTATTCTATATTTTACTCAATCGGACTTCTGCAGCTAAGGTTCGGCAGACTATCACTAATTTTATTATTTTGCTCCAAAAAGTTTAAGATCCTATGATTAGAACCTTATCAAACTCTTATCAGACTACCCCTGAAGTACATCCTTTCTAATAAAAAAAGAATCATCAAAATCGGTTGGCGGGATATTGAGTTATTCATACATTTATCGGGCACATTGAAAATGCAAATTTAAGACTTATGCGTTTTTCTTATAGATGCCCTTGTCAAAAAAATACTAAAAAAAAATGGGACCCTATGACACGCACTACCTTTCAAAAAAAAAAAAAATCATCTAAATCGGTTCTCCCAGTCCGGAGAAATCAGGTAACAAATATAAAAAAATAAAATAAAAATACAGACGAATTGATAACCTCCTCCTTTTTGGAAGTCGGTTAAAAAACGTGCGGCACTCGAGTAATGCCGCGGTAAAGCCATTGTATAGCATTTTCATTTTCGTACCATATACATACACGGTAAGCGAACGCTCGATCGTGCTACATTACATGGCGGAGTGGTGTTAGGTTTTTTTCGTTACAGAATGTCTTGATTCGGATGCCGCGCTCAAAGCTCGCGATAAAAGCTTTCCTATAGCTTAAAAAGGAAGAAAGAGATAGTTTATTCATAATGCGTACACACTATGTTCTCAAAGTGGTAGAACCAGTGTAGTTCGACCGGGGAAGTACCACCGCCACACCTATTTCTAGGGTGAAGTTAATTCGCACTACAAATATCTTCAGACATAACAATAACACAATATAAATAAGTCGCATGTATTTCATGTACACTTAAATTTAAAACTTACAAACGCTTTCTACACTAATAAACAGTTCTGTAATCTGTACATAGCTTCATATAAATTTAGGAAACAAAACCTCGAAGCATTAAGGAAGGAGGAGGTACATTTAATCATGGAAGTTCCTGTTTTTTCCGCCGCGTTTTTTGTAAAGTTTGAAGTAACATCAAAACTTTGACATCTGTGAATCAGTAACAAATTTTGTAAAGATGTGTGTTTGTTTAGTACTCTTTCACGTAAAATCTACACATAGCATTTCACTTAAAATTAGCAAACAGATAGCTTATGATTTTGATCAAAGCATAGGATACTTATTGTAATAGTTTTACTGGTGGTATAACCAGTATAGTTCGACCGGGGAAGTACCACTGCCACACCTAATGAAATGAAATGAAATGAAATGAAATGTCTTTATTTTGTATAGGCCTACGGGGGCACTTACAAATTGTCAGTTACATTTTTTTTTCTTACACTACCACCGGATCGGAATACGACCTCAACTGAGAAGATCCGGCAAGAAACTCAGCGGGTTTGTCTTTTTTTCTTATTTATATTCATTTTTTTTAATATTATTACAATCATGTTTTTTTTTTACATGGTAATGAAAGTTAGCTCCAGTATCTTGCCTTGCAGTTCAGTAAAAGAGAGCCCTGTTTGGTAAGATACGCTACACTTTGACATTTATTAAATATACTATAGTAATGCATATTATTGCTCAGTCCCAAGCTGTTTTGTCTTCTATGTAATCAGAAATTTTATAATACGCTTTACGGCAAAGTTTAATCTTAATCAATGCTTTGAACTTATTCATTGACAAATTTCTGATTTCAACAGGAAGTTTATTATAAAAGCGTATACATTGACCCATAAAAGAATTATTAATTTTGTGAAGACGAGTAACATGTGCAGAGAGATTGTGCTTGTACCTTGTATTTATGTTATGCGTATCACAATGTTTAGCAAAATTATTAATATTTTTCTTAACATACATCAAATTTTCGTATATAAATTGGGATACAACAGTAAGTATATTTATTTCTTTAAATAATTCTTTTAGTGAACATTTCGGACTTAGGTTATAAATGGCTCGTACAGCCCTCTTCTGCAGTATAAAGACAGTATTGAGGTCTGAAGAGCACCCCCACAGCAGTATGCCGTATGACATAATGCTATGAAAGTAACTAAAATAAACTATTCTAGCTGTTTCTACATCGGTGAAATGTCTGATTTTTTTTACAGCATAAACCGCTGAACTGAGTCTACCCGACAATTTTTCAATATGGGGACCCCATTGCAATTTGGCATCTAAAGTAACGCCTAGGAAGACAGTTATTAGCGCCTATTAGCACCTATTAGCGCGAAGCATTTCATACGTTTCGTTAGAAGGGTGTGGTTGCCGGCACACTTTTATATGAGGCGACCAACATTCTCGGGAGCAGCAACTCATCTGTGATTGAATTCAGATAGAACCCTGTTCTATTTGAAGTTGCTTACAGATGTCCATGGGCGGCAAGGACCACTTACCATCACTGGTGGTGGACTGTATGCTCGTTTGCTATTTCAATCAGATAAAAAAGGAGTAAGCAACTAGAACCAAGTCGCAGGAATAAGCCAGTATAGGTATCCCTAAAGTTAGTACGTATCTACATCTGGACAAAAAAAAAATGCTGCCTCTAACATGACTACTCTGTAATGTGAGCTGTTGTAGTCTGTGCTTCGATATCAATTTGTAATGTACAATGAATTGTTCATACGAAAGTACGTGTAATTACGTCGATATGAACTACAGCGGAGTTTATTAAAATGAAGCCTATATTGTGATACTGTTATAAAGTTTTTATGTATATGACACGTATGTCATTATGAAGTCTTCATTGTATTCCATAAAATTTCAGATTAGATCTTTTTAATATTATAAATGATAAACTTTGTGATGATGTTCCTCTCGTTAACCCATTATTGTCCCACTGCTGGGCACGGGTCTTCTCTCACAACGAGAGAATCTAGGCCATAATCCACCGCGCTGGCTAAGTGCGAATTGGTGGACTTCACACTTCACACCTTTTTGTTTAGCGAACTCTCGGGTGTGTAGGTTTCCTCACGATGTTTTCCTTCATCGAAAAGCAGTGATAATTAATTTCTAATACGCACATAAATCAGTGGAGCGGGCCTGGGTTTTAACCTCGGACTTCCCAATCGAGAGGGCAAGTTTCAACCATTAGGCTATCACAGCTCAATGTGCATTCACAAGAACAAACAAAAAAAATGTTGTCTCTAACACAACTACTCTGTAAATTGAGCTGTTGTAGTCTGTGCTTCAATATTGTAATGTACAATGAATTGTTCATACGAAAGTACGTGTAATTACGTTGATATGAACTACAGCGGAGTTTATTAAAATGAAGCCTATATGTATTGTGATACTGTTATAAAGTTTTTGTGTATATGACACGTAAGTCATTATGGACTCTTCATTGCTACTAGATAGTACACTATACTAGATAATGCTACTTTCTTTTCTTTTTTAGATAGTATAAAACAAAGTCGCTTCTCGCTGTTTGTCCCTATGTATCCTTAAATCTTTAAAACTACGCTACGGATTTTAATGTATTTTGTAAATAAAGTAATTCAAAAGGTTTTTGTGTATACTATGTCTAGTGGAGAAACACTGACAATTTCAGACTTCATGTAGAACTAAATTCGCCGGGTCAACTAGTATGTGACAAAATTCAGATTAGATCTTTTTAATATTATAAATATGAAAGTTTCTGATGATGTTTAATATTAATAAAATTTCAATTATGTCAATTATGACTAATGTGTATCGTCGTCAACCTATTACTGTCCCACTGCTGGGAACGGGTCTTCTCTCAGAACGAGAGAATTTAGGCAATAGTCCACCTCGCTGGCCAAGTGCGAATTGGTGGACTTCACAGACCTCCGAGAATGTTTTTTTAGCGAACTCTCGGGTGTGTAGGTTTCCTAACGATGTTTTCCTTCACCAAAAAGCAGTGATAATTAATTTTTAATACACTCATAAATCAATGGTGCATGCGTGGGTTTGAACCTCGGACCTCCCGATTGAGAAGGCAAGTTTCAACCATTAGGCTATCACTGCTCAATGTGCATCCACAAGAACAAACAAAAAAAAATGTTGCCTCTAAAATGACTACTCTGTAATGTGAGCTGTTCTAGTCTGTGCTTCGGTATCAATTTGTAATGTACAATGAATTGTTCATACGAAAGTACGTGTAATTACGTTGATATGAACTACAGCGGAGTTTATTAAAATGAAGCCTATATTGTGATACTGTGATAAAGTTTGATGTAGGCCATAATGTAGTCCATAATGGCATACGTGTCATATAACACGTATGCCATTATGGACTCTTCATTGTCACTACATAGTTTAAAAAAAGTCGCTTCTCGCTGTTTGTCCCTATGTATGCTTAAATCTTTGAAACTACGCTACGGATTTTAATGTATTTTGTAAATAGATAGAGTAATTCAAAAGGTTTTTATGTATACTCTAGTGGAGAAAAACTGATAATTGAGAATTAGACGAGCTTACCTGTAAGTGAAGTCTGATTCTAATTTTATGAATGGTGATCTGAAATATAATTGAGTTTACAGTGTAGTAATCTTGTCTACACTCCGCCGGCACCGCGGTTGTTTAGCCTAATTAAAAAAGATTTTTACGGCCAAACACCATACGTCATCTATGGACACTGGCAACACCGAATTCTCACTTGCTTTAGAGAGTATTATTTCCCCTTGCTATCCTTGATGATATCCATTTCCTCATCAAGGAGACACTTTACTGTTGAATTATATGATTTAATAATGTAATTGAGTTATATTACATAATAAACAGTTGTGAATTATAATATGTTTTATTGTTGCAGTTTGGGTATCGATTTATTCGATTTGGGTGGGTGGGTGATTATATTTCAGATCACCATTCATAAAATTAGAATCAGACTTCACTTACAGGTAAGCTCGTCTAATTCTCAATTTTATTTCATGGTGATCTGAAATATAATTGAGTTTACAGTGTAGATGTTTAGAGTCTGCTGCAACAATATATATATTTAATGGAATTAAACTAATTCAAATAATTAAACATTTATTGTTACGGTATCTTATGGGTAAAAGATATTCTAAAATCCATGATAGGGAAACTCACATTAAATATTTACAATATAATAACTAGAGATAGTGAATGCCAATGATGACAATCAATATGTGCTTTACTAAAAAAATGGTTTAATTTAATACTGCGAAAGGCAGTAATAATGATTAATTTAGGAATGTTTACTGCTCTAGGCTTATGTCTTAACGTCCACAAATTTTGATGAAACAAATGTGATAGCATAATCATAATGCATTATACAACATTTGTAAATAGAATTGAATTTAATGGATAATTTCCTTGTCTAGATAATATTGTTTTCCTTTCTTTATTAAAAATAGAAAAAGAAATATAACTGCATTACATAAATTTTATAAATAATGTCATAATATATGTATACAACTATGTAAATAATTTAATATAGAACAAGCTTAGTACACATATTATTTGACACATTAATAGTAATTAATGTGATCAAGTTGATCTCAATAAGAACCTATCCTGCAGTAAATCTCAAAAAAAAAATTTTGTCATAATTTATTACAGCACTTCCGAACTATTCAGATCAAATTAGATCTGGTAAGTATGTATGAACTACAATGTAAATTTAAATTACTTATCATATGGCTGTATACTAAGAATATAAAAGTATTATCCATATGTGTACAGATAATAGTTTATTATAACTATCTAAATTCATTGCTAGTAAGTATTATTCCCATACTATCTTATATATAAATGAATGATCTAAAGCTATCTTTTACAAAGCTGGTCTTAGTGCTTATTGATACACTCCTTGAATATTTATGAATAGATAGAATAATATATATTTGTTTATATAGTAAAGGATTCTTAATGCTTAATAACCAATTTGTTATATGCTGAACTTATGTAGTCTTACTTGTACATATGTTGGTTATATTTTGGCAATATTAACTTAATTATGTGTAGACTCAAATAGTGTATCCACATGATTATAATGTGTATCAAGCCTCAGTGAGGCGCATAATAAGTTCCAGCTGTAGTGTTAATAAAATATTCATACCTTTCAGTAATATGTATTAGATGTTAGTTGTATTATCATTCTTAATGTATATAATATTTTCAGTCCCCATAGTACTGAATTGTTTTAATCCCTCATGAGGTCATTCAGTACTGCATGGTGATTTAGTTAAACAGTTTTACTTACATGGGGTATGACTTTTATAGTCTATAAGGATCCCTGAAGACAGGAATCCATGGCTCTTCAATAGTTACATACATAATGACTGACAATAATAAAGTTGTTACTTATGTATTCTTCATGTTTATCATTTTTGTATTAATGCAGATCATTCCTTTATATCTTGACATATATTTTCCCATATTCCAGTCCGAAGAAGTTTCACATCTTATGAATCCATATGAATGAAGCGATGTAGCACTATTTTCCTGGAAAATAAAAAGATGTAGTGATGTTGAAATATCAATAAGTATAATTATTATAATTTCCTCTGTAAATTCCCCCAGTGTTTGATTTGTATACTAAATACACTGACATCATATTTGTTCTCTTGTTTTAAATCTCATACAGACACCTAGTGTTCAATCTCTGTGCCTCTGCAAAATATTTAGGTAATCACTGGACCAATATACAGAAATGTAATAACATTATTATTATTGTATTATAATCACATACATGCTTGATGTGAGTTTGTAATGCAAATAATGTTTCGTAACTTAAGTTTTGCTAGCAAACAAAGCAGATTTGTTTTTTCATTTTTTTTTTTTTTTTATTATTATTATTTTTCCTCAAACTAAAATTTAAGAGACTGGGTATCTTCATAAGATTGCCCTATTTGTATGTCAGAGTTGATGGTCTGTTACATAATATGCTACTTTGATGACAAGTGCCTAAATATACGATAAATGTTGTTATCTGTAACCAATATTGCTAAATGAATTGTTAAACTGTTAATTTGAAATTAAAATTAGTTTACTAGAGATGGTATGAGATTTGTATATTTAATTTCTATATACTTGTGATGCTGGTGGAATTATACATCATGTTATTATCATAATTATGTTTTACAATGATGTAAGTAGGGATTATTTGCAGATGTTAAACTTGTCCCATAAGTTATAAGACTGAGTTTCCAGCCCTGTGATTATTCCTGACCATTAAATATGAAGGTATGACAGTCTAAATCTGAGTACAATAGGTGTAAGCATATATTTGATAACAAGACTTGATATTCACGTGGGAATTAACTATTTTATGTAAGTTAATTATATGCTCCAGAACTAGATGATGGTGTCATTTGAAATTTTATAATAATTATGACAGTCTTTTGTCTCCCAGGACAGTCTCCAGAGGTAATTTCCACTGTCAACTATTACATTGTAGGTATTTATGGAGTTAATTAACTTTTAAATGGTTTGTTCCAATTAAATACTTCTAACTTGATTTTACTTCGAACCCAATGCTAAGGTTATTTGCAATATGGGTACTTATATGATATAGGTAACTGTCATTAATATTTCTCTTTACACCCTTGGGACCCTTAAGACTGTACTGATATAGATTTTGGTTTAATGTACGAAATCCAACTTTATATAACTGCAAAGTTTTATTTTTGTGACATGTACATGTAAGTCAGTAAAAATTAAATTCCATGAAACCCATCTACATGGATAGCATATTCATTGATAAGCCCAATGAATGTGCCTGCTTGAACTTACTGGTAGATCAGATTAGGTAGAGGTAACTGTAGTCCCATCTATGACCTAATTTATTCTGCAGAACCAATGCTGTGGTAGGGATACTACAAAATAGATAACACAACCTACTACAGTCAGAAATCTGAAAAAATTGCATTAACTTCACTTTATATTGCTGCAAAAAGAATAATTTTGTACATAGCCCAGTCACCTGATACATATAAAATGTTGTTTATTCTGTTGTTAACCAAATATCTTCTTTCTGGAATGGTTAATGCTAGTGGTTTTATTTTAAATACCCTTAGCTGTCACAGGTAAATACTTCTGATGAGTTTCATTGAACTGAACTTTGTTGTATTGTAAATGCAAATTTTATAAATTAGAATATGTTTTATCACTTTCTAGTTCAATTTTTAACACAGTAGATGTAACTCAAAAGTATCAGAAAAGTATATTGCTTTATATTTATGTATAGGTCAATATCAACCAATATTTATTCATTTTTACACACTAGCACAACTACTATTACAGGTAATATGAATGCAATAGTATATTACAATATATCACTTCCATGTTTAAATATGCTTTGTAAAGTTATTTAATGAAGTAAAAATTAAGTTCCAAGCAATTGTAGAATAGTAATGCAAATATCAGACTTCCAGAATGATTCTGTTGCATGAATATAACATTAATGCTGTCCGGTGAGCCTCGTTAAGATTGTTATATTCTAAGTTACATTTGCTTTGAAGTTAATACACCTGTTATAGAATAACTATTTTTTGTTATTTTACCCCATTTATTGTTATTTTATACTTGTACTAAATATTCCATTACAGTATATCACTTGTACAGTTGCTACCCACAAGTTGGCCAATTTTAGAGATCTCAGATGGTTGAAAGTTTTCCATATAGTATAGGTACCAATGTCCCCGATGTGGATAAACTTTAATTTATCTCTTTTGACAGTAGCCACATGTTTTTGTTTGGCAATGGCATCATGAAGGCTTTCTGACTCTCTTAATGGTTGCTTAATAATGTAAGCATGACAGAGCTAGTTTAATGTTCCATTAGGTATAGCATGGTGTGGGTCATCCATGGATAGCAAACCTTTTCTTGTGCTGTGTGATTGCTTGTATGGTTAGAGTGAAGTAAGCATTCAAGCCATTTGTCACATAAAAATGTTAACACAGGTATCTCGTACCCAATGGCGAATGAGAGAACCGTTTAAGTGTCAACAATGTAACACTAAGAGTATCTCGTACTCGACGGTCCAGGTGCGTTACATATTCACCATTTGCCACATAGATATGTTAGCGCAAGCATCTCGTGCTTAATGGTTAATATGAAAACCATTTAGTGTTGGCAATGCAACACACGAGTATCTCGTACTCAATGGTTATGGTGAGCAGTGTTTTAACACATTTGCTACCTGAAAACAATATTACAACTTGCATGCTCCTTATGCAAACAATATCACTTTAGGTTCCTGAAAACAATATCACTTTAGGTACCTACCTATATTATATTCATAGCACTATTTTTTGTCGAATTGATACGAGCGCCTCGTATTTTATGACTCTGGTGCGTAATATATAAAAATATTTGTTGCATATTAAGTTAAGTATATTGCATTTTATTCATTATTGAATATTAGCAAAATATTGTGTCAACAAATTGACAAAATATCCAGTGAGTACTTTATTAGTTCTGGCATTACAGTTCCAAGTCCGCTTACAGAATTTGTAACTTGAAGTACGAGTTCTTAAGTTATTGTTTATTATATTGTTCACACTTATGTATTGTTACTATTACAGTAAATTATTATTTTCTTACATACCTTTTTGTTGAAACATAACCAATGAATCCTCCGGTCTGAGAAATTGCTTTGTAGAGTCCTGCTCCTGCGATTTCCACTATTCCGTCCTGGCTTTTCTTTGTCACTTTCCATTTTCTTCCATTTTTCCATAAGTTTTGCTTAGTTTTACACATTTTACAAAACTTTGAAAAAATAATAGCGCGATGCCATAAAAGCGCGAAAAAGAAGTGAGAATTCGGTGTTGCCAGTGTCCATAGATGACGTATGGTGTTTGGCCGTAAAAATCTTTTTTAATTAGGCTAAACAACCGCGGTGCCGGCGGAGTGTGGACAAGATTACTACACTGTAAACTCAATTATATTTCAGATCACCATGAAATAAAATTTCAGACTTTATGTAGAACTAAGTTCACCGGGTCAACTAGTATGTGACAAAATTCAGATTAGATCTTTTTAATATTATAAATATGAAAGTTTCTGATGATGTTTAATATTAACAAAATTTCAATCATGACAATTATAACTAATGTGCATCGTCATCAACCTATTACTGTCCCACTGCTTGGCACGGGTTTTTTCTCGGAATGAGAGATAGTAGTAGAGTAGATAATGTTCTATTTCATTTACTAAGTACATATGTGTTTGTGACAAATGCAAGGCAGTGTGTGTAATGTGTTTTTAGTTGATTTTATGTATGAAAAATGCATTATTTGAAAAAAATATTAACATTCTGCACTCCTTCTCTACGTCCACTATAACCGTGCAAAATTTCATACTAATCCGTCCGCGGCATATTACTTAAAAATCCGTCACAAATTTTTGCTTCACGTATTAATATAATAAAATACCGCTATTGCTTTTAAATGCGGCTTAGATAATTAAACCTCTTTTAATATTTAACGAGCAGGTCAAAATTACTTAAAAATTATCACATTTTATTTGAATTTGAGAATTATTCGTACTACTTTGGACAATATGAAGTTTAATTTTTTAATTTAAATTACGGTCGAATTTCGATCGTTGGGTGACTAGTATATTAAATACACCATGAATGCGTTACATAATAAAATACTTAGTATTCTACGTGCAAAGCTACACAAAATCAATTATCCAACAAAGAAATAACACACACGTAGAACATAGAACGTAAGTTCTTCGCATACAAATTACTTACTCAGTTAAGTGGATTGGACAATTCTATTTCGTTAGTTACAGTTTCGCTAACTGGTAGCATTGAAGGTACCACCATACTTTTAAGTAATTTACGTTTTGATGGAAGGGTGTTGTTTCATTTATATTTGAGGCGACCATCTTTGCCTTCAAGAGTAGCCGCGTCTGTAACTGCATAGAACTCCTGGCCTATATGAAGTTCCTTGTATGTATGAATGTTGTATGTATGTATGTATGTGTGTGGGTGTGTGTGTGTGTGTGTGCGTGTGTGTGTGCAAGCCCATACACGAGTATACTTTTCTATAAAATTGTTGTAGCAAACGAGCATGCAGTCCACGGAATGATAAGTGTTCATTGTCACCTATATGTATATATCATATGTACACTTATGTTCCTCTATATGTATACATATACATATTTGACACGTATTATGCTACTTTGGACAATATGTTTAGTTTATTAAATTTTAATTTCGGTGGAATTTCGGTGACTAGTTTGAATAAGTATATCAAAATACGAGAATCAAAATAATTACTCATACATAGAAAGCTTATAGCAAGCTTCAATATGATTCTTATTAAAGTAACGTAATATGACGCGTACGTTGTAGTAATAAGGACTATATTGCGATGTCATGCCACATTTCCCGATTATGTGTGGCCTCATAAATACTGTAGTGTACTTCGAATTCAGTACTCGATAAATTCTTTAGTATGTACTGGATTACATGTATTTCAGATTATTAGTGTTATGATTTTCAGATGCGATCGCCTAATGGTGAAATGGCCTTCCAGGGATTTCTTTCGTCCAATTGTAGTAGCAAACGAGCAGGCTCTGTCGTCAACCCATTATTTTCTCACTGCTGGGCAAGGGTCTTCTTTCAGAATGAGAGAGTTTTAGGCCATAGTCCACCGCGCTTGCCAAGTGCGGATTGGTGGACTTCACACACCTACGAGCCCTTTTTTTAAAGAACTCTCGAGTGTGTAGGTTTCCTCACAATGTTTTCGTTCACCGAAAAGCATATTTAATTTCTAATACGCGCATAATTTTAGAAAAATCAGTGGTGCGTGCCTGGGTTTGAACCTCGGACCTCGCGATCGAGGGGGCAAATTTCAACCATTAGGCAATATCTGCTATTGGCGAGCAGGTTTTACTGCGGTAAAAATCCCACATAACCCTACGTCGCTCCCACGACGTTGGGTACCTTTTGAAGGTTTCTCCCTCGAGAACAAAAGAAACAAAAAGGGGTATACTTACAAAAATAAAGTCATTTCATTCAATCGTTTCATCAGATAGACTGCATGCTCGTTTGCTACCTCACCCGATTTTTTTTTATCTGACTTAAGTAGCAAGCGAACATGCAGTCCATCTGATGGTAAGTGGCCACTGCCGCCCTGTAATCAACTTCATACAGAACGTGGTTCCATCTGAAGTCAATCACAGATGCATTGCTACTCCCGAGGACTATGATGGTCGCCTCATGTGAAAGTGTGCCGGCAGCCACACCCTTCTATCGAAACGCAAGAAATGCTTCACGCTAGAAATAGGCGTAAAAATTTACAATAAACTGTAACTCAATCTACCCACGGAACTAAGTTATATTAAGTTTGATGATAACGTAATATTCCGGAGTGCAGGCATGTTTACCTAAACGTAGCTTTATTTGAGCTTTTAGCAGCTTTCACGGGTAATTGGTGTTGAAAGCTTCTTGCATATAGATTCATATATCTTTCGTGAAAGACAGGATAAGGAAATTCTAGTTTATTTGTCGAATAGCGTGACGAATCGGTCAACATACCCTTTTCCTCGAAACAATAAAATGGGGTGAAATAAAGACATTTTCGGCGTATAGGAGCGCCCAAAAATTGACATTTTCTATTTTATTTTCTTAGAAGATCCGGAAAGGAACTCAGCGCGTTTATCTTTTTTTCTTTGTCTAATATGTTTATTAAGCTAGATTTACTATTTTGCCTCTCATTTGTTTAAGTCTTTGGCCATCATTGGAATGTAACGATGAAATCCATAGGAGAACAAAAGTTTCCGACATAGATCTCAGAGTTAGTAAGCTGAAGTGGCAATGGGCAGGCCACATCGTTCGTAGGATAGATAACCGATGGGGTAGAAGAGTCCTCGAATGGAGACCACGTCTGGGCAAAAGGAGTGCAGGCTGCCCCCCGACCAGGTGGACTGATGACCTGAAAAAGTCGGCAGGTAACCGCTGGATTCAGATGGCTCAGGACCGGTCGAAGTGGCGCAGATTAGGGGAAGTCTGTGTCCAGCAGTGGACTTTCAAAGGCTGATGGATGAATGGATGGATTGCAATGTAATTGACCACCATGGCAAGGTATAGCCAAATTCGAAAACGTCAATATTTATGTACATACATTGCATTCTATGGTAAAAAACGTAAACAATGATTGTTTTAAGGAACCACAAACTTGTACTCAGAGAACTGGTTTCACAAGCAGGTTCCAGGTTTGATCCCCGACAATACAGTTAACAGAATGACGTATTTAGGTTTCTGTTCTGGGTCTGCGTCTTATCGCATTCTTCTTTGTGTGTAGCCATAGCACCCCGATACAGCGAAAGCCTTAGTATGTGTAGGTAGTAGAAGTGTAAGTCTCTATCTAATAACAGCAATATACCTCTGCTATGTTATAGCCTTAAGGGACATGCTATGTTATAGTATTAAAGGAGACATGCCAATGCGCGGCATTTCAGTAATTCCTCAGGAGAAGCAACGCATCAGTGACTAACTGCAGGTTCGACTTTTATCTTATCTGAATCTAAATATATACGGATGTCCATGGGCGGCAGTGCCCACTTACAGTTAGTTGCTGCATGCTTAAAACGTGGCCCCACAATAGGATTTTCTCCTGTGTCGTGGGTGCCGTAGACAAATACAAAAACAAATACACAAACACCCAGACCCAGAAAAAGAATCTTAACTTATTCAGATACCTGTCTGGCTGGGATTCGAACCCTGAACCCACTGTGTGTCAGTCGGTATGGTAACCGCACCGCCACGCGGGTATATGACGACGCTTCTTCTTCTTGTTTCCTAGTTCCATCCATTATTCCATGTCTTGTTTACGCACTAGTCCACTCTGTCGACGATGTATTTTTGTTGCTACCTACATTATGTATAGATTCCAGTACTTTATGAATAAGATACTAATGTTTGTAATGTTTAATTTCTCATGTAAGTGAATTCTTAATTCTTAGTGAGAATAAAGTTCTTAAACCATACTTTATTTTATTTTATTTTATTTGGAAAATTTACAGCTAACTTATATTTTAATTAAGTTATTAACAATATTGAGTGAAACCCATTTACAAATTTTCACTTGTAACATTATAAGTATAAAAAAAAGAACATGATCGACACACATCTAAATTAATTGATGATTTTGGAAAGATCATTCTAAATTTGTCCTTTATCTAAATTCTATTTTTTTTTCTAAAAAACTCCTTGGTAAGAAGACGTTTCAGTTGAGCGTCGTTGGTGAAAAATAAATCTAAACCTATATTACGTGATGTTCTATTAAATAAGTTGATATGTATTTATAGATAAGTATTATTCCATGTATTTATACGACTTTGACCTTATAAATGCATGGAAGCTTTATTTATCAAGGTTATTCCAGCGTTTCAATAAATATTGAATAGATGTCGTTAGCCTGTCTGTTTCATCAATAAAGCTAATTATGCTGTCGAGGCGAGCTATAGGAAAACAATTACCCACGCGAAGCTAATTTACCCGATAATTGGCCGTCATTTAGTAAATTACTCGAATTACCAGTGTTACCAATTTTTACTCGATAGGTAGTCGAAAGTACTATGGAACAAAATACACCGTCCCTGTAGTTCCGGGATCAGAATAGGGCTACGGTGTCCCCTGCCTGTCGTAAGAGGCGACTAAAAGGGGCTTCCGGAGTTGCGGGCGGCTAGAGTGGGAGCTTGAACCATCCATCCAGGCGATTTCGGGAAGGACGGCGGTACGTGTGGTCGCATACCGTCGTAAAGACTAGACGGAGCGATGGTCCCAGCCGCCCATCTGTGAGGAGCTCGATGGGGTAACGCGCTCAGAGGATTCTATTGCGTTACTTTGGAGATCCCAGAGTCCTCTTTTTAGCGCCGAGCTCGGCCACCGGGGGGTTTTAGTGAGGTAAAAATACCACAACCCTGCGGAACTCCCAATGGCGTCGGGTATCTTTTGAAGGTCCTCCGAGCGCGATGCCCCTTTTGGGCTCTTCCCTGGTGGATGTGAAACGCTTACCTTTGGTCTGGCGGCATGCGGTCACACATGCGCCGTCCTTTCCAGGGTCACTTGGCCGGAAGGTTTGAGCTCCCACTCTACCCATCCGCGATCCCCTGAAGCCCCTTTTAGTCGCCTCTTACGACAGGCAGAGGGTACCGTAACTCTATTCTGGTCTCGCAACTACAGGGCAATTTGTGCTGAACCTAGCAACTTCTAGAAGTTTTGAATATCATACTTCATACTAATATTATATAGGCGAAAGTTTGTGAGTGTGTATGTTTATTACTTCTTCACGTGTAAACGGCTGGAGCGATTTTCATAAAATTTCGTAGGGAGTTAGCTGACACTCTGGATTAACATATATGATACTTTTTACTGTGGGAACATATCTTATTCCCATGGGACAATCGATACATCGATTTTTTACGATACATCGATTTTTTAACGAGGGCGAAGCTGCGAGGTTGTGCTAGTTTATCATAAGTATAATGATTAATTTATTGTTTAGACTCAGTTTGACTAAGTATTTTGTTGCAAATATTTGTGATGTACAGACTTGCGAACATTTCATAATATGTATGAGTCATATACGCAAAAACCATAACTAATATAAATTTCTTTGTTTCAGGTATGATCCAGTCTCTATACTCGTAACGGTGCAATTGAACACGTCTAGTGCCCATATATCACCGGAACATGTGGTGACAGGTATGATTGATTGTTGAAAGTCAATTTTACCAACGACAAATTGTTGTTACTGTGAAATTGCAAGGTAATAATCGAAGCCTAACTATTAGAGTTACTACAACGTAACTAGAAAAATCAAATGATTACATTTATTTATTTATTTATTTATTGACACATCAACAGCATATCATACAAAAAATCATGTAACAATCTTAATTCTAAACAATAGTCTAGTATGAACGCCAATTACTGGTGTGTACATCAATCGCTGTCATACGTGTTCTAACATAAAGAAAAAAAATAACTATATTAACAAAAGATAAGGGGTGGAATAACTTATTTGTAATTAGTTAGGTTACATTGATTTTGGTAGATAAAAAATGATTATTGAATTTCTTTTTGAGGGTTTCTTTTTCATGAAATTATTTGAGAAAAAACACACTGAAAAGACCTTGAGACAAGAATTATCCAATGCCATAATGTTGTCCTCTTTAAAATTGGACAAATTGGTGTAGCGAACGATCCCGCAGTCCATCTGATGGTAAGTGGTAACTGCTGTTTGTCGACATTTGTAAGCAACTTCATCATATCATTCTTCATACTAATATTATAGAGGCGAAAGTTTGTGACTGTGTATGTTTGTTAATTCTTCACGTATAAACGGCTCGAGCGATTTTCATAAAATTTGGTAGGGAGTTAGCTGATACTCTGGATTAACATATAGGCTACTTTTTACTGTCGGAAAATATCTTATTCTCACGGCACAATCGATTTTTGTTAACGCGGGTGAAGCTGCAGGATTCAGCTAGTAAAGAATAAGAAGAAGACACAAGTCTGCGCGTATACCGCTAAAAAAGCCCCATTTGTCATGGCGCCAAAGTTCCAAGGGACCTCTCTCATCATTGACAAAAGCATAGGGATCCTGGGCGTTGACATCTCGTGTGATGTGCAGTTTCGGAGTCATTTGGATGTTAAAGCCAAGTTGGCATCCAAAAAGTTGGGCGTTCTAAGTAGGGCCGAGCGGTACTTCACTGCGGGGCAACTCCTTCTGCTTTATAAGGCTCAAGTGAGACCCCACATGGAGTACTGCTCGCATCTGTGGGCAGGGGCGCCCAAATACCAACTTAACCCACTTGATTCCGTGCAGAAACGTGCGATCCGAATCGTCAACGACCCAACGATCACCGATTGGTTAGAACCCTTAAGCCTGCGGAGGGACATAGGCTCCCTCTGCGTGTTCTACCGGCTTTACAATGGCGAGTGTTCCGAGGAACTTTTTGACCTGGTGCCTTCGTCACCTTTTCTTCACCGCATCACTCGCCGAAGGATGAAGTTCCATCCACACCAACTGGACTCGTGGCGGTCCTCCACGGTTCGGTTTGCACGCTCGTTTTTGCCACGGACGTGCAAGTTGTGGAATGAGCTTCCTCCTGAGGTATTCCCGGAGCGCTATGACATGGGGCTCTTCAAAAAAGGTGCGAAAAGAGTTCTCCTGCAAAGCCGGCGATGCATTGGCGACTCCTCTGGTGTTGCGAATGTCCACAGGCGACGGTGACTACTTTCCATCAGGTAGCCTGTCTGCCTTATCGTTAGGTTAAAGTATAAAAAAAAAGAGTTATGAAGTCAATCACAAATGCGTTGCACAGTTTTGTCGAATTAGACACGTTTTTCTAGTGCCCATTTATCATCGGAATATGTGGACATGTCGGTCACAGGAGTGATTGATGTTATTGTAAAGCAATTTTACCAACGAAAATGTATTACTGTGAAGTGCTTAGCAGCAAAACGAAAGTTTAAGCCTTAAGAATTGCATACAATGATGTAATGAAATTATGATAAAACCACCTTGAAAAGTACATAACCTATCCAATTCAATAATGTCGTTCCCTTTAAGATTGAGGTAGCTAACGAGCCCGAAGTGGTAACTGCTGTCTATGGACATCTGTAAACACTTCTTCACTTTCATATGAGGCGACCATCATAATCCTCAGGAGTAGCAACGTGTCTGTGAGTGACTTCAGATGGAACCCATGTTCTGTATGAATAGTTTACAGATGTCCAAGAGCAGCAGTGACCACTTACCATCAGGTGGACTGCATGCTAGTTCACTACTTCAGTCAGATAAAAAAGCAACTTCATATAGAACAAGGGTTCTATCTCAAGTCAGTCCAAAATACATTCCAACAGTTTTGTCAAATTGGACACGTTCTTTTGGTACCCATTTATCATCGGAGTGGACATGTTGGTGACAGGTATGACTGATGTTTTGTAAATCAATTCTACGAACGACAAATTGTTGTTGCTGTGAAATTGTTTGGTAATAAATCGAGCTAAAAGATTTTGTACCAAGAATTTTTTTTTTTATTTGGCTGAAGTAGCAAACGAGCATGCAGTCCACCTGATGGTAAGTGGTCACTGCCGCTCAGGGATATCTGTAATCAACTTCATACAGAACATGGGTTCTATCTGAAGTCAATCACAGATGCGTTGCTACTCCCGAGGACTATGATGGTCGCCTCATGTAAAAGTGTGCCGGCAACCACACCCTTCTATCGAAACGCAAGGAATGCTTCACGCTAGAAATAGGTGTGGCAGTGGTACTTCCCCGGTCGAACTACACTGGTTCTACCACCTTGGTATTATATATGAAGTTGCTTACAGATGTCCATAAACAGCAGTTACCACTTACCATCAGATGGACTTCGGGCTCGTTTGCTACCTCACTAATATAACTTACTAGCTCTTATCCGCGGCTTCACCCGCATGGTCGAAGGGAATTAACTAGCATTTGAAAGCGTGGTTCAGAACTTGCTAATGAATTTTACTAACTACAGTGGATTTTATGCTTGTTTGCTACTTCAGTCGCGTAAATGAGTTTAATCTTAACCTCATTACCTGACTGTGTCGTAAGGAGGGTAAATTTTTGCGAGCATATGAATAAATGTCCATCTCTTGGGTTTGCTGTACAGGCCAGAGCCCAAATGGATTTTTCATTTGAGATTTAAGATAGCTTAAGATAGATTTAAGATAGATTTACTAGCAGCAGCAGTAGTAACAACGGTAATAAAATTACCCGTGTTACTACTGGTAGTAAGATTGGTAGTAACGGGTAGTGAACCGGCGGGTGATCTCCCGCCGCCGAACTAATACGCACAACATTTTATTAACCGACTTCCCAAAAAGAAAGAGGTTATCTATTCGTCACGCATATTTTTGAAGTGAAACTTCTTTAGGCGCATGAGGGTAAAATTTTTACAGATGAAACGTCACGCCGGTATGCAACGGAAGTGTCGGAAAAGAGAGAGAGAGTGATCGAGACCGATTAAGAGAGAGTAAGACAGGGCGAACGTAGCATGAGCAACTAGCCGTGGAGTGAGAGTAGGGAGCAAGCGAGTGAGAAAAATTGAGAGAAAAAGTGAGACAGAGCGAACGTCGTATCACGCCTTTTTCCCTTCCTCTTAATCTTGGAAATTTAAAGTTTTAGATTTGTATAAATATAAACAAGATTTATAAATTAGTTCGCCAAAGAAGTTTCACTTCTGACATGTGTACTTTGTACGCACGCATGTTTTTTTTTATGTATGTTCGAGCGAAATGGCCAGAAATCGTCGACCTACCGACACGATTCATACGACATTGTATGCGGCTAGTTTCACAGGCAGTCCCATATTGAGGAAAATGAAAACCTTCCGGCGGTTTTCTCGGAAAATTGGAAAATGTCGGTTTCTTAAGATCTTGAACAACTTGGGTGTTTCTAAACTGATTTCCATTTTCTTTCTTTCATTTGATAGGAAATTTCATTACGCAACTTTTTCTCTTGGACATAGGTATGGTATTTGGATGGGCTAAGGATTAACCATGAGGCTATCACTGCTCATTTGTTTAAAATCCAACTCTGTCCAAAGTTATGAAAATTTAAAATTGATACATTTTTAAAATGCGGACAAAACCACAGGGCCCTGTGCGGAATATTTCAAAAAGTAATCGGTCTCTAAAACTCAACTTTTTTGAGTTAATTTTATATGCAGACCGTACTTTTTGGGGTTCCGTACCCGTAAAAACGAAACCCTATTACTATGACTGCGCTGTCTGTCACCAGGTCGTATCTCATGAACCGTGATAGCTATACAGTTGATATTTTCACAAATGATGTATTTCTGTTGTAGCTATAACAACAAACTAATAACAACAGTCACCTGTCGCAATGGTCGAAATTAGACCGTAATTTAAATTAAAAAACTAAACTTCATATTGTGCTAATTTAAATGAATTGTAATAATTTTCAAGTTATTTTAACGCACCTGTTTAAGCTAAAGAGAGGTTTATTAACTAAGCTGTATTTAAAAGCAATAGCGGGTATTTTGACAAAGACATCTGACATTTTTGACATTATATGTTTTCATAGTAAGACATTAAATGTTCTATTTCGTTTATTGTGTAGCGAGTGTAACGTGTTTTTGGTTGATTTTATGTATGTCTTATGTGTGTGAAAGAAATATTAGCATTGCGCAATCCTTCTCTACATCAACTATAACCGTGCGTAATTTCATACTCCTCCGCCAGCGGCAAGTATCTTAAAAACTTACAAATAAAAAGTTTTTGCTTCACGTATTAATATTATATAGATACTAAAAACAGGCTTACATAAATATTTAAAGGGAGCTCCTGTACAACAAACATAGTTTTTTTGTCGTATTTTGTAGACAATACGCTACGGAACCCTTCTTGCGCAATTCCAACTCGCACTTGTTTTTTTCAAACGAATTCCAGCCTTTCATTATTCACAGTTCAGTTCTCAGTAATTTTCGCTATCTTAAGGTTAATTATTCATTCAAATTACAGGCCGTTTCGTGATTCCAGTCTGTCTCTGGTTTAATTGCAAGTTTTTGTACTATTTTCTTGACTTGTCGTAGTCGTTTTTAACGTTTTTGAATTTCAAATTTCTAGACTGTTAGTGACTTATTTTTTGCATGAAGATTACTGCGCTATTTGGAAATGGACACGAATTTTATTAGTTTTAATTTTTCATTCATATTCAGTTTTAATTTTAGTTAAATGAGTAAAAGAGACTACTAAATACATTTAAAACGAATATCAAAAATAAGGTTTTTATTTCTTTTTCTCTGTTTAACTTATGGATTTTTGGCAAAGGGAGATCTCCCGCCAGGCTAGGTGATCATGCTTGGGGAGCGGCCGTGCTCCGACAGTCGTTGTTCGGAACTTGTATATATGCAGGATTCTGAGAATGCTTCGATAGCGTGTTTCAGAATACTAGTATCGCCATCTCTTGATGAGTAGTGGGAGGTCGCCACAGATTAAAATATGATATTTTGCGTTGCTATTATTAAAAACGCTTTTTACACTCACAGCCCCACAATAGGACTTTCTCCTGTGACACACACAAAGACGAATATACAAACACCCATACCCAGAACAAGAATTTAAACTCATCATTCAGATACCTATCTGTCCGGGAATCGAACCCGGGACCACTACGTGTCAGACCGGTACGGTAACCGCTGCGCCACGCGGGTCGTCAACAATCATTCTTCTGTCTGATTGAAGTAGAAAACACATAATACCTATGTGGATGGTCACTGCCGCACATCTGTAAGCAACTCCGCATAGAACATAGGTTCTATCTGAAGTATTTTTTTTATCATTTTCTTTTTATCATGCAAACGAGCATGCAGTCCACCTGATGGTAAGTGGCCACTGCCGCTCATGGACATCTGTAATCAACTTCATACAGAACATGGGTTCTATTTGAAGTCAATCACAGAATTTGCTACACCCGAAGATAGTCCTCGGGAGTAGCAACGCCTACTGCGTTGCTACTCCCGCTATGATCGCCTCATGTGAAAGTGAAAACCACACCCTTCATTATCGAAACGCAAGAAATGCTTCACGCTAGAAATAGCTGTGTCGGTGGTACTTCACCGGTCGAACTACACTGGTTCTACTGGACTGAGATGATCATCTCAAATAAAAAATATACAAGCAACTACACACTGCCATGATGCTCTATATGAAGTTGCTTACAGATGTCCACGGATGGCAGTTACCACTTATCATCAGGTGGACTGCATGCTTGTTTGCTACTTCAATTAGATAAAAAAACATACGGTCTAACTCACAAAATGTTGCTAATTCCATTATATTTAGACCTCTTTCATGTAATTTGTTAACTCAACCCCCAAAGGCACATACAATTTCATACATATCCAATTTAGTGTAAGTCGTTATCATAAAATTTAACGAGTATCGTATCAACTCCATTAATTTAATAACCCATTAGAGCTCTGCATTTCAATACTGCGTTTGATTGTCTCTGTTATCAACGCTTTGTCTACAAGAATTTATTGTATGTCGTTTATTTACTTTCCAAAGTTACTGGCCGCTTTTTAGAGTAAAAACACTGTAATGGTATCTACAGTATTCTAACTTCTCACAAACGCACGAAACGCAAGTTGTACCTACGCGCCTCGATTTCGGTATGCACTCGGTATGCAACAGCCAACGAATGTGCTGAAGTGACGAGCAGTGTGACCTTTTTTAAGCAGTGGATCTTTTTATTTAAATAATAATGTAGAGAAGAGCAGTTGTAACCTATATTAGGCTGTTTATGATTGCTTTAATTGTGCATAAACACGTCCAGTGTTAATAATTTTTATTTTGGTTGGTAAAATATTGTTTAGTGTGAAATTTATAACTATTATTTGTGTACGATTTATTATTAAGTCTCTCAAATATTAATCTACTGAATAAAATACATAATAGAATTAAGAAAGTCAAGTATGCAGATGTAATTAAAATACCTTAGGCGAGTAGCCCTAACGCGATCTCTCGTCCAGCGAGTCTGTAGGTATAAAATTGATAGACACGGCAGAGTTAGAATACTGTGAAATATTACTACTGTGGTAAAAACCTATGTTGAACGATTTTCCGTAGAGGAGAAACTTATGGATTCACGTTGTTTACTTACTATATTCCATTAATTCGCACTTGGCCAGCGTGGTGGACTATGGCCTAAACCATTTACCTCCTTTATATTCATACAAAATATCTATCAAACAAATAAAATTCAAATTTTCTTTTAAAAATGCAACCATTCCATCAGTATTTTTTTATGACGCTGTCACGTTCAACTATCGTCAGACAACCGACTTTACAGACAACCGATTTTTTACCAGGTAGTAGAATCAGTGTAGTTCGAGGGGGAGGGACCACCGCGGCACTTATTTGTAGTGTAAAGTAGTTCTGGCGTTTTGATGACAGACTACATTGTTGCCGGCACACTTTTATATGAGGCGTCCATCTGGGTCCTCAGAAGTAGCAACTCATCTGTGACGTAATGTCCATGGTCGGAAGTGACCTACCTTCAGATGGACTGCATGATCGTTTGCTACTGCAATCTTATAAAAAAATCTGGAGTGACAACAGTGCATATTTATATATAATTATCTCGTTAACCCATTATTGTTACACTGCCGGGCACGGGTCTTCTCTCGGAATGAGAGAGTTTTAGGCCATAGTCCACCGCGCAGGCCAAGTGCGAATTGGTGGACATTCCACATTTACATAAAAACACTTAAAATAAATACATACACAGTTATAACATAGACATGACGGTAAAACTAATAAATTAATACAGAAATTCCTTTTATTATAATCATAATACTCAATCAAAGTAATTATGCTATTACACACAATTATGGTGGACCCCATAACTTTTATAGCATCATAATTAAACACTGTAATGGACGCCGTATGTATATAGTACCTTCTGATTTATTTAGGTCATAACTTTTATCACTTCCCATTTCCTTCTGAATTGTTCCCAATAATAACATAGGTTAGGTTAGGTTAGTTGTCTCCCCCGACCAAACGGGGGCGCACCGTCAGATGCGTGGACGGTGGGGCCGCAGAGGAAGAGGAGATGCGGTGTGTCGTTACCGTCCTCCCTGTCCTCTGCGGCCGTTTGGTGGTTTGCGGTGGAACCAGGGATCGGATCCGCCGCTGAGTGTGAGAGGTCGGTGCCTTTGCGGGTGTCGGCTTGCCCATGCCCACGGCTCCTGGGTGGCGGTCTCGGGGTTGGTTCGTCGCCCTGCGGATGGGAGCCTTGGAGGTAAGGCGCGCCTTTGTGTTTTCTGGCGCGCCTTCCTTTTGTATTTTCTGGTGCGGAAGCGACCAGGCACCGGCGGGTTCGCGGATGAATGTGAAAGCGCGCCCGTGTTCCCGCCAAACGGTGTGGCTGCTGCCCCGGGCGGCTGGGTATCCATGAGGATTACCCACTTAAAAAAAAAAGTTAGGTTAGTACCCTGTAGTTGGAGGATTAGGAAAGGGCTACGGTATTCCCTGGCTGTCGTAAGAGGCGACTAAAATAGGACTTCCGGGGTTGCGGGCGGCAAGAGTGGGAGCTCGACCCAATCAGCTAGGCGATCCCCGGAAAGAAGGACGGAGGTTTGTGTGGTCGCAAATCGTAAAAAACAGACGGTGCGGTGAGCCCAACCGCTCACGGGGGTGGACCTCGATGGGGCAACGCGCTCAGGTTACTCCGGTTGCGTTCCTCTTGAGATCTGCAGCTTTCTTTGCAGCGCTGAGGACGGCCAAGGAGGGATTTTAGTGCAGTAAGAATCCCACCTAACCAGGCGTCGGCCCACGATGTCGGGTACATTTTAAAGGTTTCCCCCTCGAAAACAATATTAGATGAGATTCTATACTCTTTGATTAGTCATGTTTTCAAATTATACACTTAGCAAAGAAGCAGTGAGCTGTGATAGCCCAGTGGTTGAAATTTGGCCTTTCTTTAGCTTCTAAGTAAGGCAAGATACTGGAGCTAACTTTCATTACCATGTAAAGTTAACATGATTGTAATTATATTTAAAAAAATGGATATAAATAAGAAAAAAGACAAACCCACTGAGTTTCTTGCCGGATCTTCTCAGTTGAGGTCTTATTCCGATCCGGTGGTAGTGTAAGAAAAAAAAACTGACAATTTGTAAGTGCCCCCGTAGGCCTATACAAAATAAAGACATTTCATTTCATTTCTAATCGACGAAAACTTCGCGAGGAAAGCCACACAACAGCTTTTACATTTTATGCCGATATCTATATCCCATACTGTTATTATCTACTCCTCAGCTTTTCAATTTCATAAATAATGCAAAATCAAATGAAATCACGCACAATATTACCTGTATGAAATGTTCAATGACTTCATTTTAACTTCAATTTCCATGCACTACATGGACGTGCGTAGCATGAATATTGAAGTTGGAAGCAAATTTGCATGAGCATATATCAATACTGCCTCTCGCGTTGATGCATAAATATCTCTATAGGTACATGTTCTATCACTAGCAAGTAGATATGGCTGATCGCTTATTGGTTATCGCTTGAGTGGTAGTTGATAAAACTACACTTTTGACGCTTTAGTTACTGAGTTGTTGTTAAATCGTTGACTTTTTTCAATAATATCAGTCTTACTTGAAGTAAGCAATAGATGCATTGCTACCGCTGAGGACTGGGTTTGAACGTATCCGATAAATACGGGTATCTTACTCCCTTTAAATCAAAACACGGATTCTGTCTGTAGTCAATCAAAAATGGTTCTCTCGGTAGTCAATAAAGTAGATATAGGTGCTTGAATTTCCAAAAGACTGAGAACACAGGACTACTTCGGAATAACTTAAAACTTACAGGTAAGCGGTGAAGTGACGTAAGAGGCTTAAAACAACTGAATGCTGACACATTCATAGTCAGGCATATGGCTAACGTTAACGTATAGCTCAAATTTCATGTCGCTCGTAGCTCACGTAGCGTTCCAAATGGGACTGTTTGTTTACTCTGAGTAATGTCCAGCTCGTCTGGGCAAAAGGAGTGCAGGCCGCCCCCCGACCAGGTGGACTGCTGACCTGAAGAAGACGGCGAGTAACCGTTGGATTCAGATGGCTCAGGACCGGTTGAAGTGGCGCAGATTAGGGGAGGCCTATGTCCAGCAGTGGACTTTCAAAGGCTGATGGATGGATGGAATGTGCAACTACAGTCCTTATAGTCCTACTGAGCAGGTAGACCTCTCATTCGTTTTGAAGGCCTTCACACTTTTCTTTGCTTATAACAGCAGTATTAACGCTGTATTCCGGTTTTAAAGCGTATGGTAATAAAGAGATTACTTGGGACGTTTCAGTTTAGTCATTGGGGGTTCCTACTTCTAAGGAGTAAGTACGTAAAATGGTTGTTCATGTGCAGCAGTGCTTGTGATATCTATGTAATTAATAAAATACATTTTTATGCCTCAGTATAGTGGGTGCGCTCCGCAGTCCATCCGCAAGCACTCATTAGCTCAAATTTCATGTCGCTCGTAACTAACGTGGCAATTAGGGATTGCAATCCGGAAAACCGGATCCGGTAATCCGGCGGATCCGGCACAAATTTACACAAACCGGATCCGGTACCAATTCACCACCGGATCCGGACCTCCACCGGATCCGGTGATTGTATATTTTGACAAAGATTTCACATTACAAAAATAATTACCGTTAGAAATCGATCCTTTTTTACACTGTTTTAACAGTTAGATTAATGCCGGCGGATCCGGTCAGTTCCGGCCGGATTGAGAAAAAACGGCCGGATCTGGCCGGATTGAAAATGAGGCCGGATTGCAATCCCTAGTGGCAATCCACAGTGAAACAGTGACAGTTTGTTTACTCTGTAACCATGTGTGGCTACATATGTGTTCTCGAACTGTACAAGATAGAAACCTCATTCGACTCTGAGATGCTTCCGTCTTTCCTATTTTTGCGTAATAATGGCAATGTTAAGCGCTCTTGTATTCAGGTTTTGAAGGAGTAGTAAGTGTGACAAGCTTATTTGAAATGTTCCAATTTAATCCCCAGGGGCAGCAACGCTTCACTGACAAACATCAGGCAAAGCATATATTTGTAAAAAAAAAAACTTTTGAGGGCTGTACATATATTTATACTTCGAATATTAAGATAATTTTAGGAAATAGGAATAGGAATAGCTAGTATTACCTTGTAGGTATTACATAAAACTCAATATCAACTCTATATAGAAGTGTTTACTACCTAAAGTATATCATTGACACGTTTATTTCCAAAGAACTAAGAACACAAGACTACTTCAGACTGACTTAAAACTTAGTTAACAGGTAAATGGCAAACTGACATAAGAAGCTTACAAAAACAACTGAGCGCTGATTGGTTAAAATACAAGTTTTCTACAGTTAGGAAAGTTACGCACGGAATTAAGTGTTCATAAGTACATGACTTGCTTACATAAGTATAAGGGTGATAACACACGAGCGACAGAAAATTTATACACGAGCAATTTGGATTTCACACACGAGCAACATTAGACTTATACAAGCAACATTGAGCTAATACACGAGCGACGTTGAGATTAGATCGTGTCTCTATTGCTTGTATATTAACACGAGTGACATTGAGCTAATATACGAGTGATACTGAAATAATACACGAGCAACATTGAGCTAATACACGAGTGAAATTAAGCTAATATACGAGTGTTATTAAGCGGAAATACTAGCGATATTCAGCTAATACCCTAGTGATAATGAAATAATACACTAGCGACATTTAGTTAATATACGAGCGACGTTAAGCTGATACACGAACAATGTTGAGATTAGCCCATATCACTGTTGCTTGTATATGAACACGAGCGACATTGAGCTAATATACGAGTCATAATGAAATAATACACGAGCGACATTAAGCGGATACACGAGCGAAATTAAGCTAATATACGAGTGTTATTAAGCGGAAATACTAGCGATATTCAGCTAATACCCTAGTGATAATGAAATAATACACTAGCGACATTTAGTTAATATACGAGCGACGTTAAGCTGATACACGAACAATGTTGAGATTAGCCCATATCACTGTTGCTTGTATATTAACACGAGCGACATTGAGCTAATATACGAGTCATAATGAAATAATACACGAGCGACATTAAGCGGATACACGAGCGAAATTAAGCTAATATACGAGTGTTATTAAGCGGAAATACTAGCGATATTCAGCTAATACACTAGTGATAATGAAATAATACACTAGCGACATTTAGTTAATATACGAGCGACGTTAAGCTAATACACGAACAATGTTGAGATTAGCCCATATCGGTGTTGCTTGTATATTAACACGAGCGACATTGAGCTAATACACGAGTCATAATGAAATAATACACTAGTGACATTTAGTTAATATACGAGCGACATTAAGCTAATACACGAACAATGTTGAGATTAGCTGCTATCGCTGTTACCTGTATATTAACACGAGCGATATTGAGCTAATACACGAGTATTAATGAAATAATACACGAGCGGCATTTAGCTAATATTCGAGTAACTTTAAGCGAAAACACGAGTGATATTCAGCTAATACACTAGTGATAATGAAAGAATACACTAGCGACATTTAGTTAATATACGAGCGACATTGAAATAATACACGAGCTACATTTAGCTAATATACGAGTAACTTTAAGCGAAAACACGAGTGATATTCAGCTAATACACTAGTGATAATGAAAGAATGCACTAGCGACATTTAGTTAATATACGAGCGACATTGAAATAATACACGAGCTACATTTAGCCAATATACGAGTGACATTAACCGAAAAACCGAGCGATATTCAGCTAAGGCACTAGTGATAATGAAAGAATACACTAGCGACATTTAGTTGATATACGAGCGACATAAAGCTAATACACGAACTATGTTGAGATTAGCTCATATCACTGTTACTTGTATATTAACACGAGCGATATTGAGCTAATACACGAGCGACATTAAGCAGATACACGAGCGTCATTTAGCTAATATACGCGCTACATTGAGCAAATACCCGAGTAACAATAAGCTTATATACGAACGACAATTAGCTAATACACAACTGGCATTGAGTTAATACACGGACAAAATGCTAATACGCTTGTGTTAGCTTAATTTAAAAGCTATTTTTAGCTTCTTTTATTATATTAAAAGTTGCAATTAACTATGATAGGTGTAACAACGAGTATAAGGCCCCGAGGCCCCATCACCTCACCTATTTGAGCGTGAAGCAGTTGTTGCATTTCGAAGAAAGGTTGTTTTTGTTCATTAACCTGGTGGTCGACAGTCGACATAAGGTCCATCTGGCCGTATGTTTTCACTGCTGCTCATGTAAATCTGTAAGTAACTGCAAAATTGACAATATAATTTATAATAATACTACTCCTCCAGGTGGTAGACCCAGTGTAGTTCGACGGGGGAAAGTACCACCGCCACACCTATTTCTAGCGTAAAGCAATTCTTGCGTTTCGATGGAAGGGTGTGGTTGCCGGCACACTTTTATATGAATCGACCATCGTAGTCCTCGGGAGTAGCAACGCATCTGTGTTTGACTTCAGATTGAACCCTTGTCCTACTTCCTAAATCTGTGTGTTCAAATTTCTGTATGAAGTTGATTACAGATGTCCATAAGCGGCAGTGACCACTTACCATCAGGTGAACTTCATACTCGTTTGCTACTTCAGTCAGATAAAAAAACAGTCTTTAAAGAACAGAATGTCACTGGCGGTCACCCATCTAATTTCCGACCGCGCCTGATAGCGCTTAACTTTCTGCCTTAGGACTATATATGCGGAATTATGTATTTTTTAACATAACACAGCGTTTTCAGCTCACCTCAACTGACCTAAAGTTTCAATAAACCAGGATCAAGCCTAAAAAATGGCGAACATTTCAGAAATAAATCATCAATCTTTGCTCGAAGGGATCGGGGAGACAGACCCATTTCAAACGTCAGGGAGCATTAATTGAACCCTTATATAACCCTTATTCCCGAACAAGTAGACTGGTAGTAAATGTTTTATAGAAGCCCTTTTGTGGAATGATACGTAGATTTCTTATCAAGTCTACGGACTGTTACCTGCGTTTTTAGAGACGCAAAAGGGGTGTTATAAGTTTGACTGCTATGTCTGTGTAGACTCGCGTGGCGGAGCGGTTGACCAGTCTGACGCGCAATGGGTCCCGGGTTCGATCGGCCAGACAGGTATCTGAATGATGAGTTTAGATTCATGTTGAAATGAAATAAAATGTCTTTTTTTTGTATAGGCCTACGGGGGCACTTACAAATTGTCAGTTACATTTTTTTTTCTTACACTACCACCGGATCGGAATACGACCTCAACTGAGAAGATCCGGCAAGAAACTCAGCGGGTTTGTTTTTTTTCTTATTTATATCCATTTTTTTTGTGTTCCGGGTCTTTGCGTATTCGTCTTGTGTGTTTGTACGACGGTATGCGACCACACATACCGCCATTCTTCCCGGTTGAAGCTCTCACTCTAGCCGCCCGCAACCCCGGAAGCCCCTTTTAGTCGCCTCTTACGACTGGCAGGGGATACCGTAGCTCTATTCTGATCTCGGAACTACGAGTACGTTATGATATATACTTAATATCAAATAAATACACGCTTTCTACATTCACAGCCCCACACTAGGACTCTTTCGTGTCGTGGGCACCATGGACACACACAAGATGAATACACAAACACCCAGACCTAACATGAATCAAAACTCATCATTCATATACCTGTCTGGCCGGGAATCGAACCCGGGATCCATTGCGCGTCAGACCGGCATGGTAACCACTCTGCCACGCGGGTCGTCGAAATGAGTAGATAAACTGTACACAAATAGTATCAAGAAGCACGCTGGGAACAGTGCGGAGTACCGGCGTGTTCTCCCATGTTTCGGCCCGTATAACCGGAGGGTTAATAGGGCCATGGGAAGGTGGTGGGTGAGTGTACACAAATAGTTAAAATTCCCAAAACAGTAGCGCATATGTAACGAAATGGTTTACCAGCCCATCAAATCATCAATCATTATAATATGACAAGTGCTTGTATGATTAATGAGCATGTAAGCATCGGTGGGCGTAAATCCATCATATTTTATGGAAATAATGGAAAAAATTTAAGCGTTAGTCCTAAGATTTGAAGGTACTTAAGCTTAGTTTTTTGGGATAAGGGATCCATTGAAAATATCTTTATTTTGTATAGGCCAACGGAGGCACTTACAAATTATCAGTTATATTTTTTTTACACTACCACCGGATCGGAACCCGACCTCAACTGAGATGATCCGGCAAGATACTCAGCGGGTTTGTCTTTTTTTTTGAGCGTATATATGTTACGGTAAATGTAAGTAACCGGTAATTATCTATAATTACCGGTTACTTACATTTACCGTATCCTGCTATAGAAGTAGGTCAATGCGTAAGAATTAAGGTACCAGACGTAGATCGAGCCAAAGCAGATGGCCGAAATATAATAGCCGTTGTAATTTCGATCGAGAATGAAAATCTTTACAAACTTGGTACGAAATACGGGATTTTAAGCCAGTTGTACTCAAAAAACTAATTATTTACTACATTTACTAAAAGAGTATGGTAATTTTATATAATTTCCGGTAAATGTGATTAATTCGAAAGTTTTTACCTTTACCACGAGCACTGGTAATTATGCATAGTTCCCGGTAATTGTACATAATAACCGCACTATTCACATAGACAAGTATATACAAGTAGTATATATGTATCTTTGTCCAATTCTTTGGATTGCCCTATAGCCCAAACGGTTTAACAAATTGTGTCATATGACAAATCATTGGAATTGACTCAGTTATCCGGGTGGCAAAGTTTTTTTAATTGAAGTGAAACTTCTTTATCGGGGTTGGAAAAAAAAATAGTGTAACATTTTTTCGTTACGCGCCATCTTTTTCTGTTACGCGCCTTCTTTTTTTTTTCGTTACGCGCCATCTTTTTTTTTTCGTTACGCGCCATCTTTTTTTTTCCGTTACGCGCCATCTTTTTCTTATCCCTACCACGCGTGATATTAGATAGATTATTATAGATTAGATTATTAGATAAAGTTTAATAAAAGTCTTTTATTAAACTTTATCTAATTTAACTTTATTTAACCAATTTCTGTAAAGTTGCATATAGTAAATTATTTTATGAAAAATAACGTCATAAAGAAGTTTCACGTCTTACGAGTGTACGCTAGTACACGCACACATTTTTTTTTTAAATATGGCGCTTGTGATCACGACAAAAATGGGAATAATATCTTACGCAAATAATGCGTATCAATACATTACTACTCACAACGCAACGGTCGAAATTCGACCGTAATTCAATTCAAAAACTAAAGATAAGATAAAGATAAAATAATCATTTATTCGTTCTGTTTATACACATTTAGCTATGACACGAAAATATTTACAAAGAGAAAAGAAGGTGCAAAACTTGATATTGTCCAAAGTAGCAGGAATATTTCTCAAATTCAATAAAATTGTAAACATTTTCAAGTTATTTTAAATACACCTGTTAAAGGTTAAAAGAGGGTTAATGAGTTTGCAGCATTTAAAAGCAATAACAGGTATTTTGACGAAGACATCTGACATTTTTGACGTAATGTGTTTCCATAGTAAGTAACATTGAATGTTTTATTTCGTTTATTCTATATATGTGTTTCTATCAAATTCAAGGTAGTGTGTGTAATGTGTTTTAGTTGATTTTATGTATTACTTGACCACAACAATTAGGCGCATAAAACAAAAGTGGTTCAATACCCCGCGTCTCGCTTCTTACCCCGCGCGTCGTCTAGTGACGTGCAGTCGTGTATCGTCTAGGTGTTTACGTTAGCCAGCACGTGTTTAATCTCATTTCCTTATAATGTGAGTGATTGTTGAATTTTTAAAGTTATTATTAAATTATTTGATTATTCGTCAATAAAACTCAAAATGGGAAAAAAGACTATTCGTGGCGGAGAAAGGACTCTTACATTCAAAATATGCTTTTTTTTAACAAGAGAAGAGTATTGGGCTCAGTATTCCTGTCTTCCAAGTCGAAAATCGAATGTGTGCTGCAACAGGCATTAGTCTCTTACACACATAAAAAAAGAAAGAAAATATTCCATGTGTGTAAGTCTATTAAACACATGAAAGTGCTTTAATAAATACTCGACTATTGAAAAAACAAATCGGGATGGGAAATCCCTAGTTCTAATGACGTTTCAACTGTCGTGCGCCTAATTGTTTTGGTCGAGTAGTACGTATGTAGATATGTAAAAAATATTACCATTTGGTACTCTGTCTCCACATTAATTATAACCATGCGCAGTTTAACACTCCTCCGCCCGCTGCAAGCATTTTAAAAATGGATCCCGAGTTTTTGCTTCACGTATTAACATATAGATTATGAAATTAAACATACTAAATACATTATATAAACTATTATAAAAAAACATATAATCTGTTATAATACTTAACGGGTACTCACGATATGCGGTTTATGAATTCTTATAGAATTCTTTTTGTCACTATTACTACTATTATTTACCACTAGTGCTTGTCAACGGTTTCTCCCCGCTACCGCAGTTTGGCTGTGACCACGATCCATGCAACTGGGTCGAAATATCGGCAAAAAGAATTCTATAAGAATTCATAAACCGCATATCGTGAGCACCCGTTAAGTATTATAATGTATCAATTCCGCGATAATACTAGTCTAAAATCATACATACAATCGGATTACTTAAACAGTTGAGGGGTATGATAGCCGACTCGCTTTCACATGAGGCGAGCATCTTAGCCTTTTTTATCTGATTGAAGCAACATACGAGCATGCAGTTCACCTGATGATAGGTGATCACTGCTGCCCTGAGGGCAACTTCATGTAGAACATAGGTTAATTACAGATGCATTGCTACTCCCGAAGAGGATGGTCGCTTCACACAGGGTGTGCCGGCAACTACACTTTCCATCGAAAGGCAAGAATTGCTTTACGCTAGGAATAGGTGTGGCGGTGGTACTTCCCCGGTCAAACTACTGGTTCCACCTTCAATAGTCCTCGCGACAAGCAACGCATTAGCCAACCTAAGATATGACCAATCTATTTTTTTTATCTGATTGAAGTGGCAAACGACCATGCAGTCCACCTGATGGTAAGTGGTCACTGCCGCCCTGCGACATCTGTAATCAACTTCATACGGAACATGGGTTCCATCTGAAGTCAACCATAGATTCGTAGCTACTCCCGAGGACTATGATGGTCGCCTCTTGTGAAAGTGTGCGGGCAACCACACCCTTCCATCGAAACACAAGAACTGCTTCACGCTAGAAATAGGTGTGGCGGTGGTACTTCCCTGGTTGAACTACACTGGTTCTACCACCTTCAATCTAATCAGGAGATGACAAATTTATGTGCGGTGACAGTGGCCACTTACCACAAGATAAAGTGTATATATTTGTTACTCCTCTTTATAAAAAAACACTTACCTTTCACGGTAAGCTCGCAAAGTTAAGAGCAAATTGCAAAGCCGAAGATTTATGGCAGCCATAAAACTCGTCTCGAGGGTGAGAACACTTAATATCACATACTTTGTACGTTAGTCTAGGAAATAGCTAGGAAAGATTTACACTGTTATTTTATTTATTACATCTGTTTCGTTACCGTGAAACGTAGACCAAATGAAAGACCATTGTCGATGCTCTCATCTCACCTACTGATTGGCCACAACGGTGACGGATGACAGAAGCTGCATCTGTCAAGCACGGACGCACTCCATCACTTGGGACGTATTTTCGAACGTTAACCGACCACCAAACGGACGCCCGCGCTCCTAATCAAAGCAAATTTCGAATCTCAACCGTTTTAAGAACATTCGCCAGTGTTTGTGTCATATAGCTGTATCACGGGAGACCTGAACCACTACATCATCCCAAGCTCGTGGATTACGCGAAGGTGGAGATCATCGAGGCTGTACGCAGACTAAGGTACGTACGTACCGTGCTTGTGCCTGATCTGTTGTGGCCTATCATTTGAACATCGTCTTTTTAGATCTTCCCTCGATCTGACTTTCGTCAGTCCCAGAAGTGGGATTAAAGCCATCCACCCCTTGGTGAAGGCGTATTTTTTTTATCTAACTGAAGTAGCAAACGAGCATGCAGTCCACCTGATGGCAAGTGGTCAGTGCCGCTCATGGACATCTGTAATCAACTTATTAACTTATTAACTTATATATTTCTTTTCTTAGGTTTAGTTCAATGTGGGGGAGGGGGGGGGGGGGTTACTATGGTAAAAGTGAGTGAAGCGAGCGGAGCTGTGGTAATTACTAGTACTAGTCACCCGTTACATCGGTCGAAATTCGACCGTAATTTAAATTAAAAAAACAGACTAAACTTCATATTGTCAAAAGTAGTACGAATATTTCGCAAATTCAAATAAAATGTAATAATCTTCAAGTAATTTTGAACGCACCCGTTAAATACAAAAAGAAGTTTAATTAGCTAAACCACATTTAAAAGCAATAGTGGGTATTTTGACAAAGACACTGACATTTCTGACGTTAAGGGTTTTCATAGTAAGACATTGAATGTTCTATTTCGTTTATTATTTATGTGTTTAGGACAAATGCATGGTAGTGTAATGTGTTTTTAGTTGATTTTATGTATATTTCAAGCATTATTTGAAAAAAATATCAATATTCTGCACTCCTTCTGTACGCCAACTATAATCGTGCAAAATTTCATACTACTCCGTCCGCGGCATATTACTTAAAAATGCTTTACAAGTTTTTGCTTCACGTATTTATATATAGATTAAAATACATATGCTTATTCAGGCGTGTTAAGTCTGTCACATTAACAAATTACTATTTGAAATGAAATGAAATGTCCTTATATTGGAATACTGTATCGAATTGTAAAGACAGACAGCTGGATCTGGTGCTGAGCGCGCGCGACGGCGCTCGGGTGGCGGTGGCGGCGGCCGATGAGGCACTGCAGCCGGTGGACGCGTACCACCCGCCGCTCGCCGTCGTGGTCACCGCCGCTGTCGCCACTCGCGCCGCCGCTCGCGCGGATTGCTACCGGGATCCAGGCCAAAAATCATTGAAGCAATGGAACTTTAATAAAGCGGACTTTTATGACTTATATCAAGCTATTTTAAAAATTGACTGGACGGAGGTATATCTGACCAACGATCCTGACTTAGTGTTAAGCTTGTTTTATAGCAAACTAAATGACGTTTTTGATAACTGTGTGCCTTTGAAACTTCGCAAATTGGATAGTTCTAGATTTATTTATCCAGTCTGGTATAACTCAGAAATTATTAACGATATAAAGATAAAATACCGGATACACAAAAAATATAAAACTTTTAAGAGCCGCTGCGACTATGAGGAATTTTCCCATTATAGGGCGAAGGTAAAGGCGGAGATTTCGCGCGCTCATGACCTCTACCAGGAACGAGTCCAGAACAATCTCGCTTCGGACCCCAAAACATTTTGGGGTTTCTTAAGATCAAAAAGGGGTGCTTTCGAGCGATGTAAAATAATGAGAGACGGTTGTACTCTCTCAAATCAGGACTGTGCAAATGAATTAGCCCGGTTCTTCTGTTCTATATATGCTCCTGAGTCGGCGCGGCTGGATGTGTCGGAGGTGAGCGCGGCGGTGGGAGGCGACGCGCGCGTGCATCTGACGCGCCTTGCTCTGGCGGACGTGTCTCGCGCGCTAGCACGGCTAGCAGCGAAGCGGTCAGCTGGACCGGACGGAATCCCACCTTATATCCTAAAGGATTGTCGACTTACACTTGAGGAGCCTCTGCTGCATGTGTTCAATACCTGCCTAGCTAACGCTACCTTTCCTGATAGGTGGAAGCTCACCCGAGTGGTGCCAGTGCCGAAGGGAAAGGGCGGGCTTCAGCCAAGTGACTATAGACCGGTGGCTATCCTGTGTGCGTTGGCTAAGGTATTCGAGTCGACTGTCCACCAGGCATTGTATGCAAAGGTAAGGGCCCGGTTGTCTGACGCTCAGCACGGATTTCGACCTGGGCGGGGGACAACGAGCAACTTGTTGCATTTGATGGCACGTCTGGTGCCGGCGATGGATGCGGGGCGACAGGTGGATGTCGCCTACTTCGATTTCCGGAAGGCATTCGACTCGGTTGATAACGATGTCCTGCTCGCGAAGCTAGCTGGCATGGGCTGCACGCCGCATACGTTGTCTTTCTTCGCTAGCTATTTGCGAGACAGGCGTCAATATGTTGACTGTGGCGGATGTCTTTCGGAGCAGTATTGGGCAAGATCAGGCGTCAGTCAAGGGAGTAATTTGGGGCCCCTCCAATTCATCATAATGATTAATGATTTACCGGAGGTGGTTCAAGGGTCTACATGCCTCCTTTATGCTGACGACTTGAAGCTGGTACGCGAAGTAGGTGACATGGCGGATCACTGTGCACTACAGAGGGACATTGACAGCGTTGTCGAATGGAGTGACAGAAATAAACTATACTTCAACGCTGAGAAGTGTTCGCTGGTTTCTTTCACTCGCGCGCGCTTTCCTAGGCGCTTTGACTATCGCGTGGGAGATGAGCCGCTGCAGCGCGTTACAGAGGTGAGAGACCTGGGCGTTCGATTTACTTCTGATCTCAACTTTCGCGAACATATAGCCGAGGTATGCAAAAGAGCGTACCGGAACCTCGGCTTCATAATGAGGCAAGCGGGAAGTTTTACCAACATTGCTGCTTTGCGTGCCTTGTATGGGGCCTTGGTGAGGAGTCATTTGGAGTATGGCTCGGCTATATGGTCTCCGAGTGGGATCAGGTATAAAACTATAATGGAACACATCCAAAATAAGTTCACCAGGTTTCTCTATCTTAAAATGTATGGAGTGCATCCGGGTTATCCCTTGCTGTATCCGACCATGTTCGTCATAGGCATGGTGGGATACAGTAAGCTGGAGACACGGCGGGAAGTCGCTCTCGCCAAATACCTGGTAAAGGTATTGCGCGGTGAGTTATGCAGTCCTGCAATTCTTGAAGAGTTGAAGCTCTTCGCGCCGCCTGACAGTGTCGAGCGTCGCCGGAGGCCGCCGTTGCTGGCATTGCCGATCGCGCGCACCAAC